>CM062815.1:597123797-597672774 GCA_031772625.1 Pinus tabuliformis | reverse complement strand
CTTCTGAAGATTCATCCAGTTATAAATAAGTGAGATGTTCTTCTATGAGTGGGTTGCCATCAAGTACAACACATGCATCATAATGCCAACAATCTCCCCCTTTGGACTTGATGGCAACAACACCAAATCACTCTCCCCCTTTGACATCAAGGGCAAAGGGTGGACCAAGATATTCTCTTCCTTTGCTGAACATTCCGCTGTCCATACTCCCCTTGAGTATCTGTTGAAATCTCTGAATGAGCTCCCCCTTTGTATATGCCAAGGTGTACCAATCTGTCCATGCTCCCCCTGAGTACATGCCGAGTCTCTGTACTGCTGAAGTGTGCTGTTCATGCTCTTCCTGACTGTAGGCAAGATCTACAAAAAGATGTTCTTCAAGAAGAATCATGACTTATACATCATAAGAGACCTTCCTATCACCAAAAGACTCAATACATACATTCATTTCCCAACCACGTGGGGATATACTAGAATTGACTCATCCACCCAACCAAGTGGGGATACATCAAAAGATTACACATGATAAAACAAGAACATTACATCTTCATCCCAGGCATAGTGGGGAAACCAATATAGGCTGTTACATGACCTTGACACCATGAAAGAGATATCACAAAAGAGATATATGACCTAGAAACAAAATATCTAGAGCAAGACTTTATGAAAGTCACCAATAACGGATATCGGCAGCATCTGTCAATCACCATATATATCAGCAACCATGTTCTCCTTCTGTTCTTCTTTCTGCAACTGATCCACCTGAACCAAAACAGCTTGAGTACTTGAACTAAAAGCTTCTAAGGTAATGCCAACAATGCATTATTAGAAGATTATCTGCTCCCCCTGAACCTGTGCTAGATGGACTCTGACAGACCCATATCAGACTCTCTGCAACCAGAGTATGTCCCTGCTGATTTCCTTCAAAACTCCATATATGCGTCTACACCTGCATAAATTGGCGTATGTACGCGGATACCCCTCATCCAACTTGCGTACACCATTTTTCATATCAACAACCTGTAAATGTCCTGTAACAAGGTATGTCTGAACATAGATGTCAACTCATCCTTTTAAAACATCATCATGAAATCATTCATATTATATCATATGTGAAACCACCATAGGCATTTCATCAACATCAAGCTCTACATGATCCAAGTATTATTACTTGGGAACATCTACATTAATCAACTTACGTAAGTATCAACCTATCATCATATAGATAAGAACTCATCATCATGTCTCCAACAAAGTGACTTTGAGTAGTCATCCATAGATCAACACTATGTATCTTGAGCTCAAACTCTTTTGACAAAAACTTCTTGATATCATCAACAGCAACAATCCTTATCCACATGAGTGCCTGCATCATAACTGTATGATCTTTATGCATATGACAACATCAACATATGAGTGACTCATCATCAAGTGAGGAAGATGTGTATTCAAGATTTGTACTTCTCCTTATCCTTATGAAGATCACCATGTAAGCACCAAATTTGCATCATCAAAGAATCAACCATAAATATGATCTGAACATCTACTATGTAACCCCAAGAATCATATGAGAGTTTATCATAGACAACTCACAACCACATCATAGCAAGATATATCATTTAGCCATATAAGTATCATCACCAAGGACTATTAATCCATAATGCCAACAATGCATTATTAAAGGCATATGCTCCCCCTCAACCTGAGCCATCTCATTACTATTAGATCTGAATGTGCATATATCAGTAATGAGCATCAAGACATCATCAAGTTAGGATCAAACCCTTCTAAACATATTACAAGTAACAAGACATTTCCACACATCCTCAGCAGACTGTAAGCATTATCAAATAGAGAAAATAATGGTCTGAAACATAACAAATCCTTTTCCTGAACCTGTCCCTACTGCATTTCTTCAGATAATCATATATGCGACTGTGTAGTATCCAACTCGCATATATACGCGACTTCCCTTGATGGAACTTGCATATGAGATTCAGGACACTGAAGTTTTATACTTTCAGCTTCCTCTGAGTCTGTTGTGTCTGTGTTGTGCTGTGTCTGAGTACATTGTGTTGTGCCACATATTTCTGACTGTACTTCCTTCTTCTTCCATATCTTCAAGTGTGATGTTGTTTTCTCCTTTTGGTGTGATGTTCGCACTTTGTTCGTGCATTCCTTTGCTATATGTCCAAGCTTGTTACGTGCATAACATCTTACATATTTCATTTTTCTCCTGTAGCAATCAGCAGCTTTGTGACCAAACATATTGCAAGCAAAGCAATATCCATTAAAGTACCTTGAATATGATGATCTTTCTTCATGATGGTCTTGAACCCTTCTTCTTCCACATCTAGCTGCAACATGTCCAAGATTATGACATACATAACATTCAACATTATTCATAGGAGGAGTAAAAGATTTTCTTTGATGAGTCTCTTTCCTTGATTGTTGATGGGGTTGACCTTTCTTCTCCTTGTTGATCATTTTAGATTTCTCTTTAGAGTTCCTTGCCTCACCTTGTGAACTAGATTCACCTTCAACAGATTCATGAAAACTAAGACCATTCTTGATAGCAGGAGACCTCTAACTACTAAGAATATCATCCAAGGCTTTCGTACTATCTTGAAATCGCAACAGCTTATCCTTTTCTTCTAATTTACCTTTCAAGATATTTACCTCAACTTGAAGTTGTTCTTCCTTTTCTAGACATTGCTTCTTCATGTCTTCTTCAGCTTTCCTTCCTTCTTCCAAATGATGCCTTAGTTTGAGAATCTCCTTTTCTTGTTCTTCATTCAGATCCTGCTGCATTTGATGAATTCTAAAGGCACATTCCAGCTGAGATTTTAAGTTGATAACTTCGTTTACTTGTTTTTCAATAGCTTGGAGTAGATCTCTATTATGCTTCCTTGATTCTTCAAGATCTTCCTTTAGCAAGTGGTTTGTGGCTTCAAGACATTCATATTAACTGGATCTATCTTTGAGTTTCTTGATGGTTGTGCTTCTTTCATTGAATTCATCTCTTAGTGATGTTGCTTCACCCTGCAACTTTTGACATTGATTTTCTTTGTCCTTGAGTAACTTTCTTACCTTGTTTCCTTCCTCTAATTGAGCTTTTAGTTTGGTAACTTCTTCTTTGAAAGCACATTCCCTTTTGTTCAATAGATCTTGTTGATCTTTAATTTTGTCTGTAAGCCTTATAAATACTGCCTCTATTTGAAACTTTTCTTGCTCACCCATAAAAGCAAATTCATTTTCTTCACTATCACTTTCATCTTTTCCAAATGGATAGAAAGCTGGAACATCGAAGGATAGCAAATTCATACCTGATAGTTCATCTTCATTCTGAAATGATTCTGAATCTGAAGAGCTTCTTATACCTAATCCCCAATCGATTCTCCCACTGTCATAGTTCTTCTGAGATGTCTTCTTCTTCTTAGGTGCTTTCTTCTTAAGCTTCTTTCCCATAGTTCCACGGATCTCCTTCAAGCGATCAAGCTTCTACCAAAGGACCTGCTCTGATACCAATTTTTGGAAATAATACTAAGAGGGGGGGTGAATTAGTATTATCAAATCAATGAAACTTTTTCATTTCCATATTCAGAATCAGATACGCTACTTCATTTAAGTAAAACTGCGTGTATACGCAACTGTGGTTAATTCAACCCACATATATTCAGTAACCTTATGTTTCAGTTAATTGATCCTTAATAAGTGTATCGGAGCATTATTAACCATATGACCAGTAAACAGAACAGATCATCACACACAAGAAGCACACATGAATACCAGATATAAGGAGGAAACCCAATATGGGTGAAAACCCCCTGCTGCAAGTCGTCTCTATCTTCTTTCAATAACATACATCATTTTACGATATTTTGTACTGGTGCAGTCCTTTACCAGTACGCAGGCTTCTACCTGCAGAGGGCTACAACCCTCTCTCATTTTCCAGCCTCTCCTGGAAGGGAGCTACAACCCCCTGAGGTCTTGTACTAGTTGATCCATTTACTAGTACGCAGGCTGCTACCTACTGATATGCTCCAACATTTACTCGTTCTCCAGCTGCAACCGGAAGGGAGATACTACCCCCTTTTCTCTTGTACTAGCTGATGTACTAGTATGTAGGCGCCGGCCTACAATCTCCTTTCACCCTCCAGGGACCACATTTCATACATTTTCAAACTGGATACTCCTAAAGCACAACACTACAATCTGAAGGCACGTTTCATCAAATTTTCATACTGGACCCATCAATTTCATTGAATCACAAAATAATCACAACTAGCATCATCAATTTCTGAATCACTGAAAACACTGAAACCCTGTCAATAACACAGTCACCAGAACACAGAGTAGACAACAGAACTCTGCCATAACCATTAGATCCATCTGCAACTTCAAATATTATACTTCATAATGTATACGCTACTACAATGAATCAAAACTACGTACATACGCCCTTTTTACAAAGACAACCTACGTACAGATCTAAAAATATTTTCTCATAACTTGCAGCTGTACCAAACATCAGTCATACTCATAACACTTATAGAACAATACATGCGTCAGTATGCAGATCTAGCATAGTCAACTATATAAAGATGGTTCATTTCAAACCATTTGATCTCGACCTATCCTTAGATCTTGTTCTCCATCAACCGGTGAGATCCCTCCATAGCTCAGATCAAGCAATGCATCATCAACCCATAACCTGCATACTGGATCTCATACTTCATCAGATATTCAAGACATTTTCGATACACTTGCCTAATGATCTTCTTCTCCTTATATAGTTTTAGTCCTTGCTCAATAGCATGGTCCAAAACCATAACACACCAATACCATGGACCCAATACTTGCGGTCAACACATCCAACGAGACACTATGGTCCAAAACCATAGGTTCAAATACCAAGGACCAACTACCATGGACCAAACATAAGTTCTCCGACATGTACGTGCTTTTCTTTGCATGGGAGTGCATGCATACGCATACGTGCTTTTGTAACGACTAACTCGCGTGTATACGCGGCTTGATCACAATGAACCTGTGTATATATATTTTCTCTTCATTCTTGTAGACTGATCATCAAATCCCTTGCTGCTAACCTTCTGCTCATCAATTCCTTGCTGCTGACCTCCTGCACTATGATTTGTCATCTGTGTCATTTTCCATCAAGGACAACACTTGTCTCATAATGCCAACAAGTTGTTCATTTTAATACTTGTCGAGTTGAATAGTTTAAGTTGTATACAAGTATATGTTCATTGTGCATTCTTATATTAGTTTTCAATATCGTATGTTGTGATTGTGTTTTCCTTTCCTTTGGGCAAGAATTGTCTTGAAGCCAGCTTTGAAGGAGTTCTTCTTGGCTACATAGTGATCTCCAAACGAATCTAGAAGGAGACTTGAGGTAATCCTCTTTCCATACTTTTTCAACTTATATTTGATAGATGAACATGTGTATAACTTGGTAGCTTCTACAGATAATCTTACAGTCAACGTTAGTGAAACTAAGAGATGTTCAGTGGGTCAAGCCAATGAATCTGCTCACAAATATCTAGATATTTATCCCTAAATTTTCTCAAGGAAAGCAGGGAAAGTCCCAAAAATCAAACTATTTGGGGAAATTCCAATCTAAAAAATAAGGCAAAAGGGAAAGAGCTGGAATAAGAGGCAGGTTCATGGATTTTTCCCTAATGAACTCTAGGAGGAGCTTGGCAGCCCTAACTCGATTGCTACATAAGCAGTGAGAGGGCCATTGTGAAAGGGGTCAGAGCATTTGAAAGGATAGCCCATTAAGTTGTTGTGAACTGTCATACACTTGAAGAAGTGAGATGAAAGAGAGAGAGAGAGAGAGGAAGAAGGGGCAAGGGAAGGCTAATACAATGGATGGTTGTAATCACTCTTCCATTATAAATACAGAACTGCAGTTGTGTTCCCTACTCCATAGTGTTGGTAACATTGTTCATTGAGTTGTTCATTTCGATACTTGTTGAGTTGAGTAGTTTAAGTTGTATAAAAGTATATGTTCATTGTGCATTCTTATATTAGTTTTCAATATTGTATGATGTGATTGTGTTTGCCTTTCATTTGTGCAGGAATTGTCTTGGAGCCGGCTTTGAAGGAGTTCTTCTTGGCTGCATAGTGATCTCCAAACAAATCTAGAAGGAGACTTGAGGTAATCCTCTTTCCATACTTTGTCAACTTATATTTGATAGATGAACATGGGTATAACTTGGTAGCTTCTGTAGATAATCTTACAGACTAATGCTAGTAGGGTGACTAAAAACTTGAGTTAGTAGGGTGACTAATGCTCCTCTATGCTTGGTAACAAGCTTTATAAAGCAGGTTAGCAGTGCAAAACCAGTGTTAGTGTGGATTCAAGGCCTCTAATTGTGGTCTTTGCTTTAGTCATGCTGTCTTTCACCTCTAAGTTGATGAGGAGGTCATTTTTTCCTATAACAATTGTATACTTGTAAGATTATTGAACTGTTATATTACTGATTGGGAAGACCCTATACTTGGGGAGTTGCCCCACCCATTAAAGAATGTGCATTTTTGTTGTGCATATGAATGATGATATGATTATGTGAATTTTTATTTCCACTTTGTAATGATAATAATTAGTAGAATAAATGAAGAAAATAACTAAGTGTTAATGGTTAGGTATATTCTGTACTCATAAGTATTGGTGAAAAGAAAGTGGGTAGCGGTGTTGTACCTACCTATGTGCTGTTGGAAGATTACTGCTAAGATAGGGGAATAACAGATGGTATCAAAGCCTGGATTTTGAAAATGAAGAAAGACATATGCAACTGCACTTCATGACAGTTGGTATTAGAGCCCATTTTCCACAGAGCTTTGGTGATTGAAGTAAAGGTAGAGGATATACTTCATAGCAGTTGATGTCATATTTTGAAGCTTGATGGCCATTGAAAGTAAATCAAGTATTGGGAACTTGCTGAATAGATGAAGATGCTAGGAATGGATTTTCAAAAGCTTGAAGACATGACAAATTATTGTAAAGACAAGACGTAGAAACACTATGAAGCTCTTGTGCAAAAGTGGGAACTCTTGATATACATGGGGAACAAGATAATGGACATGCAGAAGGACTTGGGTAATATTCATGGAAGGACAACTAAACTTTATGAACTTGAAAAGAAGATATTACAAGGTGACCAAACACTCTAAGAACTCATGGATGAACGAGTTCAACTAAGGGAGACAAGCACTGTGTTGTAGGAAAAAGTCAAGGGACTTGAGGATAAAATCAGGAGGGACTTTCTTTGTCGAGAGACTATTTTTATAGAAGAGGATGAGCTTGATTACATTGATATACTTGGATCACATCACTGAGCAATGAAAGGAGATTTTTGGATGATTAGGTCACTTTGAGTGGAGGAAGTCAATGTGTGCCAAGTAGGTGTACTTAAGTAGAATGTGATGAAGGAAGAACTTGACAGAACTCAAGTTAAACCAGGATCAAATTTGTTAGATGGATTGAAAAGGGAGATGAAGTACATTAAGAGGTAATTTAGATTAAAACATAAGTTGAAAGAATCCTCTGAGGCCGAATTATTGAAGAAGGTTGCAAAGATAAGATGCAAGATAAATCATAGAGAGGATGGAGGTGCCTTACGGTTGAGTTTTGTTCAAGAAACTGTACATGGAAAGAATTTTATTGCATTGGTTGACATGGTAGCTACCCATAGTTTCCATAGCAGGAAAGCAACAACATATTTTGGGAAGAAAGTTGAAATGGGGAAAGAGTCAAGTTCTTTCAATGTAATAAACTCTACCATGAAAGCTTTGACAGGTATTTTGAAGGACACTCACGTAAGAGTGGGTTCGTGGTTTGGGAAGTTGGATTTGAGAGTGATCAACATGCATGATCATGCTATGGTGCTGGGGAAATATTTTCTAAAATCTACAGAAGCCATACGGATGGTGGACTGAGACATACTCTTGATTACAGCTAAAGGAAAAACTATGATGGTTCCGATGAATAGGAGGAGTTGCTTGGGATATAGACCAAGGATTGCTCCAATGAATTTATATCCAAATGGTCTGAATGTGGAGCATGATCATGTGGAGAAAAGGGAACTTGGATGTATGACTCTGTTGACAGTGCTGGACCCACAAACATGTCAGGGGATCTCCCTAGTAAGAAGTCCCAATTAGACCTCAAACTATTTGGTGTAGGAGTCTGAGTAGTGGGTCGTACAATATTTCCTTGACCATTGTTGTGTGCAGAGGAAATTAATATTTCCTTGTTGGTAGCAATGGTGTGACATGCACAGTGAGCCAAGGAAGGTGATTGAACAATTCTAACACACAGAAAGTGAGGTGAGTGCGCCCCTTGGAAACCTGTGGAAGCACATGGCTTGGAAGGGAACACACGAGTGAAGATGCATCACAAATTGGAAAGCAAGTAAGCTAAAAAAATCCAAAGTGATGGTTAAACCAATAACACATCTTAGTAAGATTCATACATACTTATACAGAAAGAGTCCATACATGCATGCATAAGAAAACATATACATATATCATTAGAGTAACCAAGATAGTTGAAATACAATAAAAACATAGGCATGAAATGTGTTGGCTCTATTATATTAAGAAGTGAAAGTTCCAATCATACAGTACAACCATGACCAACCACTAGTCCTGATTTCAGAACGTTATAGTCACTACTGCCTACTCCTCCAAAGAGATGTACTAGCTCTGCACTGTGGAGAATCCAAGGTTCGTTACAATACTCTCCAAGATTTCTCTAAGATACTCCTATCAAAATCTTGGCTGAAAAAAGCCTCTAAAATGAGTTATGAGGTACTATATATAGCTTGACGCTTGACATTCCCCTTTATGAATGTTCACCTACCCGCATGACTCTTCAACTACTCTATGACTATTACATTCAACTATCGACACTTGAACTTCCATTTGACAAGATGTTACATACAATATACAAATGTACCCATGTGAGACAAAATGGGCTTGAGAAAGCCATGTAAGCTATCACTAACACTCAGACAGTTGTGGTGAGATCAAATCTTTGACATCCTTGCGATGATTGATAGTGGGGAAATAATGCTAAGCTCGGTCATCCATGATGGTGTATGTGTGCTCAACGGTGACATATTTCTCCTCTATCCAACTCGTCTAATAATATGCACATCACCATCTTGAGTGCAGCTGGACCAACAACACACTGATGCATAGTGTCTCTGCTGATCTCCAAGTGTGTTCTAGTCACCATGTGCATCAACTTGTCAAAATACATGTTCAGCTTCAATCAGACTTGCTTCTTGTCTTCGCATCAGTGAGTGTGCCAAATGGGTGGGATCGCATGCATGCACATAATAACATTCATGCTCCTGAATACCCTTACATGTGATTGACAACACTGCTCACCCTATATGCTCCATGCCAGTTGTTGGATGGGTCCATAACCTATATGGGCACATTTTCATCAATCTATGCATGTTTTGCCTCTTGTTATGCCTGTTCCTACTACAACTCTTTTTGTTGTCTGTGCAACTCCTGTTCTTCCTTAGGTTGCCACTTCAACACCTATAACTCCTTCTCTATTTCTTTCTCTTCCTTCACATGATCCTCTCGTCGCATCATTCCTTCATATCCTCAATCTCTAAAGATGCTTTCATCACAAGTGGATCTTCTTGAGCTTGCAACTTTGTTTCGCCTTTGTGTTGTCAACAACCTTAATATTGCATTTGTCACGTGCAAGTGTGCTACATTCTACTGTTGTTGATGGTGCTTCTTGTTGTGATGCTGCTTCCATTTTATCTTGATATCCCTATCGATTAACAAATTGATATCTTCATATATAGGCAAGTTCATAGACACTTGATCGATTGCATCACCAATTGTGCTTTGAACGGTGTCTTCGACTCTACTCTCCTGGAATCCATTGTACCTTTGCTACTAAGAGGAATATGCACACCTATCATACCTAGAGACATAGAAACACTCATGACAATCAATCTGTCACTCAAAAACCAAAACAAACTAGAGGAGTGACTTGTAACATACCTATGTGACTATCTGTGAAGATTGCACAATTTTCACCGGGAGGTTGGGAGACTCACTGCCAAAATTGTGCAAGGCACAGTCCAAGTTGTCCTGAGGCTAACTGACTACTATAACTCCACAATGCAGAGTACATCCTAACCTACTGAGCACTGAAACCAAACAATGCGCAATTTCAGTCAATTGTGACATGCAAACCAGCGAACTGCATTTCACAGTTTCTAGGGCCAGCAAGGCACTGCCTCCCAGAATTGCACAATGCAAGCTTGGAGGTCAGTGCTGGGCCAAATTTGATCAATTTATGGAGGGAAGGCAGAGCCTTCACTTCTAGAAATGCACAATGCTAGCAAGAAAGGCAAGGTCTAGGCTAAGGAAGCCCAGACCTGCCGACAGGCAGCTAAAAACATGAGAAGTCTGAATGCATGGATACTGAATGTAAACCAAAGTGAATGATCATGCATGCAAATAGTAAGTGTAGGATTCCAAAAATGGGAAACCATGCATGTGTGTGAAGAGAGTTGCCACAATGGTGATTTTCGGTACAAAAATAGTGTCATGCATGCGACAACAATGAGGTGAAAACAAAAACTGAAACAGTGCTTATACAAGCTAACATACATGCAAATGATAGCAAGCACTCATTGAAATTAATCAAAAAGCACTTACATAAGATAAAACAACTAAGTTGAATGTGCCAACGACTCCTAGATGCGATGTGGGATGTCAGAGCTGCAAGATCGATGTGAGGAATGAGTTGTACAACGTCCGATTCATAAGTTTTTATAAAATCAAGGTTATGTCGCACATGCCACAAATCTAGGAAAAGTAACACTTGGAAGGAAGTTTCTAAAATGAGCATTGCATGTAACCTCCAGCTGCTAAAAATAGATGCCTTTGCATGCCACCTTGGTAAGAGAAGTCGATGCATGAAAATCAATTTTTCTCGGTCCCGGAGGGAACCAGTCAACCTGAAGGCACATGCATCAATCTGTGAGTCTGGGATGAAAATTTGCACATTTCCTAGGTTGAGCTAGGCTAGCTATCCCAGAGGGATTGCACAATTTCTGGGGTAAGCAAGTGACTGCCTCCCAGAATTGTGGAATTTCTGGGTTGAGCAGTAAAGGTGGAGCAAATTGCTTAGTTTTATGGAGGAAGACTGCCTGACTTCTCTTGGAAATTCTAGAGCCAAGCAGACTACCAGGTTGATTTGCGAAATTTCTAGAGGGAAGGATGATTCCCCTCTAGAATTGTGCAATTTTCTGAGGGAAGCATGATAGACTGATTTGCACAATTCTTGAGCTTAGGAGGCTCGCCAATTGATTTACGCAATTTCTGGAGAGAAGTTTGGTTCCCCTCTAGAATTGCACAATTTTGTGGGGAGTTGCTTGGCCACCACATGGTCTAAGTCCAGAAAGACAACCTATGAGGGGAGTGAAGAAAAATGACATGCACAGGCTGACAAGACACTTAGAAACAATTGAAGCCTATACGCTTGACACTGTGAGACATGCTACTAAGGATGGTTGGTAGGGAGGTTCCAAAATGAAGCTAAGTGAAAATTTTGGAGGGTGTTTGTAGTTGCTACAACACTTGGCAATGCACTGGTAGAACTCCATCTCTCAGAATGGATCTTGTTCATGAAAAGCAAGTCTAAAATCTTTGGAAGTATCGTTTAGTTCTCTGTTTGTCTTGGTTTCCACACTTGCTTGATTGTAAGATGTAGCATTTTCCAAGCCCTTGGTCAGTCGACACACACTCCAAGCCAAGTCAACACAACTGTTTTGATTGGGTATGAGGGGTATATTAGTGCATATGTCATATGATTGGTGGGCCCCAGTATTGCAGCAATAATGATACAACTCTTGGAACTCCCTTCTTTAATTTTATCAACCTGGTAGTTCGTAACAAACTTGGAAGCGACAGTGCTGTATGCACAAGTACTAGCTCTTGCCGCAACTGTCACTTGGTCAGCTGGCACAAGTCTGCTAGGGGCTTAAGCCAAATTCTATGAGCTTTTAGAAGAATCTTTTTAACTGATGGACGAAAGCTAACTCAAAGAAGGCTAATCTACTTGCAGAAAGAAACTGGAATGCTAAAAGGAAATGTAAACCCTAGCAAACACTAATTTTACCAGCTAGCCCTACTGATGCAAGAAAGAGGATGTAAGCTACTGAAAGAGATGTCATTGACTTCTAGGAAGTTAGAATGCATGTGTCTAAGCTACTTCTACAGTAACATCTAAAAAAAACATCTTTTTGTATTTTTGAATAAGTTGTTAGAATTATCATGCATGTGCTTTTAACTGGTTTTGACTGTCCAGAGGTGGATTAGTGAGAGGAAATTCTTGGAGGAGGTCAAGAAGGTTCAGAGAGGGCCTAAGGGGTCCCTAACACCCTTCCAGAGAGTTTCACAGAGTTTGGCTATCAAGAAACCTCATTCATGAGCTTCTACAGGAAGTCTGCAGGGGTTCTAGAGGATGTTCTGGAATTTCTACACGATGTTTGTAATTTTCTACAAGATGTTCAGAAAGGGGGTTTTGGAGGGTTGATGAAGGAAGAAAGGCGAGGAAGTGGGTATGGAGGTTAGACAAGGGTGTGAGGAGGTCCAAGACTTGGTGGATGGAGCTACAGAATGGCGAGGATGGTTGGATTTGTTCGAGGGAGAGTGAAGCAATGTTGCACAAAAGTTAGGGTTTTGTGAGCAAATGTGGCCAACGTGAGGCAAGAATCCGCATTAGGGGATGGAGCAGATGGGATTGATGGAGTATGGGCAGATAGAGAAGTGGTACGGGTGCTCTGCAAGTTGTTTCTCCAACTGAACCAACGAAGACTTGGAAAAATCAAAGACCTAGTTACGCTGACCTAATCTGATCTAGCTAACAGTAAAGAGAATGAACAGAAGTTTACTTGCAATGAAACCATGTATAACAACTATGCAACGAAGAAATCAAGAATCTGAACATGTAACCAACTTCTGCAAACAAAAATTGAACACTAATGATTGCATGGGGAAGCATAGATAGTGTTTTTGGTGGCAGGAAGGTCACCTTGATCCCAGCTCCTGATCCCACTGAGGGAGAGGTGAAATCAGAGGTGCTTGATGGCCTTTTCCTGAAGATCTTCTCTATTATTAACCTATCAAATCAAATTAAAACATGAGCAACAATTTCTATCAACAAAAATGAACTAAATAACCAAATCAGATTGTAACCTACTAGCAAAAATTAATTAAAGATAGCAGAAAAACATATGACAGTACATTGACGAGGACCTGGCACATGGGTTGGGCCCAACCCCAAGTGCTACAGGCTCCTAAAAGAAGCTCAGATCTGAAGTAGAATAAAACTGATCTCCATTATTCAGAAAATAACCATATCACAGCAATGTTTACAGCAAAGGCTCCACAAATGAGCAAAAACAGAGCAGCACTAGAGTGCTAACCTACTGCCTAAAAGAATGACTAAAACATGACTAAAAATCAAACTACAAACTAGCTAACTTCTGCCTACAAAGTGACTAACTGAAATGAGGCCCTAAGCCTTCTTATTTATACAAATTGAGGACCCCAACATCCCTCCTAAACTTTAGGAACTCGGCTACCAAAACTTGTAGTTAACAACACCTTTACTAGCCCTTGCTCGGCTGCCCTTGTGATAATTGATTTTGTGGCCCTTGAACTATGAGCTGATGGTGGAGAATTCGAGGTAAGGGCCCATAAATGAAGAGGACACCTTCCTAAAAATCCTCTCCACGAATTTGGCTGCCAAGTGCTCATTTAAACCTTTTTTTTTGTCTCCAAATTGACCAAAAAGACTACATAAAGCACACAGTAGACTTGTTGGCATAATGACTAACTTAATTCACTCTATCAGCATAAATATAATAAAAAACATGCAATAAAATAATGATAATGGTGGATTAAGTCGAATTAGGAGGCTAAATGAGCCCATATAATTATCCATTTTTGGGGCTCATCATCACCCCCCTACTGAAAGTGTTGCTCATCCTCTGAGAAACTAATCTATCTCTTCATCTTTGATGGCCCTGGTGGCCTCCCTGTCATGCCAAGCTTCTGAAGTGATGTCCTCTTCTTGGTCATGAAACCATGCTTTTCTCTCTACTTCTTCCCACTGCCTGTGCTCCTTTTCCTGTAGCAATTTTGTTAGCTCCTCAACCTCAGCCTGCAGCTTGTCCTCTCCTTGTTGTTCATCAGATGTTTCCTTGTCTTTCCTTCTTGCTGTGATTGTTTGGCCGCCTTTTCCTCCAATTTCTCAGTCTCTCTTAGCTTAGCCAATGTTTCCTATAGAACAGTCTCAACATCTTGTAGAGAGGCCTTTGTGTCAAACATTTTCATTCTTTCTCTCCAGGTGGATGTCTTCGGGCTTCCCCATTCATAACTGATGGATGCCCTTGAGAGAGACCTCTCCTTTTGTGTAGCTGGGGTGTCTACAATCGTGATTGGCTCTTTTGATGGTGGCCAGGGTTTGCCAATTTTTATCCGCATGCTCCTTCTTGCCTTAAAATACATGGAAGGCTCCCTCTTTTGCTTCCCTTTTTACTTTGGAGATGTTCTTAGGGTAGCCAGCAAAGCTACTACCTCCCTGGCTAAAATCTCAGGCGATTTTTCCTTTTGTTGCCCTATTTCCATGCTTCCTATAGAAAGTCTTGTGTCGATTGTTTTCTGGCTTCCTGTAGAAACCGTCTTCATTGCTTCGGTCTGCTTGGCTGGGGGTGTCCTCCCTTTTAATTTTTGTGTGGTTGCCTTGGTTGTGCCCTCCTTTGTTTGGACTTTTTCAGTCCTCTATGCTCTACCTGTGTCTTTGATTTAGGTTGCAGGGAGATTAAGAATTCCTCCATTATCTCATCATCATGACCAGGGATCACAAAAGGTCATCCAATTGGCATGGGTGAAGAGGTTCACCACCTTGGGAAGTTCACGCAATTTCTTGGAATCCGAGGGTTCCTTCCTGATAGATCCCCCTGGCATGGTGAGAGTACTCTCTTTTAGACTCTGATCAGAGAGGGACTATTGTTTTATGGTTTCCTCCTTTGAACCTTAGGACAAGATCTCTCAGGTGTTTATATTTTAACTTGTACCAATTCCCTGGTTCTAAAACTTTTGCTGCCCAAAACTCAGCTCTTTTGGGACTCCAAATTTGTCAAAGAAAAATCCATTTTCTCTGCTCCGGAAGGCTATGATGTATTTCCTGTAGAGCCTCTTCCTGTAAAACATGTTTCCGGCTCCTGTAGGATGTCACGGTGCTTCTGAACGAGCCTGAGACACAGGAGAATTTTGAAACAAGTTGAAAAGCTCGGGCTAACAGACTCCGGAAGAGGAGGACGTGTACTTCGCTGAGAATAGTTGCAAATGTAAATGAACAGAAGTTAACATGAGTTCTTCGGCCGAGTATTTTTGAATTACGACGCAATTCATGGTGAGGAGGTGAGGTGGCCAGGTGTACGTGGCCACATGCAGACTGTAGTGCTATCATGAACTGCATGTTCGCTTCTGGATCAGTTGCACTGGAGTTCAAACGGCCAACACTCCCTGTTTTTTAATTTTCACGTGAGTCAACTGTCCATGTATACTGCATGATTTCCGGCCGAGCGCTAGAGAAGGCACCGTCGGGTTAACTTTGCTAGATTCCTAGCTTAATCCCACCATTGCATTCATTTAAGCATTTTCAAATCATATTGATGTAAATAGAGGAACTGGTTTAGACGCATACCTGTAAGTCGACGTGCTGCTGGGTCCCTTTTGCTGCTGCATGCATTTGTTTCTATGTTTGCATGATGGCTTGGTGGCTGATTCATGGCTATTTTTCTTGTGCATGTGTCCTCTGGCCGGATCTAAGTTGCAGGAATTTGTTTCCACATTCAGACTTGCACCCTCAAGCTGCTCATGTTGAATTTTTACAAGGCAACGACTTATTTTCTCCATTGCTCCTGAACGATAGACCGGATCGATCTGAAACTTTCTGAGCATGTTCCTATCATCATTATGCACCTCCCATAGAAAAATTGCGATCAATGGATGCACAGATTTCGAGAAAAAAGGAAAATGGCTGAAGATTATAGAGATCAAATTCTCGGAAACCATGCATCAGAATCGACTAAAATTTCTTGGGTAGGTTACTATCACCTATATGCATCTCCCCATGAAATAGGTTTTGAAACGGATGAACAGATAGGAAGAAAATGCAAAAATGGATGAAGGTGATAGAGGCTGATTTCTTGGAAACCGTGCACCACAATTGGCTGAAATTTCTCAGGCATGTGGCCATCATCCCTATACAACTCCTTGTAAAACGGTTTTGTAAATGGATGCATGGTTTTCATGTGAGGGAAAAAACAAATTTTGTTCTATGTATTTTTTCTTCAAAGCATTCTGCAAGTTTTTGCATGGTAAAAAAAAATGAGCTTGGGCTGTGACACAAGCATGGAGATGATGGAGGAGGAGTTTGAAGATTGCAGGAGGACTCCTGAACCCTTGAGGAAGCTATCATGTTCTCCAAACTACCTTTTTGAAATCCATTTCTAGCTTCCTGTAGAAATCCTGTAATTTCTACAGGAACTTCCCGTAGAACACGCAGTTTTGAGGAAAGAAGCACAATGAGATGAAAAAAATGATGGAGAAGGGTGAGGGATGGAAACATGGATGCTTACAGGACTCATTGACATATTCCTAGCCTTCTGGTCCTCTTCGGAGATCGATTCTGGCTTGTTGGTAGGATTCTTGTAGAGGACACAAAACTTCCTGTACAAAACACACAACTTCCTATAGAAGGCACATAACTTCCTCTGTCTTTGTTTTGAGTGATCCTCCTGACCTGCAATGTCCTTGATGCAACTTGCAATTATTCAATGGAAATTAGGTTTATTTTTATTTTTCTTTTTCTCTTTTTTTTTTGAAAAACAACTAGGGCACCTCATGGAGGTTTTCACCCTAATTGCCTGCCCTGGGCGCCTCCAAGGGAGGTTTTCACCCAGGGATCTTATTCCCTTTTTATTTTCTCTTCTTTCTAACCCATTGACCGCCTCATGGAGGTTTTATTTTCTTCTTATTTTCATAATTTTTTATTTTTTTTTTTCTACCCTACCCTACCTAAAAAACAAAATCATTTTCAGGTATAAGAATACTTCCAATGGAGCCATGTGCACATCGAGATTAGAGACAAAATGATGTGGAGCCTCGAAATGCATGCTTTGACAAGTATCCGGATTTCAGAGACCAAATGTTTTGACTTTGAAGGGATCAAACATAGCTGAGGAAGAGAGTACTGCTGCAACTTAGTGACTGTCTAGAACCATATCTCAATATAGCTCTGATATCCTTGGTCCTTTTGCTGATCTAGATCATTCTTCATGTCACCTTCTATCATGACCTTCACATCTTCCTCTTTTTGTTGATTTTGCTCTAGACTACATGGAGGATTTGATGGTAACCATGAGGGAATTCTCTCGATCTCAGATTTTGATGCCTTCTCTTCATCAAGTGCAGCCCATGGTTCTTTGATCTCCTCTTTTGAATCTTCTTTTGCTGGATGTGGTCCTTCAATGCTTTCAAGATAATCTCTTTTTTGCAATACTCTTCCTAAGCTATGGTGAAGATCATTGAGCTCAAGAGGAGTCATTTGGACATGTTTTGCCTCAGCTTTGCAATTGGGTTGAGCTATTCCAATGTGTGGGTTTGGAAATGGTGGTATGGGTAGTTGAGTGGGGGTGTATATTTGATATGGAGGTGGATGGCGTTGTGGTTGGGCAGGTGGTAGAGGCAAATGAGCAGGAGGAGAGTTGTACTGGGGCCTCCACCCCTGATGAGGTGCATTCCACTGAGGCTTTGGCTGAGCATAAGAATGAAACAAATGAGCAACTGGAGAAGCATGGTATTGAGGAGGATACGACCAAGGAGGGGGTGTGGACCAGGAAGAATGAGGAGGGGGACCCCAAGAAGGCATGGAAGTGGCTTGATAGGGGTTATAATGGGTCTAGGATGTCCCTTGCATTCCCTCCTGGTAGGGTATGGGTCCATGTGGCCTCCTTTGGTTCATATAATAGAGTGATTCATTGGCTCCTTTGGCTCTCCGATATGCAGCTTTAAGTCCAAGCAAGGAAGGGCACTGATTCGTAGGATGGTATTCTTCACAGAAGAAACACACTTCTAGGGAGTGCATTGGACATTCGTTCCTAGGATGATTTCTAGTGCACCTAGGACAAAAAATGACCAAAGCCCTCTTGGCTTCCTCTTGTTTCCTTTGGATCTGTAAGGTATCCAGTTGCATGACAAGAAACCGCCTCATATCACTCTTGAAATCTTCCATCTGATTTACAAATTCATTTTTGGATAAGGTACTGCTCCCAACATTTCTGTTTGCAGCCATTTGCTCCAGAGGAATGTTTTCTTCTTATTCTCCCCTAGAGGTTCTTCAAATATGTCTTGTTGTCCACCTAGGGGTTCTTCTTAATCATAGCCATCGAAGAAGAGAGAAGGTTGGTTGTGTGAAGCAGTGGGGGGTGTTGTGCAAACATTTTTCTGACTTATCTCTACTCCTACCAGACATGGAATGAAATATTTTTGGTTGATTTTTGTTTATTATTTATGCTTGCACCTGCAAAAACTAAAATAGATTGAATTGCAACTAACTATATTTCTTGAAATGAAAATGCGGAATTGAAATGAAAGCAGGAAAGGACTAATCTATTTTGCTCAAATGAAATTGCAGGAATGAAATGCTAGGCTACGCTTGCAGAATTGAAATGCTAATCTACGCTTGCAGAAATGAAATTGCGGAATTGAAATGCTAATCTATGAAAGCAGGAAATTCTAATCTACTTTTGCATAAACGAAATTTCATAATGGAAATGAAATAAACTACTTAGCAGAAGGTTGTAGTGGAAAATAGAAGAAAATCAGCAATCACCAATACTTTGACGCTTCCCCGGCAACGGCGCCAAAAAGAATGGTGGGCCCCAGTATTGCAGCAATAATGTTGCAACTCCTGGAACTCCCTTCTTTAATTTTATCAACCTAGTAGTTTGTAAAAAACTTGGAAGTGACGTTGCTGTATGCACAAGTACTAGCTCTTGCCGCGGCTGTCACTTGGTTAGCTGGCACGAGTCCGCTAGGGGCTTAAGCCAACTTCTATGAGCTCTTAGAAGAAGCTTTTTAACTGATGGACGAAAGCTAACTCAAAGAAGGCTAATCTACTTGCAGAAAGAAACTAGAACGCTGAAAGGAAATGTAAACCCTAGCAAACCCTAATTTTACCAGCTAGCCCTACTGATGCAAGAAAGAGGATGCAAGCTACTGAAAGAGATGCCATTGACTTCTAGGAAGGTAAAATGCATGTGTCTAAGCTACTTCTACAGTAACATCTAAAAAAACATCTTTTTGTATTTTTGAATAAGTTGTTAGAATTATCATGCATGTGCTTTTAACTGGTTTTGACTGTGCAGAGGTGGATTGGCGAGAGGAAATGCTTGGAGGAGGTCGAGAAGGTTCAGAGAGGGCCTAAGGAGTCCCTAACACCCTTCCATAGATTTTCACAAAGTTTGGCTATTAAGAAACCTCATTCGTGAGCTTCTACAGGAAGTCTGCAGGGGTTCTACAGGATGTTCTGGAATTTCTACAGGATGTCTGTAATTTTCTACAGGATGTTCAGAAAGGGGGTTTTGGAGGGTTGATGAAGGAAGAAAGGTGAAGAAGTGGGTATGGAGGTTAGACAAGGGTGTGAGGAGGTCCAAGACTTGGTGGATGGAGCTACAGAATGGCGAGGATGGTTGGATTTGTTCAAGGGAGAGTGAAGCAATGTTGCACAAAAATTAGGGTTATGTGAGCAAATGTGGCAAACGTGAGGCAAGAATCCATGTTAGGGGATGGAGCAGATGGGATTGATGGAGTATGGGCAGATAGAGAAGTGGTACGGGTGCTCTGCAAGTTGTTTCTCCAACTGAACCAACGAAGACTTGGAAAAATCAAAGACCTAGTTACGCTGACCTAATTTGATCTAGCTAACAGTAAAGAGAATGAATAGAAGTTTACTTGCAATGAAACCATGTATAACAAGTATGCAACGAAGCAATCAAGAATCTGAACATGTAACCAACTTTTGCAAACAAAAATTGAACACTAATGACTGCATGGGGAAGCGAAGATAGTGTTTTTGGTGGCAGGAAGGTCACCTTGATCCCAGCTCTTGATCCCAATGAGGGAGAGGTGAAATCAGAGGTGCTTGATGGCCTTTTTCTAAAGATCTTCTCTGTTATTAACCTATCAAATCAACTTAAAACATGAGCAACTATTTCTATCAGCAAAAATGAACTAAGTAACCAAATCAGATTGTAACGTACTAGCAGAAATTAATTAAAGACAACAAAAAAACATATGCCAGTACATTGACGAGGCCCTGGCACTTGGGTTGGGCCCAACCCCAAGAGCTATAGGCTCCTAAAAGAAGCTCAGATCTGAAGTAGAATAAAACTGACCTCCATTATTCAGAAAATAACCATATCACAACAATGTTTACAGCAAAGGCTCCACAAATGAGCAAAAACAGAGCAGCACTAGAGTGCTAACCTATTGCCTAAAAGAATGAATAAAACATGACTAAAAATCAAACTACAAACTAGCTAACTTCTGCCTACAAAGTGACTAACTGAAATGAGGCCCTAAGCCTTCTTATTTATACAAATTGAGGACCCCAATAGCCCTCCTAAACTTTAGGAACTCGGCTGCCAAAACTTGTAGTTAACAGCACCTTTACTAGCCCTTGCTCTGCTGCCCTTGTGATAATTGGTTTGGTGGCCCTTGAACTCCAAGTTGATGGTGGAGAATTTGAGGTAAGGGCCCATAAATGAAGGGGACACCTTCCTAAAAATCCTCTCTACAAATTTGGCTGCCAAGTGCTCATTTAAACCTTTGATTTTGTCTCCAAATTGACGAGAAAGACTGCATAAAGCGCACATTAGACTTCTTGGCATAATGACTAACCCAATTCACTCTATTGGCATAAATATAATCAAAAACATGCAATAAAATAATGATAATGGTGGATTAAGTCGAATTAGGAGGCTAAATGAGCCCATATAATTATCCATTTTTGGGGCTCATCAATGATCATCAGAGTTTTAGCTTCATCTCTAGTGTTGCTCTGCTATTAGCAGGCTTGGATGGAGTCACGTAGGAATGAAAGCATCACTCCACCACCAGCGAGCCTGGTCAGTACCCCGACGAAGTTACTTGCATCACCTCTCTAGACAAGAACCCTTTATCTTCTTTTGCCTTATTCAGTTTTTCTAATTTTTTTCACATTCTAATTTTTTCATCCATTTTTTGTAACTGTGCATAAAACTTACTCATTTAAGAGGTGAAAGAGGGATTCCAACTTATTGATAGCAGAAGAGGTTGTTCGTTTGGAGAAGTAGTTTATATATACCTTTGACATACTTGTTAATGTTTTCCCCCTCACCTTGCTCTACTTGACTGAGCTGACAATGATTAACCCAAAAACAACCGATTAGAGTAGGTGACACTAGTTAGCGCACAAGCGTCCTGTTTTCACCAAGGCTCACTTCAAAAAGTACATATTTTCAATTGATATATCATGGACTGAAGACAAAAAGTTCTTCATGCAGAGGTAGGATGATAGGTAACCAAGTATTGATAGCTGCACAATTCCTCTTGTACTTTACCTAGCTTGTTTCAAGAGTCACACACTATTTCATGAGAAACTAACCTACAAATGTAAACAAGCAAACAAACACAAAACAAAGTAGAAGTAGAAGTAAATGCATAAGCAAAGTGAGTAAGAAAAAGATCAAGTGAGCAAACAAACATGAAGGGTAAGAAGCAAAAAAGCATGCAAGCAAACAAACCAAAAACAAACACTACTGCTACTCCTAAGCTAACGGTGCATGGATCTTCTCATGTGAAGTGATACTTCAAATGCAACCACTAGCACATTGGTCGACCCATGTTGGTGAAGGCATGGTTCGAGAACAACATAGCTGTGTGAACCAACAAACAAGAAAGATATAACAATGAAGACAAACTAACTCTGAGTTTAGATGCGTCCACAGAACATAAGTGAGTACAAGTGCATGGCATGAAATCTGTGGACTTACCATGATGTTGTGTGACATTGCATGCATATGTTAAGTGTACACATCCTCTTGACCATGACATGAAAGAAAACATGATAAAAGTAGACCACTTGTTTGTGCAAGTGTGCTTGTGGTGTAAGATTCCTCCAATGCATGAGAAATGGGATCGTGTAGTTTGAGTGGAGGTAGCAAAATATGTGTGTGAGATTGATCTTCAATGCATACAGATGAGTGATGAGGAGCCTTAGGTGTTTGAACAATTTCCTTATCGGAAGTGAAACCAACCTTAGGACAACGAGGACTTGAAATAACCATCATCTCAGGCTGAAGTGCTTCGACAGTCTGCGAGGTTTCCACTTCGTCGACAGATAGATCATCATAGACCAATGTCTTACACATATTAACAACAGTTGAATCATATCCTGATCGGATGAGGAACTAGAGAGATCACGACAATCAAGATCAGGAAATTCAAGAAGTTTGTTAGCATCCTCATGATTAGATGAATCACACAAAGGGGTAGATGAGAAGCGAGAATGTTCACCCTCTATGTTGCCAAAAAAGGCAGATGAAAATTCAAGTAGATGTTCAATGAATGATTTATCCTCTCCATTTTCAGATGATGGATTGACATCTGGTGTGTTCTGTGAATGATTAATAATGGGTGCATCCATAGACGAAGATACACATGAGAAATTTAGGATGCAAAAATCATCCAAGATATCAGGAAAGAACGGAGGAGGCTTGGACAGAAGGGTGTCATCCTTTGTCGAGGGTTGATGCTCAAGCTCCCAGTCATACTCTTCAAGAATGATAGCACAGGTTGGTTGTGTAACACCAACTTCGTCAATGGCTTCACCCTCATTCACAACAGGTGTAGAGTCTAGAACAGAAGAAAACAAGACAATGCAATCCAAAGGATCATCAAAATATGAAGACGAAGGTTGAGGTATGAAATACATGTGACAACCCATGGGATTCTCAACCAAATCTATGCAAAAAATGTGAGAAGTGATGTTGGGAGGATGTGATAGTTGAATGGATGTCTGTGCATGTTCTCCCACAGTGGAGTTATTTGATGAGGGGGCGACAGAGAGTCACTTGTGATAGCAACTATGTCCATCTATAGTTACGCAACTCCATCACTAAAGTATGTTGAGCGGGGTTTGAGCTTGAACTCCTTCTTGGGATTGACAGATTTGATAAGGCAATATTGAAATCTGTCCATGAGATACTGAAATTTCATCTGATTTTTCGGGGCTTCGAACATGAATAGATGGAAGCTCTCTAAAAAATCCATAGGTGATTTGTGTGGGGCCTTCTGTTGTTTTAATATTTTTTATAAAGTACATCAAGATCAAAATGGTGGAAAATAGATTTGATTAGATCGTTGAACTTCTTGAATGAGTGCACGAAGTTATGAGGTATTGTGCCACACCATTGCAATGGGTGGTCGCGAAGTGTGTCTGCGAGCAGCGAACACACCTCTGTTTCATTAAAGTATTACATGCCCTGCATGAGTGCATGGAAGTCATCTAGGTGCTCATGCCAGGCCACTTTGACTTTACCATCATACGTGATTTGTGACAAGTGATCCCAGAACTCCCTCTCGATGTGAAATGTATGTCCACTGGATAGACATTTTGGAGGGAAAACTATAACAAACTCCATGATAGATGTGTGAAGACTCAAAACAATTCATGAGGACACATCTTGTCATTTGGACCTCCTTCTATCCCCAAAATGTTGGCAGTGTTGGACCTGCCAACATGTTAGGGGATCTCCCCAGTAAGAAGTCCCAACTAGACCTTAGATCGTTCAGTGTAGGAGTCCTAGCAGTGGTTTGTATGGTATCGCCTTGACCATGGTTGCGCAGAGGCAAGTAAGATGTCCTTGTTGGTAGCAAGGGTGTGAAATGTGCAACAAGCCAAGGAAGGTGCATGAATAGTTCTAACACATGGAAAGTAAGGTGAGTACACCCCTTGGAAACTTGTGGAAGCACATGGCTTGGAAGTTAACACATGAGCAAAGATGCATCACAAAATAGAAAGCAAGTAAGCTAACAATCCAAAGTGATGGTTAAACCAACAACACACCTCAATAATATTCATATATACTTATATAGAAAGAGTCCATACATGCATGCATAAGAAAACAAATACATATATCATTAGAGTAACCAAGATAGCTGAAATACAACAACAACATATGCATGAAATATGTTGGCTCTATCATATTAAGAAGTGAAAGTTCCAAACATACAATACAACCATGACCAACCACTTGTCCCGATGGAGGAACGTTATAGTCACTGCCGCTTGCTCCTCCAAATAGATGTACTAGCTCTGCACTATGGAGAAACCAAGGCTCGTTACAATAGTCTCCAAGATTTGTCTAAGATACTACTATGGGAAGCTTCGCTGACCAAAAGCCTCTACAATGAGTTATGAGGTACTATATATAGCAAAGGGCTGGGTGACCCTCGACATTCCCCTTTGTGACTATTCACCTACCCTCATGACTCGTCAACTACTCTATGACTATTACATTCAACTATAGACACTTGAACTTCCACTTGACAAGATGTTACATACAATCTACACATGTACCCATGTGAGACAAAATAGGCTTGAGAAATCCATGCAAGCTATCACTAACACTCAGATAGTTGTGGTGAGGCCAACTCTTTGAAATCCTTGCAATCATCAATGGTGCCGAAATGATGCCAAGCTTGGTCATCTATGATGGTTTTTGTGCACTCAATGGTGACATCTTGCTGAAAGCGAACTCTTACCTCTATTACATCTGGGTACACAGATATGGCTCCTCTATCCATCTCGTTTGATAATATTTGCATCATTGTCTTGAGTGCAGCTGGACCAGAAAAATACTGATGCATAGTGTCTGTGCTGATCTCCAAGTGTGTGTTGGTGACCATGCACATCAACTTTTCGAAATACATGTTCAGCTTTATTCAGACTTGCTTCTTGTCTTCGCCTCGTTGAGTGTGCCAAATTAGTGGGATCACATGCATACACATAATGAAATCCATGCCCCTGAATACCATTGCATGCAATTGACAACACTTCTCACCTTGTTTGCTCCATGCCAGCTACTAGATGGGTCCATAACCTGTATGGACAAGGTTTCATCATTCTATGCATGTTGTGCCTCCTGTTGTGCCTATTCCCACTGCAACTCTTTCTATTTCATGTGCAGCTCCTATTCTTCCTTGGGTTTCCACTTCAACGCCTATAAATCCTTCTCTATTTATTTCTCTATCTTTGTGCGATCCTCTTGTCACCTCATAGCCTCAATCTCCAAAGCTTATTTCATCACAAGTGGATTTTCTTGAGGTTGCAACTTTTTCCGCCTCTACACTGTCAACAACCTTCCTCTTCCATTTTTCGCATGCAGGTGTGCTACCTTCTGCTATTGCTGATGGTGTTGCTCACTGTGACACTACTGCCATTTCATCTTGATATCCTTTTCCATGAACAAATTGATGTCTTGATAGATAAGCAAGTTCATAGACACTTGATCCACTGCATCCCTAGTTGTGCTTTAAATGGTGTCTTTGACTATGATCTCCTAGAAGCTATTATACCTGTGATATTGAGAGGCAGACGAACACCTGTGATACCTGCAGACATAGAAACACTCATGAAAAGAAATATGTTAGTCGAAAACCAAAACAAACTGGAGGACTGACATGAAACATACCTATGTGATTGTCTGTGAAGATTGCGCAATTTTCATCAGGAGACTAACTGCTAAAACTGGGCAGGGCATAGTTTAGGCTGTCGGGAGGCTTACTGGTTGCTTGAACTGCACAACGCACATTCCAGCCTGGCCTGCTGAGGTTTGAAACTGTGCAATGCATAATTTCAGTCAGCAGTGACATGCAAACCAACAAACTGCATTTCGCAGTTTCTGGGGCAAGCAAGGCAGTACCTCCCAGAATTATGCAATGCAAGCCTAGAGGTCAGTGCTGAGCTAGATATGCACAATTTCTGGAGGGAAGGCAGAGCCTTCACTTCCAAAAATGTGCAATGCTAGCAGGGAAAGGCAAGATCGGAGCTAAGCTAGCCCAGACCTGCCGATGAGCAATTGAAAACATGAGAAGTCTAAATGCATGGTGATACTGAGTGTAAACAAGAGTGAATGATCATACATGCAAACAATATGTGTAGGATTCAGAAAACAGGAAAGCATGCATGTTTGTGAAGCGAGACGCCACAATGATGCCCGTCGATGAAAAACAATGTCATGCATGCGACAACAGTGAGATGCAAATGAAAACTGAAACGGTGCTTATAGAAGCTAACCTACATGTAAAGGATAACAGACACGCATTGAAATAAAGTAGACAACACTTACACAAGTCGAAACATGAAAAGTGATAGAAACGTAGCATAAGACATGAAAAGTGGGCTTACCCTGAAATAACTGAGATGAATGTGCTGACGACTCCTAGATGTGATGTGGGATGTCAGAGCTGCAAGATCGATGTGAGGAATGAGCTATGCAAAGTATGGTTCATAATTTTTGATAAAATCGAGGTTATGTTGCACATGCCACAAATCTAGTAAAACTGACACTTGGCAGGAGGTTTCTAAAATGAGCATTGCATGTAACCTCTAGCTACTAAAAATAGATCCCTAAATCTAGGGATGCCTTTTCATGCTGCCTTGGGAAAAGAAATCCATGCATGAAAATTAGTTTTGCTCGGTCCTGGAGGGAACCGGTCAACCTGAAGGCACATGCGTTTCTCTGTGAGCCTGGGATGAAAATTTGTGCAGTTCCTAGGCTGAGTTCGGCTAGCTATCCCAAAGGGATTGAACAATTTTTGCGGTCAGCAGGTGATTGCCTCCCAGAATTGTACAATTTCTCAGCTGAGCAGTAGGGCTAGGTCAGATTACAGTCTTATGGAGAAAGACTACCTAACTGCTTTGTGCAATTCTAGAGCCCAACAGGTTACCAGGCTTATTTGCGCAATTTCTAGGGGGAAAGCTACTTCCCCTCCAGAATTGTGCAATTTTTTGAGGGAAGCCTCAGAGACTGATTTGCGCAATTCTTGAGCTCGGCAGGCTGCCCAGCTAATTTGTGCAATTTCTGGAGGGAAGGTTGGTTCCCCTCCAAAATTACATAATTTTCTGGGGGAGCTACTTGGCCAACACATGGTACAAGTCTAGAAATACATCTTGTGAGGCAAGTGAAGCAAACTGACATGCATAGAATAACAAGAAACTGAGAAACATTTGAAGCCTATATGCTTGATGGTGCAAGACATGCTGCTGAGGATGGTTGGTAGGGAGGCTCCAAAACAAAGCTAAGGAAAAATTTTCGAGGGGTTTTGTAGCTGCTACAATAGAATCAAACAACAAAGGAGAGGAAGATGATTGACTTTGTTGCAAGAGCTAGAAAGAAAGATGAAGGTGGAAAGGTGGTTTCACACATCTTGAGACACTTGACATGTGCATAATCTATGAGGGAACTTCACCATGGAGTTCTTGATGAAGAAATTCTAAGTAGTTCTTCTAAGGCAGTGGTTGGGGAAGGCTATGCAGGTAGAGATCCAACTGGCATATTAGATTTTTGCAGGTATGCCATGGGCATTTATGACTTTCAGTTGATGATAGACAAGCTTGAGAAGCTTAGTTGTACACATGAGGAGTTTTTTGTTGTGCACAAATACTTGAGGATGTAGTATCAATTAGATACATGGGTGGATGAGAGTTAGGGAGGAACCTTCCTAACCCTTCTCATGATAGAGACCTTGGAGGTAGGTGTGTGTAGGAGCCTCGATATTTCACAGGACTTCACCACCCTGACATAGGGGCCTTGGTGATGAGGCTTCTTTCTTGATAGGTTGATGATGCTTGGATGAATGCGATTGTTTTGATAGCACATTAGCATTAGAATCATGGTAAAAATGTTACATAAGAGATGATGGACTATTTCATGGACCTAAGCATGGCATATTTTACACTTGGGATGGATTCTTGATCGAGGTGAGATTGTGACAGGATGTTGAGAAACAACTAACGGTGGCATGAGGAGGATCATTCTCGTAGGTTGAGTGCTATAGGTGGACTAGCTACCCAACTAGCTCGAATCATGGGGGCATGCAGTGCACTGAATTTTGTCAGATATATGTCTTAGTCATGGCTAAGATGTTGTGCTGGATGGAGTATCATGCATAGATTCACATGATTATGATACATGATGAGGTCAAACAAGATATGTGTTGCATCGATAACATGTAGTTGAGTTGGAGGGACCAGCCGTCCATGATGGGGAAACATGTGGAGATTGCGACATATGTGGTTGATGATCATGGATTGAGGAGACTTTCTCATTCATGAATTCATGAACCTTGGTGGTTTGTGAGATGATGGAGTAGAGGTGGGAAGCATGGAAATTTTCGAGATGTTGGAGCTAGTGACACTTTGCGATGATGTATGAAGGTGTTGTCAAGGATGAAAATATTTTTAGAGTGCTCGATGATGTTAGGACCTCGAGATGATTTGGGGGCGTCATGTGTGTAATGGTCACCCGGGTCGGTTTTATGAAATGTGGAGAAATCATTTTCGGTTATGTGCGACAGAGTTAGTTTTATGCGACGGTCATGTGGTTCGGTTAAAGGAGATGGGCAACCGCGCCTGGCAAGATGCGATGAGTGGGAGAATTCAGTTAAATGTGCCCCGATGGATGTGCAATAGTGCAGTCGATTGGAAGGGCGCATTAGAGTAGCCTGTGCATCGAGCACTCGGGTGAGTGCACACAAACGAGTTTCATGAGAGTCGAAAAATTGAAAGAAAATTCAACTAAGTGTGGAGGCTCCGTGGAAAATTTATACGGTGAGGTGACCAATGGTTAGGCCAATGTGCAGAGGAGTGAATGCATAGGAAAGCATGTTGGAAAATACTGAGGGGGGGGGGGTGAATCAGTGTTCCTTAGCAATTAGCACCTTTAAATCTTTTCAGAGCATTAGTTCATCTTCAATTATTATTAATGTTTATGTAGTAATAAGAGTAAATAAAAGAACCCAAGAGGCACAAAGATTTTAGGTGGGAAACCCCCTCCGAGTCAAAAACCACCGAATTCTTTTCTAATAAATTCTTTAATATTCAGCCCCATTTGAAATGAAAGCAACAACTTCCTAGAACTCTAGAAAATAATTCTTCTCCAGCTCCCATTGGATGGACACTCCAATGCTCGAGATTTTTCAGTAGTCAACTGAACGGATGCCCCAACACCTAATGAGCTACAACTCACCCTAGCACCACCCTACCACCATGAAGTTTTCATAGGCTTGAACCTGTTGGTGACTTCATGCACCAGCCTAGCACCACCCTACCACCCTATAGAAGAATAAAAGAAGAATGGACTCACATACCAAGGAAAATGGTCCACTTTACAATGTTATAGAATGATGTAGAAGAAGAAGACACACTAGACCATAACCCCAACTATGACACAACCACCTATGATGATCCTAGACCTCCCAACACTGCCTCTTGAACTCTTGGCAGATAGACACTTGTACAACTTTTACAATGATGCTTTTATAATGACTCTGTCCAATGATACTTTTACAATGATTGTATGCAATGCTTCCCACTTGAAGACTTCATATGATGAACTTCTTGTTGTTGTTCTGCACCTTGATTTCTTCTCTTGTCATGCTACCCTTTCTCACTCTTTAGAACATTAGATTATGCATTGAGTCTTCTCTTGATGAATATATAATACCTGAAAAAAGCTTCAAGGAAATACCCATGACATGATAATAGAAAAATTTACCTCATCTTGCAGAACATATGTCAGTGCTAAATGAAAACAACAAATTAGAATACAAAGAACTTAATGTAATTAAGAAATGAACATGCATATACAGAAGATACTTACCTGTAGCTTACCTCTACTGCATCATTTTGCTGCACCATTTTTTTGGAGAATTTGGTATCTATGGATAAATATTAATTCCCTATATAAGTAGCCATATCTAGAACAACAATTTAAAGCACTTTAGCCTTTTCCTATAAGTAATAGCTAAGACAAAGAAGATGAGAAAAACTACTTGTAGTTCCACTTTCCTTTTGTCTCCTTTGTAATGATCATGTCACTCCTTCCGGTACTTAACACGCTTGAGAAGTACCTGTAAACACAAACAAAAGACAAAGAACCGATCAAAGCAAAAGATCTATTGAATACAAGTGAATGGAATCAGATACATTTCACACATATAAGCATCATATGACAATACAAACATATGGGAGAAATGTTCAAATACTTTATTGAATAGAAGAAGGAATTACAACTATTGTGTCTGATTCGAAGTCATTGCTTCAGCTTGGATCCCATCCGCAGCACATCAAAAGCATGAAAAACTTATAGCATTACAACACTTGCTTCAAATTCGATTCTCATCGCAGCATTATCTCCTTACAATTCAACATAGTCCAACCCCTTGATCACTTAGATGAGTGCTCAATTTATAGGAATATGGAGGAGGTTTTGTCACCAATGAAGGTATTGAATGACCTTCCATACTTAGAGTTATTTTCCATGCAGGAAGGGATGAGAGGATAGGAGGTTACTTAACTCATTCCCCATCCAATTTAGAGCTCATAGGAGATGATAAGTGTGGGAATATTCTAGATGGCTCCAAAAGATAAGAATATTCCTAGAATCTTATGATGATTTCACTCAATCTCACCCAAGGTCAGTCAAAGTGGACCTAAGTGCTTTGCAAAGCACCCTTGTGTGGGCCTAAGTGCTCTGTAGAGCACCCTTGCATGGGCCTACTTGTGCTAGCCCTTCAAGGAGTCATTTCAAGATGTCTTCAAGCCATGAAACTGTCAGGGAAGGAGGCATTCAAAAGGCTGATTTGTTTAGGGCATGTAGCAACTAAAATTAGGGTTTGATGAGCCCTAAAACATTGATCTGGATGATGGGAGTGATGTGCCCAAATGGATTTGTAACAGCTACCCCCTAAAGCATGAATTCGAAAATAATAATGTTGAGTGATATGCTTTATGATGTGATGAGGAGGTTCCGAAGTGGTTGGTGACCTGCATCGATTACAATACATAATATCATGATATTTTGATTTTTTCTCATGAATTGCTGAGGGAAGGCATACCCATGCTTAGCATATAAAATTTCATTACAAGTACATAGATAGTCATCTACAGATATAGACCCATGATCGGAATGACCATCAATGTAAAGCCATTCTATAGATGATTTGGTACATTTCCTGAAATTGCAACTTGGATGGATGAAACTAGATCCGGGGTCTTATATCTTGTTCAATCATTCGCTCAAGTACAAGTCTAACCATGTGAATATGTGATTTGAAGTCGAACATGGGAAGACACTGTCTGATTACTAGCCAATGATGTGAGCTGTTAACAGACACGAGAGAAATCATTGATAATGATAATGATCCTCAAGGTACTGCAGTACATTCTGCATGGTGTGAATTGATGATTTGATGTCAAACACCATACAAAGTCTTTCAGTCGAAGGCCATTGATGTCAAGCTATCACCGGAAGCAAGAAACCTTCCATGGATGTATGCAAGCCTCAAGGTACCAGAAGGGTGTTTCTAAGTCAATTTCTTGGATAATGAGCTAATGTCGAAAAGAAGTGACTCATCGCAGGAGGGTCGTGATATATCCCACATCAACAACATGAAACGAGGATAATGATTTTGGAGATGGAATTTGACTGATGACATAAAGTTCAAGAATGGTGGTCATGAAAATGAAGGTTTACGGTATTGCAAAGGATGGATTTTAACTGAATGACTTCTCTTGAACATGTCGACAACACTGAAATGAATTGGTAGCATTGACCCAAAACAAAGCGATGGATGGTATGATAGACCAATGGTATGGTAACCATCAAGTTGATAACCCAACCCATATAGTCACGATGATGAAGTGAAAGTGTCATGTTCAAGTGCGACCTGCTACCAAAAGTCGTTTACCCCTTTTTCCATTTTCCCCAATCATTGCTGACCAGTACCTCTTTATTTTTATTAAGCTTGAGGAGGATAGCATATGCTTATTGCATAATTTCACCCTTCAGGTGAATCCATCACTATGTTATGTTTTAATGAGTCTAGCGAAGGTGAAACTCGGTCTTGTCATGATTGACAAGTTTGTCTCTATTTGATGTTTTAACGAGTTTAACGACAAAGATAACTCGCTCCTTTTAATGATTAGAGAGTTTGGAAAGGGATGAAAATAAAAATCCACAAGTTCTTTTTCGTATATTTTTCTCTCAAGCCCGAAAAAGCGTAAAACAATATGAGAGAGAACCTATTAACCATGTTCGATCAACGTATTCCTTTTTCATAAATAATCTATCTCAGCCCAAAAAAGGGTTAAACTTATACTAAGTAGATGTTGTTTCTAATACGTTAACGAGCTGAAAAGGAAAAGCACTCGACAATCTTTTCACATTTAGAGAGTCTAAAAAGAGCTTAAAGAGGACTCCAATTTGAGGAACAAGTGGTGTCTAGAATAGCAACTAGTTCCAGTGATGTTGGAACTTCTCAAAACATGTTAATTATGTGAAGAGGTTGGCTAATAAGACCACTCATTGCAACTGTTCCTCAAAAAGGGAAAAACAACCATGTGGAAGCGTATGATCGACCAAGCAAATAGTGACGATGGAAGTAGAAAACCAAGGTTCATCTGACAGAAGAGGTTGATAGAATGACAATCACGAGGGTTAAAATGGAGATGGGTTCATTTTTACACAAGCTTGAAACAAAAAACTATGCTTGGATTCAGTTTCATTTTCACACAAGCTTGAAACAAGAAAAAAATATGCTTGCTATTGGTTTACATGCCCCCAACATGATGACTCGATTCTAGGTGCATGCCCCCCAAGCTTCATTACATTCACCTAAGTAGACTACTTGTGGCTATCAGGTGGATGGAATGAAGGTTCATTTATGAGATCAAGTGAAAGACTCAACTGGGATTTTACAAGATCTACTCAAAGAATCATCTTGGAACTTTTCTCCAAGGGACCTTGTTTCAGTTTTCAATGAGCTTGACACAAGACAAGGAACTCCGCTCAGATTCATTGTTTCATTTTTTAACGAGATTGACACAAGACAAGGAACTATGCTCATACTCCTTTGTTTCATTTTTTAACGAGGTTGACACAAGACTAGGAACTATCCTCATATCCTTGGTTTCATTTTTTAATGAGGTTGACACAAGACAAGGAATTGTCCTCGTATCCTTGGTTTTACTTTTTAACGAGCTTGACACAAGACAAGGAACTATCCACATATTCCTTGTCATGATCCATAAGAGGTCATGACTTCCAAGAGGTTCTCATCAGATGGGAGAACAATGCTCTGGAAGGAGAGATCTAGTTCTAGTGCCCCCAATACATAATGTACAACATCATAGAATTGATCATCCATTGATGTAGGCACGGAATGGGTTGCCACATAATTAACCCATGGCAGGGAAGATACCATTTGTATAAAAAGACCATTTAGGGAAGACGGTTGACTAGAAGCCATATCTGGACCGGGAAATGAAAGTTGGTCAACGGTGACAATTCTGCCTTCATGCGGGAAACAAATCACTCGAAAGAGTGTTGAAACAATAGCTCCCATGTCATAAACATAGTCGCGCCCAAGAAGTAAGTTGTAATCTAAAGGGCCTGGGACTACCATCACATTCAGATAAATGATTTTTCCTCCCAAAGTAATAGGCAATTGTGGAAGGACCCCTAATGGTTGAATGGTTCCTCTGTTAAAAGCCAACAGATTCTAGGTAATAGGCACAAGTGGTAGTGAACCAAGCACTTGCCAAGTAGTGGAGGAAAGGATACTCACAGATGCACCTTCATCTATAATAGTGCCAGATACAATCATAATACAAACCTGTACTATAATCTAGAAAGGCACATAAGAAGGAAGACAAAATCCTGCCAGTCGATCCCAATCAAAGGAAGTGACTAGAATACTTAGAGGGGTTACCGTAAAAATGCGAGAATTAACCCTTGAGTTACAAGAGCAGGAGGATTTTCCTTCTGTCTTAATGGAATAGGAGGATTTCCCCCAAGCTCATTGGAATCTGAAGAAACAAAAAGAACCTGAGTGGTACCATACTCACTCTCTTCAGGAAAGGTATGATTAACTGAAGGTGAAATCGGGTCAACTGTTTCCTTGACCTGTGATTGGTCAGGTATAGAATCATAGGATTCACATTCAGAGAGAGTGGGTTTGACCAATGGTTGATTTGGGTCAGACACTTCATCAACTAGTGAAGGATTAAGGGAGAGACTCCTGTAACCAGATGGAAGTCACTATGGAGAAGCAAGATGGTTATCCAAAACATTTTTGGCTTCATCCAAATAGGGACAAAGGTGAATGGGGTGATTCCCTTCACATAACCTATAGGGAAACTTAAATTTACCCTTCTTTCCATGAACTTTAGTACCACTAGTTGATGGTGCATCACCAACAAGATTTCCAGAAGTTGATGACACATGATGATGTGAAAAAGAAGACCATTCTTCTAAGATATGAGGAATATCAAGACAATTTCGAAGAAGATGGTCTCCCGCACAAAGTTTGCATGGATATAAAACTTTGTGAGGCTTGACAAACGGTTTTTCATTAGATGTTGTAGTCAAAGCAATGGTTGCTTGGTTGCCCCTCTGCTGAATTTACTTCTTCTTATTCTCCCCTTTCTTCTTATTCTTAGCCACCTAGTTACTAGTACCAATAATTTCACCAGGCGAAGAGGAAGAAGGGGAGGAAGAAACAACCAAGGAAGAAGGCAAAGGACCAACTTTAGGATCAACTAGAGGTTGATTTTGTCTAGTTGGAGGTGTACTTGAATGCAGAGAAATCATGAAATTTTGAACAAAGGAGGTTGAAAAAAACCATACTGGTAAGCCAATGGTAAATCCTGGTAGGGATAATGTACACATATAAGGAGCACCAATATTTACGAAAGGAGGAAAAGGACTATGATTCCCATCAAAAGGAATTCCTTGATCAGTGGACTCCCCAGTATGGTTGCCAATTTGTTTTGGAGAATTTGGTATCTATGGATAAATACTAATTCCCTAGATAAGTAGCCATATCTAGAACAATAGTTTAAAGCACTTTAGCCTTTTCCTATAAGCAATAGATAAGATAAAGAAGATGAGAAGACCTACTTATAGTTCTGCTTTCCTCTTGTCTCCTTTGTATCAATCTTGTCACTCCTTCCCGCACTTAACACATTTGAGAAGTACCTGTAAACACAAACAGAAGACAAAGAACCAATCAAAGAAAAATATCTATTGAATACAAGTGAATGGAATTAGATACATTTCACACATATAAGCATCATATGATAATACAAACATATGGGAGAAAGGTTCAAATACTTTATTGAATAGAAGAGGGAATTACAGCCATTGTCTATGATTCAAAGTCATTCCTCCAGCTTGGATCCCATCCACATCACATCAAAAGCATGAAAAACTTGTAGCATTACAATACTTGTTTCAAAGCCAATTCTCATAGAAACCTTATCTCCTTACAATTAAACATAGTCTAACTCCTTGATCACTTAGATGAGTGCTCAATTTATAGGAATATGGAGGATATTTTGTCATCAATGAAGGTATTGAATAGCATTCCATAATTAGAGTTAGTTTCCATGGAGGAAGGGATGAGAGGATAGGAGGTTACTTAACTCATTCCCTATCCAATTTTGAGCTCATAGGAGATGATAAGTGTGGGATGTAGAAATTCTCACTGTAGATCAACAGATTATGTAATATACTAAAACACAATACAAGATCTACTTCTACAACACTTTGCGGAAGCTTAATTGAATTGAGCAAGATCAAGAGAACACGTATAACTGAGAATGAGAAATCAATCACAAATAACACAGAAGAAATAACCTGGGGAAAGCCTTAGCCTAAAACCCCAATCTTTGTATTATCATACAAGTGGAAATATTGTTCAAGTTACAAAAAGAACCAGCTCTCAAGCTATCTTTCTCTCTCTGCAATAAAACAATTCAACTCACAGACTGAATAGAAACTGTATATGTCCTCCTCAAGTCCTCCAAGCCTCCTATTTCCTTGCGTCATTTTTCTTGGGGTCCAGTGAAGCTATATGTGTAAATTGGCCTCATCGCACTCACTAAACCTAAAGAGGTAACTGCGTAATCCTCAAGGAAAGAATTCCTTCTACATGCAAGGAATATTCACAATGGAATATTCTAGCAACTGATAGTACACTACCCCTCCATCTAATCTCAACTGGGTCTCTGTCTGAACTGACATGCATGAGTTATTTATGAGAGAATACTCAGTTATCTGAAGTGCAGTAGTTACATGCATGCAAGCATTAACTAATTGAACTTACATTAATTCAACAAACTATTTGAATTAATCTAACTGGACTTGACTCAGTTAACTGAGCCAACTAATTACAAATCAATATTACAACTCATCCTTATCTCTTTAACTGATGGATAAATTCCTCAATTAATGGAGAAACTGTTGCATGTCCCCACATAGACTTCATGTTTGATTTTCCTTAACTAATTAACTCAAGATGAATTAATTAATTATTTTACAAACAGTTGCTAAGATCAAATTCGAATTTTACTTCACTATTTTAGTTTAGGGATTGACTAAAATAGGAAGGTATCTAGAAATGTTATTTATAGAATGCTATTTTTAGCACTTCCATTTTTCCATCCATTGTTGCAAAGATCAACACTGGCTGAACTGCTATTTATACCAGTGCTATTCTTAGCAATTCTATTTTTAGCATTTCTTGTGGCTATTTTCAAAATGGGAATCTTCTAGATGGCTCTGAAAGATAAGAATATTACCAGAACCCTATGATGATTTCACTCAATCTCACCCAGTGGAAGTCAAAGTGGGCCTAAGTGCTCTGTAGAGCACCCTTACATGGGCCTACCTATGTAGGTCCTTCAAGGAGTCATTTCAGGATGTCTTCAAGCCATGAAACTGTCAGAAAAGGAGGCATTCAAAAGGTCGATTTGTTTAGGGCATGTAGAAACTGAAATTAGGGTTTGATGAGCCCTAAAACACTGATCTGGTTGATGGGAGTGATGTGCCCAAATGGATCTGTAACAACCTTTCTCTTTGTTGCCCTAGAAAGTCTAGTCCTTTGCACCCCCTAACAACACTTGATCTAGTTTTTCTCACCTTCTAGGACAACGATATTTAATCTCATGTATCTATGTGATTGTAGATCCCCAATATGTGATCTTCAGTCTTGTATTATCCCTCTGAGTCTTCTTTCCAATGCCACAGGTATAACCTAATTTGGACTCTTCAAGGAAAATTTATGCCCAATCTCTCACAATGACCTAATTATGGACTAGTTCAGCAGAGCTAACTTGTATGGCATGCCACTTGTCACTGTTTTACTCCTTCGACTCTGAAATTGATACATGGAAAACTACAGTCCGTGCACTATCCACCAATTTTTACAGAATTCAAATCCTCTTCTCATAGAGAGAGTTAAGACCATCTTCCCAAGGTCACTTCTTTGAGATGAAATTTGGGAGCCTGCAAAAACCCTAAATTCCACAGATCATATCTCCAAAAATATAGTGAACCAAGATCTGAAATTTGGTCAATACATTCATCCGGATTTCTAATCAAATGGATTTTCCTTTCAGAATCTAATACTTCACAGAAATGATGTTATAATGAAAATTCATGATCACTTAATTTGGAGGATATATGAGATTTCTTTTTATAGGGTTGAGAGGGGCTTCTATAGAGAATGTTGGAGGGATTTTAGGATCTTAAAAATTATTAATTATTGACTATTCAATGACCAAAAACTATTATGAGTTCCATGCCACAACCCCACAGGGTTTTAGCCCACTAACTGGGATTACTAACTTCAAACATGAATATCTCTCAAATCGTGAAGAATTACTTGGCGTGCCATATATCAACGGAAACATCTCAACGAGTAGAATCCATCTAGAAGATACTTGACTCAAAATAGAGTAATTTTTCAAGTCAAAATTCCCTTGCAAGATCAAGGTAGCCCCTGGTGCTGCCTGAGTTGAAATCAATGACAACCTCAGATCATATTTAGATCAAAAATCCCCCCCTCTAACATTGATGGCAACACAAGTACACTCTCTGTGATCAAGGTACCTCTTCCTATTGCCTTCTCTCCCCTTTTGACATCAATGGAAAATGGTAACTCCCCCTGACACAAAACCATCCTACAGACCTGTACACACTTCCACTCCCCCTTTATTTTCTGAATAAGGAAAATCTAATGAGAACTTGGAAGAATCCCAAGCTTCTGGTGAAGATATTCAAATGCTTCACGAGGTAAATGTTTAGTGAAGATATGAATGATTTTTCCTTTTGTACCAACATATTCAAGCTTGATATTGTTTTCGGCGACCTTCTCCCTAACGAAATGATATTTAATCGAAATGTGATTTGTTTTGGAATGCATCCCAAGATTCTTGGAGATACTGATGGCACTGGTGATATCACAAAACATGGGAATAGGCTCACTAAATTGTACTTGAAGATCTTGCAAATTTTTTTTAATCCAAAGGACTTGAGTGCAACAAGCTATTGCTGCAATGTATTCTACTTCTGCTATAGATAACGAGATTGAGGTTTGATTTTTGCTCAATCATGATACGAGACAACCACCTAGATAGAATTTTGCGCCACTAGTACTCTTACGATAATCAATGCTTCCTGCCCAATCCACATATGTAAAGGCTTGAATAATGATATTGTTGTCCTTAGGATACCACAAGCCATATTCTGTTGTGCCCTTTAGATATTGAAGGATCTTTTGACAATAATAATATGTGATTCTTTTGGTGCTACTTGGAATCATGCTACTTGTCCAACTGCTTACATAACATCTGGTCAGGAGGCTGTTTCATATAAAAGACTACCAATCATAGATATGTACAACCTCTGATCCACATCCTTAGATGAGTCGTCTACGCTCAATTTGAAACCTGTTACCATCGGAGTAAGGATGGGTTTGCAATCTTCCTTCTTGAGCATTTCCTTGATGTACTTGGCTTGACATATAAATATTCCTTTTTCTTGATGAGATATTTGAAGCCCTAAGGAGTATGTCAGCTCACCAAGTAAAGACATCTCGAAATCACTTTGCATCTTTGTAGCAAAGTTATTACTTAGTCGATCATCATTGCTAGCAAATATTATATCATCCATATATACCTCAACGATTGTTAAATTATCCTTATCTATTTGTACGTAAAGATTGCTATCAACAATACCTTTCTTGAACCCATGTTGACGTAGATATTCATCAAGATGAGCATACTATGCTCTGGGAGCCTGCTTGAGACCATACAGAGCCTTCTTTAACCTGCAAACATAGTCTTCTTTTCTAATAGTAGAAAACCTTCAGGTTTTTCGATGTAAACTTCTTCTTTTAATTATCCATTCAGAAATGTTGACTTAACATCCATTTGGTAGATTTTTATTTTTCTTGAGCATGGTGAGAAACGTCCGGATGGCTTCCATTTTGGAAACTAGTGCAAATGTTTCGTCAAAATCAATTCCTTCCACTTGTGCATAACCTTTGTAGACTAATCTGTCCTATTCCTAGTAACCTGTAATCCTTCAACTATTTTGCTCCCCCTAAACCTTTAATGAAACTACCATCTTGTTCAAACTACCTTCCTGTCAATCGTAGACTTGTGCCATATACTGTTGCATAGACTCCTTTTGTACAAACATTAAGGAGTGAACAAGCCAGATTTTTCAAAATAGTGAGTCACCTAACGGGCCATCTTGACTTGAGCCATTATCTGAAGCAAGTGCTAATTCCTCATGACCTTTTGCTTTTACAAATCCTGAAAGCATAACTGCTGAAACCTTGTTATCTGCTTTGTCTTCCTATACCTGTTTCCTTTTCCAGACCTTCTTATTCCTGCAATCTCGAGCCATGTGGCCATAGTTATGACACTTGAACCATTCAATGTTGTCCATAGATGATTCCATCTGATATCTGCAACCACAAATTCTATGGCCATAGTTATGGAATTTGAAAAATTTAATATTTGGCCCATCTAGCATGTATTCTCTTCTGACAAAATCACCATGGAACTTGTCTCGTGATCATGCAAACTTGCTTCTAGGGTTTTGCAGATAATTATTATACCTGTCAAAAAATTCCCAATCCCTAGACATATGTCCATAGTTAGCACATAAAAAGAAATAACCATTAAATAAACGAACATACCTGGAAGACTTTTCATTCTTCTTTGGATGTGGTATTATAGTTTCTTGTGGTCCTTTGTTCTTGATTGCTTTGGTCTTGTTCTTTGGAGTTGCAACATTCTTCTTTGGCTTTTCACTTTGATAAAATTCCTTCTTAGAATCATCCTACGAAGTTGTAGAGCTTGTACCTTCATAACTGGAGCTTTACCATCTTTAATTGCCTTAATTTTCTCTTCTTCATCTGTATTATCTTGTAAGTATTCTTTTTGCGATCCCTTGAGTTTGTTGATCTCATCACAAGTTGCATCAAGTTCTTCTTTCTTTTGCGCAAGATCTTCTTGAAACCATATTTTCAAGATTTTCCTTCTTTTTTCTGCCTCCTCAACCTATAGCTTGAGAAGAGTGGTGTTCTCTACTTCTATGTTGAGAACCTGTATTTGTTCCTTCCGAATCTCATTTTCAATTTTTATCCTGCTTATTTCTATTGAAGATGTTTCTAATTCCTTTTTATTTTGTTCAACGGCGGATATGTATCTTTGATCAAATTCCTTCCTTTCAATTTCTGCTTCCTGCATCTGTTGTGTGATCCCGCTAATCTCTACAAATGTTGTTTCGATTTCCTGTTGCTTCTATTGGACTTCTCTCTTGAGGCCTCATGTTGTTATATTATTGATTTCTTCCAAATTCTTTTGAAGTGACTCTTCAATACATTTGTGTTCTTCAACTTCAATTTTGAGACCTTCAACTTGTTCTTCAAGAGTATTGGAATGGATATTCTCATCCTTGAGCTCTTTTATAAGCTTGATTTCCTCCTTAGAAAATTCTTCTATGGTCAACCCTTCTTCATCATACTCAGAAGGATCCGAGTTTTCAATAACATCTTAACCTGATTTCATTGTTGAATGGAGATTATGAAGCTTTTCCCAAAGACCTTTAGCTGTTGAACATTGACCAACTTTTGTTTTCACAGAATTTGGAAAAACATTCAAAATTACATTCATGGCCTTTGAATTGTACCTTTTAGCTTCATCGGTAGATCTGTTTCCAGAAACAATTGATTCCCATACTCCATGTGCCTACAAAGATACTTCCATCCTGGATTCCCATATCTAGTAATTATCTGCATCAAAATCAAGGTTTGGTACACAATACTCACTTTCTTGAGATTTTCTTGTACATGTACCTTCCTTTGATATCCCTGTAACCTAGTTCTTTGACTTTCCCATCTCTATGCTCTGAAATTTGACTTCCAGCAGTTAAGCTATTACTGAAGGAACCAAGCTCTGATACCAATTGTTGGAAAATACTGAGAGTGGGGTGAGTCAGTATTCCATAGAAATTATCACTTTTAAATCTTTTGAGAGAATTAGTTAATATTTAATTATAATTAACATTTATGCAGTAATAACAGTAAATAAAAGAACCCATGATGCACAAAGATTTTAGGTGGAAAACCCCCTCCGGGTCAAAAACCACCGAACGCTTTTCTAATAAATTCTTTAATCTTCAGCCCCAACTGAAATGAAAGCAACAACCTCCTATAATTCTAGAAAATAATTCTTCTTCAGCTCCCACTAGATGGACGCGCTAACACCTGCGATTCTTCAGTAGTCAACTGAACGGATGCCCTAACACCTAATGATCTACAACTCACCCTAGCACCACCCTACCACACTAAATTTTTCATAGGCTTGAACATGTTGGTGACTTCATGCACCAACCTAGGACCACCCTACCACCCTATAGAAGAATAGAAGAAGAATGGACTCGCGTACCAGGGAAAATTGTCCACTTTACACTGATATAGAATGATGTAGAAGAAGAAGACACACTAGACCATAACCCCAACTATGACACAACTACCTAGTGATGATCCTAGACCCCACAACACTTCCTCTTCAACTCTTGGCAGATAGACACTTGTACAACTTTTACAATGATGTGTTTACAATGACTTTGTACAATGATACTTTTACAATGATTGTATGCAGTGCTTCCCACTTGAAGACTTCATATGGTGAACTTCTTGCTGTTGTTTTGCACCTTGATTGCTGCTCTTATCATGCTACACTTTCTCAGTCTTCAGAACATTAGATTATGCATTGAATCTTATCTTAATGAATACATAATACCTGTAAAAAGTCTTCAAGGAAATATCCATGACATGATAATAGCAAAAATTACCTCACCCTGCAGAGCATATGTCAGTGCTAAACGAAAACAAAAAATTAGAATAAAAAGAACATAATGCAATTAAGAAATGAACATGCATATACAGAAAATACTTACCTATAGCTTACCTGTGCTGCATCATTTTTCTGCACCTTGCTCTTTGCTGCCCTAGAAAGTCTGGTCCTTTGCACCCCTTGACAACACTTGATCTAGTTTTTTTCACCTTATAGGAGCACGATATTTAATCTGATGTATCTCTGTGATTTTAGATCACTAATATGTGATCTTTAGTCTTGTAGTATCCCTCTGAGTCTTCTTTCCAATGCCACAGTTCTGACTCGATTTGGACTCTTCAAGTCAAAGTTATTCCCAATCCCCCACAATGACCTAATTATGGACTAGTTCAGTAGAGCAAACTTGTACAGCATGCCACATGTCGGTGTTTCCTCCTGTAGCTCTAAAATTGATACAAATAAAACTACAATTCGTGCACTATCTACCACTTTTTACAGAATTCCAATTCTCTTCTCAGAGAGAGAGTTATGACGCTTTTCCCAAGGTCAATTCTTTGAGGTGAAATTTGGGAGCTTGCAAAAACCCTAACCTCCATATATCATATCTCTAAAAATATAGTGAACCAAGATCCAAAACTTGGTCACAACTTTCATCAGGATTATAGATCAAATGGGTTTTCATTTCAAAATCTAAGACTTCACAGAAATTAATTTATAGCGAAAATTCCACGATCACTTGATCTGGAGGATATATGAGATTTCCTTTTATAGAGTTGAGAGGGGCTTCTATAGAGAATGTTGGAGGAATTTTAGGAGCTTAAAAAATTATTAATTACTGACTATTCAATGACCAAAACCAATTATGAGTGCCATGCCACAACCCCATATGGTTTTAGCCCACTAACTGGGGTTACTAACTTCAAACATGAATATCTCTCAAACCATGAAGAATTACTTGGCGTGCCATGTATCAACAAAAACATCTCGACGAGTAGAATCCATATAAAAGAGCCTTGAATCAAAATAGAGTAAGTGTCAAGTCAAAATTCCCTTGCAATATTAGGGTAGCCCTTGGTGTTTCTTCGGTTGACATCAATGACAACCTCAAATCATCTTTAGATCAACAAAGCCGACATGCAGGTCAACCCAAACACGGTTGGACTGATGTCTTGGATGGGCGACACAAGCGAATAGGTGGTCATCTTAGAGGTAGGCCAACCTACTCAACACTTGGGTGCCATGCATAAGTAGAGGTGGATGACTTAGTGGAGGAGATAATGAAGCCAATAAAGTTCAAGAAAACATAACAAGTAACTTGAACGAGCAAGGGAAGGCGAAAATAACTCCAGGATAAGGAACAGGTGGATGGAGGGCTGAAGAAGCTGAGTTGATATTCTAAAATGGACAAATGGGTGTGTGGAGGTCTAGGAGAAAACACATGGCAGGTAGGTGATTTTGGCGTCGACGGCGTGTTGACTTGGCAGGAAAGATGTTGTGCGGAGGTTGTGGGTGTTTTTGGGCATAGGACCCATTAGATAGGCAAACGGGGAGACACAATTGAATGGGAATGGGTGCATAGTGCAGTGGGCACTACTGAACAGCAAGCAACTCAACCGACGAATTGGGAGACCCAACTTGTGGGCATTGTTGAACGACCTGACTTAGGTATGAGCTACGGTGGGTGTTGTTGAACGAGGGTGACCCGACCTACACAATGAGGAGTTGTGGTGGGTGCTACTAAATGAGGGCAACCCAACCTGCACGATGATGAGCTTGCGGTGGGCATCGTTGAACAAAGGACAACATGACCTAGTGAGGTGGGCAACCCAACATGGTGAATCAGGTGAAATGTGAATTTCGGTGAATTGCAGATTGTAATTTGGGAAGCTTTGCTGAAGGGAAATTTGGAGTTTCTAATAAAATATGAATTGTAATTTTATTCTTGTAAGATTATTGAACTGTTATATTACTGATTGGGTAGACTCTATACATGGGGAGTTCCCCTCCCATTAAAGAATGTGTATTTCTGATGTTCATAGGAATAATGATATGATGATGTGAATGCTGATTTCCACTGTGTAATGATAATACTTAGTAGAAGAATTGAAGAAATTAACTAAGATTTGATGGTTAGGCGTATTCTGTACTCATAAGTATTGGTGAAAAGAAAGTGGGTAGTGGTGCTACACCTGCTTACGTGCATTTGAAAGAATACTGCAAGGATAGTGTAGAAATTTTGAATAATATGACACTTATTCACAGAGATTATCCTGATTATACACTATTTTGGAATACATGCGTAATACATAACCTCCTCTACATTGATCATCAATTTAGCATCATTAAAAACAATGAAACATCAATCGCATGCGCACATTAACACAGTATGTAACCTGGGGAAAACATACAGCTGAAAACCCCACACTATCTATATATTATATTGATTGAGAACATGTAACAATACATAGTACAATACTCCTCACAACTACTTAGTACTATCTCCACCTGTTACACACAAACTAGCTCAGATCTGAATCAATCACAGGTTCAAATCTCCTCCACTGCTTGCCTGCCTCCACTATGCAATTCTGCATGAGAATGATGGTGAATGGCTGAAGCAAACTCATATTTCTTTGGCTGAACCATGCAATCCTCATTGGAAATACTCAATCCATGCATTCACAAAATCTCATGTACAACTATAGTCACAACTGATAGCAATCTCAACCTCTAACACCTGTCTCCACTGAACTGTCCATGCACTGAGTTAACTGATGTATTCTTTAGTTGCTTTATGAGTTAATAATTAGTGAATTAGTTTAACAATTAATTCACATCACTCATCACTAGTGTATTTACAGTTAGACTAAATACAACTAGTTCAACCAAGTCAAACTGAACACAACTCCATCAACTCCACAATCAACTCTACTGAAACTCAACCACATGAGTTCTAATTGAAGTCCTACATGCAATAGCTCAACTGACCCACAAGAAAAGCATATTTCCTTATGACAGCTGCATGTGCCACATCTGTAGCTCAAACTGAAGTGCTCCAAGAGGATAAGATAATGTTTATAGTCCAAATATTATTATGAGCTAATAATATTCGACTGTTCTATTTTTAGCCTGGCAGTCTAAAAATAGAAGTCCATCTATTTTTACCAACATGACCAATCATCCACAAATAACATACTGCAACTCATAGACCATGATCCATATGTCTAAAAATAGACATAGTCTAAAAATAGACTTTGCGCCAAAAATAGCCTACAGGCCCACTTAGTGAAGGCGACTCCTTTCCACTAAGATCCATCATCTTGTTGCATTTTCAACACTCCCTCTCAATAAGATATGGATTATCTGCAACCCCTATCCTGCAACTTTGGAATTTTCTGCATGCAACACATTTGCCTGGTCCACTTGCTCCAACAACACTTAGAACAAAAAACACTCCCAACTGACCACTCTGTTGGGCTAGGAACATACTCTGATGCTGAAGCTCTACCTGCTGCTGACAAGTGCTCCCTCTCTGACATCTACACTACTGCAACATCTCCATGCATCTCATACCATTGCACACTTCTCTGTGCCACCTAGCATTGTGCAAAACACTTGTGCCTCTCACATTGCTGCAGCCTGCTAGCTATGCGCTGTCCTGGGATTCCCTACACTGTCGCTCTCTCTGCCACTCCATCTGCATCTGTCTCTACCCAATCAGTCAGTTCCTGCTACTCCACATCGGGGCTCCCATATCAAGGCCTCATCCAAGAGGTTGGGTACCTCAAGGATCATGCCCCTCCTCCTTGGGACGATCAATCCACATCACCCCACCTCCTACCCGAAGGTATGGCTGCATGCAATCCCTCTGCCCATCTGGCTCAAAGTTTCCCCCTACTAGAGGTCTTTGCATGAGTAGATGTCTCTACTTGATCTCCTCTCAGCTTCCCTTGTTGTGGCTGCTCCACAACCTCCTGAAGTTGCTGCACCAATCGTGGCTCCTCCACAATCATCTAAGACTTCTTCTGGCTTTGCATGTTGAGAGGTAATATACGCTCCCTCTCAACCACCAAGTCTCCATCAGTTGCCTCACTGCTCAAGGCTTTGCATGCATCTTGAACCTCAAGAGCATATACGTTCTTGACCCGTGAACCAATCTGCTTCACCTGTCTAGTGATGATGTGTCTAAGGAAAACCTTTCCCTTACTGAAGACTACATCATAGCATCTGTCTTCCAGTATCGCGATCGACACCAAGTTTCTCTTTAGTCCTGGTACATACTTGACATCAGTCAAGGTAAGTCGAGCTCCATGCTCCCTCTGAAAAATAATCGTGCCTACACCTGAGACACTATACTTCTCATCATTACCCGTCTATATGAGTATCTAGAGATCTTTCTCCTCTAAAGTACTGAACAAACTTTTGTCACCGGTCATGTGGAAAGAAGCTCCACTATCAAGAAACCAACCACTACCCACCATGGATGAAACCATGCATGCGAAGAGTGAGAAATCCAACTCAAATTGTGAAGCAAGTGCCTCACCTTCAGATCCTTCCCCAGATCCCTTCTTGGACTTCTTCTTTGGGCAATTAGTAGCATAATGGCCCAACTCATGACAACAAAAACATCTCACATTCTACTTGTCAACCTTCTTCCCATCACTGGAAGAACTAGATTCGGCAAGAGAACCCTTCTTCCCCTTCTTTGCTTTGGCAGCCAAAGCGCAATTTTCTTCATCAGATGCCTTTGATGAAGATCCGTCCCTGGTATTCTGCCTGATCTCCTCTTTCACAAGATCAGACCAAAGTCTCTCCCATCCTGGCAATTTCTCCCGACCATTGATAGAGTCCTGATAGGAATGCCAACTCTCCAGAATAATAAGGAGAGCCAAGCTCACCAAGTCCTCATCATCGACAGTCACCCCCACACTTCCCAGCTCATCCTGACGTTGGGTGAACCTCGTGAGATACTTGGGCATACTGTCTCCATTCTCACACTTAATGTTTCTGGGTTTATCCTTGAGCACCAACTTCCTCTGGTCGCTCTTGCTTTGGAATAAATCTGTCAACGCTTTCCACATCAAGTATGGAGAAGCCTTTCCATGCAGGCTAGACACAATGTGATCCTTCACGCCCTCCAACAGAATCCTTCGACACTTTGCTGTCTTCTTTTGCCAAACCTCAACGTGAGCAGCATCAGTAGGCTTTGGGACCTCAGCATCTATGAAATCCTTCAACCCATTGTCATCTAACACCACCTCCATCTTATCTTTCCATGCAATATAATTCGAGTTGCCCTCAAGAGCATACTCCAATCACAATTTGTTGAAATACATTTCAACTTTGACACCAAGAAAACATTGCTGCAAATTTGAATTCCACCAGCTCAAAAACTAAACCGCCTCTGATCTAAAATTCGTGAGAACAAAGTATTTCTCATACAAAGATTGACTATATGGGCTTTTACCTAGGCTACCTAGCCCGTTTAGAGACTTTGCCTGAAGAAATAAAATGTAAATACTTTCTGAATAATAGATCTGATGATCAACAGCTCTGATACCATGTAGAAATTTTGAATAATATGACACTTATTCACAGAGATTATCCCGATTATACACTATTGCAGAATACATGCATAATAAATAACCTCCTCTACGTTGATCATCAATTTAGCAGCATTAAAAACAATGAAACATCAATCGCATGCGCACATTAACACAGTATGTAACCCGGGGAAAGCATACAGCTGAAAACCCCACACTATCTGTATATTATATTGATTGAGAACATGTAACAATACATAGTACAATACTCCTAACAAGTACTCAGTACTATCTCCACCTGCTACACACAAACTAGCTCAGATCTGAATCAATCACAGGTTCAAATCTCCTCCACTGCGCAATCCTGCATGAGAATGATGATGAATGGCTGAAGCAAACTCGTATTTCTTTGGCTGAACCACACAATCCTCATTGGCAATACTCAATCCATGCATGTGAAAAATCTCATGCACAACTATAGTCACAACTGATAGCAATCTCAACCTCTAACACCTGTCTCCACTGAATTGTCCATGCACTGAGTTAACTGATGTATTCTTTAGTTGCTTTATGAGTTAATAATTAGTGAATTAGTTTAACAAATAATTCACCTTACTCATCACTAGTGTATTTACAGTTAGACTAAATACAACTAGTTCAACCAAGTCAAAATGAACACAACTCCATCAACTCCACAATCAACTCTACCAAAACTCAACCACATGAGTTCTAACTGAAGTCCTGCATGCAATAGCTCAACTGACCCACAAGAAAAGTGTATTTCCTTCTGACAGCTGCATGTGCCACATCTGTAGCTCAAACTGAAGTGCTCCAAGAGGATAAAATAATGTTTATAGTCCAAATATTATTATGAGCTAATAATATTCGATTGTTCTATTTTTAGCCTGGCAGTCTAAAAATAGAGGTCCATATATTTTTACCAACATGACCAATCATCCACAAATAACATACTACAACTTATAGACCCTGATCCATATGTCTAAAAATAGACATAGTCTAAAAATAGACTTTGCGCCAAAAATAGCTGCGGGCCCACTTAGTGAAGGCGACTCCTTTCCACTAAGATCCATCATCTTGTTGAATTTTCAACAGATAGGGGCCTGACAAGTTATTGGGTGCCATAAACTGTTGTTTAATCCCTTCTGCTACAAAGAACTTATTAAACTCATTTGTGACATACTCACCACCATTGTCACTCCCTAGAGCTTTAACCTTCTTTCCAGAATATTTCTCAACTAATGCTCTAAATTCACAAAACTCTGTGAAAGTTTGATCCTTCTTCTGTATGAAAAATATCCATGATTTATGAGAAAATACATCGACAAATATAACATAATACCTATTTTTGGTCATGGATGCCATTTAGAATGGTCCACACACATCTGAGTGGACTCACTCTAGAATCGCCTCAGCTTGACTGTCTCTATCATGAAAGGAAACATTGGTGTATTTTCCCAAAGTACACCCCTTGCCTGTATCAACATGCTCAAGCGTACCTTTGGGAAGACTAGTAGAGATCTGCTGCATGATATTTGAAGCCCCATGATGCAAGTGGCCCAATTTTCTGTGCAATAACTTGCCAACATCTCAACTTTGCATCTTCTCTGATTTCATAGTCAAATCAGTAGAATCCTCTACCTCTAGTTTATAGATATTCATAACTCGAATCCCTTTCCTTTCGAGAAAATCACATCATAGCCTCTATCCTCAAACATGGTGACCGATACTAAGTTCTTCTTCAACTCGGGAACATACATAACATCCCTTAAGGTGAGAGGAACAGACTCCTCCCTCTGAAAAGTAACTACACCCAATCCATTAGCACTATACCTCCCGTCGTCTCCCATGTGCATCTATAGATATTTCCCCTCCAGGTCATTGAACATCTCCTTGTCACTAATCATGTGGAATGAAGCTCCACTGTCAAGGTACCATACACTACCCATCATTCATGACACCATGCATGAAATGAGAGTAAAGTCCAATTCGAATTGAGAGGCCAAAGCCTCACCCACCACTCCTCTTGAGGACTTCTTCTTGGACTTCTTGAGTGTACAATTTGTAGCAAAATTTCCCAACTCATGACAATGAAACCACTTAACTTTCATCATGTCTTTCTTCTTAGCTCCATGGAAGGAATCTAATTTCCAATGGGACACCTACCCTTTCCATTTCCTTTCCTTACTTGATAAGGCACAATTTTTCTCATCATCATTCTTTGATGAGGAACCATCTCTAGTGTTCCTTATGATCTCCTCCTGCATCAAATCTGACCACAATTTGTTATGCAACCAGCTCAAGAAATAGAAGAAAATATAGATCAATGACCTCAAAATTAGCCTCTTCGAGGGGGGAACCTCCTTTACATTACACAACTGAACAATTCTTGGATGATTCAAATGCACAACCTCATTTCTATATGTAGGAGTCTAAGGGGTCATAATATAATCAAAGTCAACATAACAATAATAATGGAAGGGCACCACAATGACAATAGTGGGCTTCTATGGGGCACAAAAATAACAATAAGGGGGCTACACTAATAATAATGAGGGAATAGTGGGCTTCTATGGGGAAAAACAAGAACAATAAGGGGGTTGCACTAATAAAAATGAGGGAATACACTAGTATTATAGGGACCTAATAGGCCCCTCTCCTTAAAAAAAAGGGGTGTCCTCAATGCTTGAGCAATTCTGGATGCTTTTATATAAAATTCTCATCCTCCCATGTGCAATATTCTGTAGGTATGTTCTTCCACTTGATGAGATACTGTGAAATTGATCTATTTCATAGTTGTCGAGGTCTTGTTTCTGTGACTACTTCAGGTTCCAATATGATTTTTCCTTCCTCATAAAGTTCTGGCAATATTGTTTGAACTGGGGAATTTTCACCTATAACCTTCTTTAATCATGAAACATGGAAAACAGGGTGCACTTGGGAAGATGTAGGAAGCTCTAATTTGTATTCCATAGTACCATTATTTTGCAACACCTTGTAAGGACCATAATACTTTGGTGATAATTTATTATCCTTCTTAACGTGCTTGAGGGACATTTGTTTATATGTTGTAGCTGTAAAAATACCCAGTCACCTACATCAAAACTTCTTTTGTTGCGATGTTGATCTACCTATTGTTTCATTCTATTCTACGCCAAAGTGAGGTTATCCTTTAAGACTTGAAGAACTTGTTGTTGATTCTCTATGTGATCTTCCACTGCTTGAACTTTAGAATTTTCTCTTAAATATGATGTGATGGATGGTGGATGACATCCATAAAGTGCCATAAATGGGTTCATTTTTGCTGCATTATGGAAGGAAGTGTTATACCACCATTCAGCCACAGGTAAGCACTTAATCCATTGTGTTTGTTTATCAGATAAAAATTAATGAAGATATCCTTCCAAACATTTGTTTTCTATCTCAGTTTGCCCATCGGATTGAGGATGATAAGATGAGCTATGAGCTAATTGAGTACCCAGACAAGAAAATAATCTACCCAAAAATTTCTAGTGAAAATAGCATCTTTGTCACTTACAATAATCTTTGGGTTTCCATTTAGCTTTTGAATTGTTTTCATAAATGCAGTAGCAACTATATTGGCTTTAAATGGATGAGATAATGCACAAAAGTGTGCATACTTGGTAAGTATATCAAATACCACCATGACACTCTTTCCTTCGAACTTGGGTAAACCTATGATGAAATCCATTGAAATATCCTCCCCATGTTGACTTGGAATGGATAAAGGTTGTAATAGACCCAGGGTCTTAATTGTTTCAACTTTATTTTGTTGGCAGACCAACATTCTACCACAAAATTTTGAATATCATATTTAAGGCCATCCCAAAAAAAATCCTTCTTAATCTTGTGGTAATTTTTTGGAAATCTCGAGTTGCCTCCTAAGGGAGAGGTGTGCAATTCCATAAGAATCTTTGTTTGAGTTGAGAATTCTTACAAATGTATAAGTGATCTTTGTACCATAAAAAATCATTTTTCTAGCTAAATGTATCATATGTACTAGGATCTTGCTACAAATTTTGAATGAGTGCCCACATTTCTTCATCATTCATACATTCATCCCTCGCTTCGGTTATCCAATTTGGTTGGATAATAGAAATGGCACAAAGCAATGCTTCCACATCCTCATCCTTTCTAGAGAGTTCATCTATAATCACATTTTGCTTCCCTTTTTTGTAGATTATTTCAAAGTCATAACCCAACATCTTTGTGACCTATTTTTGCTACTCTTTTGAAGATAATATTTGTTCTAAAAAGTATTTAATACTATCATTATCTTTTTCTACCTTGAAGTTCCTTCCCATTAGGTATGGTCACCATTTCTTAAGTGCATGTAGTACTACCAACATTTACTTCTCATAAATATCTTTGTGTAAATACTTCGCTTTGATTGGACGACTTTCGAAAGAAATGGGTCTTCTTTCTTGCACTAAAACAACACCAATTCCATCTCCTGAGGCATCGCATTCCATAATAAAGGTTTTTGTGAATTTTTGGCATAGCAAGACTGGTTCTTGGCACATATCCTGAATGAGGATCCAATTTGGTGAAGTAAATTGCTCCTTGTAATTCATCCAATAATTCATCAATGATAGGAATGGGAAATTTATCTTTAATAATGAGCTTGTTGATCTCCCTATAATCCTGACACATGCGACATGATCCATCCTTCATTTGCACCAATACTACTGAAGTAGAGAAAGAACATTGACTAGGTTTAATTAAACCAGCCTCGGGCATTTCTGCAACCATACGTTCAATTTCACTCTTTTGGGCATATGGATATTGGTAAGGCCTGATGTTTGGAGGAATACTTCCTGAAATCAAATGAATAACATGATCATGATCATGAATAGGTGGGAGGCCTTTGGGAGTCTCAAATACCTTGGAATGATTGTCAATGACTTTTTGGAGGTCTGGAGAAATAGATGATTTCGATGTGTGAACATCTAGTGAACATAATTGTGCAATTACGCCCTGTTGTGCTTTCTTTAGAAGCTTTCTTATGCTATTAGAGCTGATTATCTTTCCTGGTTTCCATGTGTTACCCCTTAATCAACTTCCCTACCTTCCCAAAAAAAATTGGAGAAAAGTTCTTGAAAATTAAAAGCTATCATACCCAAATATTGTAACCATTGGACTCCCAGTACAACATCAACACTACCCATTGGAATGGAAATAATTGGACTATTCAATACATATTCACCCATGGATAGCTTGATATTATGGCACTTTCCAGAGCAGTTTTTGGTTCCTCCATTTGCAACCATCACTTGAATCTCTGGTGTTGGATGTAGGAAGCAATTTAATTCCTTTGTTATCTTACGATGAATAAAATTATGGGTACTACATGAATCAATCAACACTATTACCTTTTTCTTCTTGATGTGTCCTTATATCTTGAGAGTTTGAGGAGTGGTAATTCCTGCCAATGCATTACAAGATATGGTCGAATTCATTTCTTCTTTCTCTGGGGTTGATTCATGTTATATATCCTCCTATTTTGATGTTTCTTGTTCCTTTTCTTCCTCCTCTTCGCAATCTATGTAGAATAATCTCTTCTTGGCACACTTATGCCTTCAGTGTATTTTCTATCACAACTGTAACAAAGCCCTTTTTCTCTTTTTTCCTCTAATTGTTGTGGTGTCAACCTTGTAGGTTGTGGAAGACTAGGACCAGTAACACTTCCATCTTTATAATTGTGATTGGTAGACTTCCTTGTTGGCATAATTTTTCTTTCAACTTTTCTTTCCACCCTGAATTCCTTCTCAAATGAATCGGGTTCCCAAAGGTGAACCTCATGTTGAATGTTATATTTTAAATTCGCTATGAATACAAAAATCCCATGCTGCTCTAGAATATTGGTTACTCTAATATTCAATTTTTGGAAGTCTTCAATGTGTTCCGCCATTGAACCCTTTTGTTTGAGATTTATCAATTAGCTAATGAAGGTGTTTCTCTTTGTATCTTCATAATGTGTTATCATTTATTTCGTAAAAATTGACCAGGTGAAAAGTGGTTTATGAGAGTAAATCCATCTCTACCATACAAATTGGTTGGGTTCTAAATATAAAGATTCAATACGTAACTTTTGTGAGGGTTTCACATCCCATAGATCAAAATATTTCTCCATATGTAGTATCCAAGTTACTGGATCCTTGCCATCAAACTTCTTCATCTCTATCATTGGAATGTGGTGGTTCTTGAACCCCACATGGGAGTCTCTAAAATCATGATTGATATTTCTTTTTTCTTCATCATGATTTTCATGGATTGCCTTGTCACCAATGGGGCGCCTTTCTTCTAGAAAATTTTCCAAACCTTCTTTCAATACTTCTATCTTGACATTCATCATTGCTTCCATGTTTGATTTTAAATCATCATTCAAAACTATCATGTCCCTTTTTATACCATCTATATTAACATTCATCATGGCTTCCAATTCATTTTTTGTTACTTTTTGTGAGAGCGAAATTTGTTGCATTTGGTATTGCAATTTTGATATATCATTTTGCATTTCTTCCTCTTCTTCATGTGTCATAGTGGATATTATGGGTTTGTTACTAGGTGCTTCCATTTTATTTCTTTGGAGCATAAATTAATGATAATTATGCTTCACTATGCCCTTTGAACCACTTCAAACTAATTTTTCAAACCAAACTTATGCAATTTTTTAAAAAGACTACACACCTTTTTTTGCTTCAAAGGAGCTCGATATTGAATCTATTGTATCTTTGTAATTTCAAATCTCCAAGGTCTGAAATTTCATCCTATGGCAGCCCTCAGAGTCCTCTTTCCAACCCCATGGGTCTGATCAAGATTGGAGTCTTCAAGAAATAGTTAGGTCAAATATCCCTCGATGATATAATTACAGACTTCTTCAATAGAGCACACTTGTACTAAGTTCCACGTATCCATGTTTTAAACTTCGGACCTGAAAATGCTACACAAAAAACCACAGTCAATCCTCTTTCTATGCCTTCTTATGAAATTTCAATATGATACTCAGAGAGAAAGTTATGACAATTTTTCCAAGGTCACATGTTTTGGATGTAATTCGGGATCCTACAAAAACCCTAACTTCCTTGGATCATATCTCTGAAAATATAGCGAGACAAGATATGAAATTCAGACTTGAGGTTCAACGATATGTAAATCAATTTTTATTTTTAGCTTTTGAAATGTTGTAGAAGAAAATTTATAGCAAAAATTCCACGATGACCTGTTTGGAGCAGCAAAACCCTAGAACCAAAGATCTGATACCAAATGTTATGCAACGAACTTAAGAAATAGAAGAAAATATAGATCAACGACTTCAAAATCAGCCTCTTTGAGGGGGAAACCTCCTTTAAATTACACAAATGAACAATTCTTGGATGATTCAAATGACACACCCTCCTTTCTATATATAGGAGTCTAAGGGGTCATAATATAATCAGAGCCGACACAACAATAATAATGGAAGGGCACCACAATAACAATAGTGGGCTTCTATGGGGCACAAAAATAACAATAAGGGGTCTACACTAATAATAATGAGGGAATAATGGGCTCCTATGGGGGAAAAATAACAATAAGGGGGCTACAGTAATAACAATGAAGGAATACACTAGTATTATAGGGGCCCAACACAGTCATTCCCAATTTGGCAGCTTCTCTCCCCCATTGATAGATTCTTGATAACTATTCCAACTCTTGGTAAGGCCTAGGAGAACTAGCATCACCATATCACCCTCAGAAATGACTATTCCAACACTTCCAACCTCATCATGACAGTCAGTGAACTTGGTCAAGTATTTTGGAATGGTCTCTCCTTTCTCCATATTGATTTTTCAAAGTTTGTCTTTCACTGCCAACTTCCTATGGTCACTGTTTTTCTGGAATAGGATTATCAATGCTTTCCACATAGAATATGGAGTTTCCTTCCCATGGAGACTCAATACAATGTGGTTTCAAACTCCCTCAAGGATTATCTGCTTCGTCTTCGCCACACACTTCTTCCATTCATCCAGATTCTGTGCATTTGATGTTGTTGGCTTAGGAATGTCTCGATCAACGAATTCCTTCAAGCCATTATCCTCCAACATAACCTCCATTATTTCCTTCGAAGTTATATAATCTGGGATGCCTTCTAAGGCATACTCGAACCACAAACCATAGAATGACATCTTCCAATCTTGAATTATGTATTTGAAAATTCGAATTTCACCTATAACCCAAAACTTAAAACTTCAAAATCTCCTCTAGTATACTGTCTTCAGCTCTGATAACATGTATATATTTCTACATATCTAGCTCTAGTACCATGTATATTTTCCTGTAGATTCAAAAACTCATGTAATGTACTAAAACACAAGACAAAAAACTTCTTTACTCTCAAACAGTGGAAACCAATGATCTATGAAAAGAATAATGGACAAGAGGAAGATAATCAAAGACACATAACACAATAGTTTCTTTGGGGCAATCCACTGCTCAAAACCCCAAATATCTATTGCATTAATCATAAATCTGAGTGATAATATAAATTTTGTTCTCACAAGAACAATTTCACACAACTATGATCATCTATGCCTCACAAGCCCACACTAACCAACACTTAACCAATTTCTACTACTTGCTAAGCCCCTATTTCCTTGCACAATCACTATGAGAAATAACCCATATTTAATTGGGAATTCCTTCTTCCATAACTATGTAATCCAAGTCTAGGTCATCTTCTAATTGCATGCATGATCTGTACAACTCATATTATTCTACATTTGATAGTACATTGTCCCTACACTCTAGTCTCAATTGGGTCTTTCTCCTAATTAACATGCATGAGTTTCTCATGTGGGAATATTAGGTTAGCTGGAGTAGCACTAAGGATGCACTAGTGCACCAACTCACTACTAGAACTCTACTAGTTTCACAAACAGTTAGAACTAGTTTAACTGTCTATAACTCAGTGAAACTAAGTTATCTAATTACAACTCAAATAAACTCATCCTGTGATCCGGATTTAAATAGGAATACAACAAATTATAGACATAACCATAAATACAGAGATGAAGTAGAAATAATACTTCATTTAATTAATGTAAAATAATGAAATATGCTTGCAAACAGAAATGGAAATAAATAAGCTAGGGTGATGGTAGCTTATCTCTGAGAAGAGATGTGGCAACTACATGCCTCTGAACTATGTTACATTGAGGCTCAAAGGCATATTTATTGTTCAGAAACAATGGAAAACCCTAGACATCCAAAAACCTAACTCTAGGAGAGGAAATGCCAAACTATGGGCCCCATTTGGGTAAATTGGTACATCAAATTCTCGGAGTTGTAACTTTGGCATCCGATCTCTATTTGATGCGTACAATACCTTGTTAGAAAGATCTATCTAAGGACTACAACTTTACGAAGACAAACATCAGTCCATGGATCCATGTTGCTACCAATTTTCCTAAAAAACATCGTTTAGGGCCTCAAAACGGCTCTGGAAGTTCGAGACCCAAAAAACTGCTAAAAATAGTAAATTGTGCTACAATTAAGGAAACTGAAAAACTAAAAGAGATGGTTGTGGGGTCCAAGTGGGATAGGTGGGTGGCCACCAACATCCACCTAGATCATCGTGGACCCATAAAATTTAGGGAGAACATATACATGACTACAGAAATACTTCCAACTCGAAATTCCTAAGATAATTAAGTCAATTAAACTTAATTAACTATTTACAAGTTGCTATGAGAATAAAATTCGATTTTAATTCACAATTTAATTCAAGGACAAATTAAACTGGAATTTCTTGTTGCCATTTCTCAACATGGTCCAAAATGGGTTCCTTTACTAACCTCCATCATCATCTCCATTCATGGATATGATCAAAGGTATGGGTGGTAGTATTTTGGCATAGAGTAGTCAGTAGTTCCATTGTGATTTCATAACATCTTGGTAATTGAAAATATTTGAGGAATTCCATGGCGAGGATGTTAAAATTTTTAACAAAGGCACATGGTAATTCATTAAACCAATTGGCAACATTTCTAGTCAAGGTATGTGGGAAAATTATAAGATGGATACTATCATCAAACATGGAATTGGAAACACACTAAATATGGTATGTAGTGACATGTGTCACAAGATCATCTCCATGTTTTCCTTCAAACATTTGATAAAACGTTTTTGCAAGGCCGGAGGGCATAGAAATTTATGGTTAATGGGTTCGTTAGTCAACTTGTACAAATTTGTGAGGTCAAGAGTAGCCAAAAAATGTAATGGAGTAGGTGCTATTAAATCTGACTAGGGAATACTAGGATGACCATAAGGACTAGGAGGTCCAATCTTCAATTGGTTTCTGGTAGGTTACATGCGTGTCATTGGATAATAATTTCTTGGAGGTGAAGGTGGGGTCGTATAAAGTGGTGGGCCATAAGGAATTCCCCTAGCATGAGGGATGTTACTAGAAAATTAGTTACCTGCAAGATAGAGGTTTCCCCCAATATATATTTATCTTTGATTTGGGATGCCCCAAGGAGATGCAACATGCCTAGGATATTGAACATCATTGGCCACATAAATCAGGTTAGGCACAGGGCTTCCACCTTTAACAATAATGGGACTACCACTAATAGGATTGTAACACCCTTGTTTGGGAAAATTATAGACTTATAATTTGACAAACATAAATTATCGACCATGGGTAGGTAAGCTTGTGAGATGTTACGCAAAATATATGCAAGCTAATACTGTATGTGTTGTTCTAAATAAAATCACACATACACATCTTCAAGAACTATTTTCCTCTATCAACACTTGGCAGCAAAGGCTATGGAGCAATTTAATCATCCCTCTATAGCACCTACTATTGTTGACGTAGATTAAGAAAAGATACAAACCCAAAAAACAATAATTAACTCAATTCACACATTGCATAACAGAAATGAAATCCTATTCAATAACTCCAAATCATTCATCAAATAAGCTCACATTTAACAATCATTCACAAGCTGCTACACATTAGAAAAGAGAACTACAAACTCTATACTAATTCTATTGATGCATGACAAGAATAAATGGAAAAAAAAAGTGCAGCTACAGGAGTTGTGAGTAAAGGGGGCCCTCCCTTACTCACAACCCCTTCAACTATGAAAGGAGTTACTCAATGAAATTTAGTAGAACATAAACTATTATATTAATCTGGAAAATATTCAATAATACATGATTTGATATGTTCAATCTATCTAATCTCTCCTCTATCTATCTTCCCCCCAATAAACATAAATGTCTTTTATACAAATATATGGGCATAATCTGCCTCAAATTAGAAAATCTAACATTCTACAACTGTTGGCTAACAATATTTGACAAGGATACGCAGAAATAAGCATGATCAATTTGATCCATGACTGAAAGCATGGATCGAACAAATTTCGTGAAGCTACTCGAACTGGCTCTTAATACAACCATCTAAAAAAGGAATGAAGGTCTAGGTTGTTTCAATGGTAGTTCTGAGGTGACCAATAGGACAACATCCATATTAGTGACTTTCTGAACAAAACCCATGTCTTCATTTTCCTCGAGGTTGATCGAAATATGCTCAAACATGGATATCGTTGCAGGAAATCGGGGCGATTATAGGAAATCTTCGCATCTACATGAAATCATCGAACATGTAGAGAATTACGAAGTAGCTATAGGAAATTGCGGCGGTTACAGGAAATCTCCACGTCTACAAGAAATCAGTGAACTTACAGGAAATTATGGAGTAGTTGCAGGAAATCAGGGTGGTTACAAGAAATCTCTACATTGATAGGATCATTTAACTTGCAGGAAATTGCGAGTAGCTACAGGAAATTGGGGCAGTTAGAGGAAGTCTCTGCATCTATAGGAAATCGGTGAACTTGCAAGAAATTATGGAGTAACTACAGGAATCTCGAAATCACTTCAAAAAATGGTTGATCTGCGTAAGATGTGGCAGCACCTTTGACATTGTAGGTGATTCAATTAGATAACATTTTAACTTTGAAAATTCTTAGGAATTAAAGTAAAATGATACATTTTGAAATAATTTGCATTATTTCAAGTTCACAACACCCTCTTGGTCAAAACACACAAAATATAATAAAAGAGGGTTTTTAAAGATAAGAAGGGTTCAAAATAAGGGGGTTAAGGCCTCATAAATATTATAAAAAATGAGCAAAATTAGGACTCAACATATCCCCCACACCAATTTCCTTGCATGTCCCTTATGGAATCAAAAATGTTCCTCTAGGAAGAAAATTCAATCCTTGTTCTGGGTTGCATCTACTGCAGCAAGATGGTCTACATGTGGCCTGCTGGATTCTTCTTTCTATACCCTGTTCTGATACTCTTCAAAATTCTTCTAAAAATGAACAATTTGAACTTGATGTTTCCTCATAATGCGACAGGCCTTATGATATTTTCGCTTTCCATTCTTCCACCTCTTTCTGCAATCACAAGCTATTCTCCTTCAGGTTTTTATTTTTTGTGTGGAGCACCCGTTTAGACATGTTGGGCTCATTAATTCCTTAGATGTTCCCTCATCATCACGTTGTCCCTAGGAGGACTGCAGAAGACTTGGTTCCTCGTTTTTAGTCTTGATGGGCTGTTCCCCTTTCCTTTGCAAGTTCTTTAATCACTAGCTTTGCAGCTTGGATCCTCGTAAAGCATTTAATAGACATGAGGGTGCCCTTTCGGCTTCGGGTTTCACCCAATAGTTTCCCTTATTATTAAAACTAGGTGGAAATAATTTGAATGCAATGAAAACAGGAAGTTTTAATTATGAAAGATTTAGGAGTAATGGACAACTTTGAGTTATGGGGGAACGTGATCATGATTGTCATCATGATCCATTCTGCCAAATAAACATTAGGAAGATAACATCATGCAAATCAGAATAATAGGCAGGAATGGGAATTTGTTTTAAATACCAACAGTCAAGGCCATATTTTCTATGAAGGTAGCCATGACTTAAATTCATGCAAATTTAAAAATCTTAGTACCATTAATTTTCTTACCCTAAGTATTTTGACATCAAAGCGTACCTTCAATCTTACCTTACAATGGTTAATACCTTTGATGATGCTTATACTTACTTTGAAATTATGAACCACTTTGAAATCATAGTAGATGAAAGATCATATAGCTACGTGGCCTCAAATAATAATGATGATGATCGATACTTTCAAGATTCTGTAGAATATGCTCTGCTTGAAATTCGTTCTTTAGGAAATAATTATTTTTTTTGCAGAAATGATGATGCTGGAATGTTCTGCAAGAAGTCCATCTACAGGAAACCATATTCTCCCCTTCTTGTATAGTTCACTACACACAAATAAATGTGTTGAGGTTGAATGTATAATGGACTCGCTGGATTACCAGCCATTAAGGTTAGTTTTTAACCAATGCAAGGCCCATCACCAATTATGAGAGCAAGGACTAAGGTACATCTGATCCATCCTTTCAGGTGTGAATGTATGAGTTGTTGTCGAACCCCCTATAGGATCCAACAATCAAGGACCCATAATGAATCCCCATTGCTATTGATGAGATAGCGTGTCGTTAAGGTATACAAGCTTGAAGGCATCACTAGTCTCTAATCTTGAAACCAAGATAATTTGCTGATGTCGATGGGCCAAGATCGTTGGAAGGAGGGCCTTAATAAATCCCACATTAGTCCAACAAAAGAAAACAAAAATTTTTCTTGAAAAACAAAATTTATTTTAAGGATCTAGAAGGATCTACTGACCTGTTATTTTAGTGAGCCTAGGACAATCCATGCTCATCAGATTTAAATTTTAGAGAGTCTGAAATACTAAAAAATAAGACACCAAGGGGGATCCTTTTCTATAATTAGTCCATTGGGCCTTGAAAAAGGAATAAAATTGTACCCAATAGACATTCCTCTCATGGTTTAATGAGCCCAAGAAGGAAAAAAATAAGCTCAGTTTATTGCAGCAGATAATTAAGAAGAGATAGTGAAAGGAATGACCCCCTTCCCCACCATTTCTAACTCTTTCTTCTTCAAAATCACTTCGATTTTTGTTGGGTCAACCTTAAATCGTACAACAGAAACATGTTGATCCAAGACAATGCCTTCAGTTACGATTATAAAACACTTTTCACTTCTTAATGAAATATTAGTCTCTCTACATCTTTGCAAAACATTCCTAAGATTAAGTAAAGCCTCTTCAAAAGTATCACCCACCACCGTCAAATCATCCATCTAAACCTCTATGCAATCACATAAAAGATTAGAGAAGATGCCAAGTATCATATCGATATCTGCATATTCCCAAGAAAATGTCTTTGAAAAATCTTTCGATATCTAAGTTAATCGATTTCCCTGTTCAAAAGTTAGGGCATAATTGATAATTAAAGTTTTTCGAGGAAAGATCTCAATTACCTTGCTTCCACCTTCAATCGTTGATTCTGTAGGAAATAAAGATAGGAGGGATGAATCTAGTTCAACTGTTGTACTATGGTATTGGAAGTTATTCTCAACAATGACATCTATCTCATGAGTTGACTTCCCCTCTAAGTGTTGGGAAAAATCAGGGTTTGAAATAGAGCAATTAATTAAATTATCCCCAGTGTTTTCTTTAAGGCCCATAGGTTTGGCTATTGTAAAAATTGGTTAAATAAGTTATGAATTAAGTTCTTCCTCAACCCAATGAATCTTTTTTTATTTCAAGGGGGGTTTAGCAAGGGGATATAGATTGATGTACTTAATTTCAGCCTCATGAGTGATGGCCATATTCTTTGACTTACACCTAATGAAGGCATCCATTGTGGCCAACCAAGGTCTCCTTGAGATCAAAGGGTGCCTCCATAAATTAGTCCTAGGTTGAAGAACATAAAAATCTACATTATATTCCCAGGAATCTAATGAAATGACAATGTCTTACAAAACACCCATTGGCTTGACCTTAGATCTATGTGCTAATTCTAACACAGTAGTGGTAGGAGGAAAATCAAAGGATCCTATATGGGATAGTATTTCCATTTTCATTATGTTAATGGTTGCACCTAAATCAATTAAAGTATTTATTGGATATCCATTGATGAAGGTGGTAACCACAAGAATTCCAAGGTTTGCATATTTTTCAGTGGCAAATCCGATAGACATAAGGCTTGCAATTTTCCCAGTTACTTGAATTGTAAAGGGTTCTCTCTTTTGTCTCCCCATATTTTTGATACATAGTTCCCTAACTATTTTAGCATATATTGGGATATCCCTAATCTCTTGCAATAAAGGAATCTTAATGCATAAATTTCTTAACTTGGATACTAGATCAAATTCAAGATGTTTTGTCATTTCTCCCACCATCAAGATCTCAGGAAAAGGATGTTTAACAATTTGAGATGAGGAAGGTTCTTGTGAACTTAGAATGTTTTGTTCTATTGTCTCTTGTACATTTTCTATTTTAGGTCTATTAGGGGTTTCTTCCTTTATAATCTCTTCAATCTTTTCTAGCTGGGTCACCACTTTTCCTAACCTTAGTTTAATTCCCTATAGAGACATAAGAAACTCTTGCAACAAAGGTACATAAATCTCCTGTAGAGATTGAGGTACAATTTAATAGGTAGGATAAGTGGGATAAATGTCCATTCCAATATTGTGAGTAGATTGGATGGATTTATTGTTGCGATTCGATACTGGTTAGGTAGGAAGTTGTTGATGTACCATTTCTTGTAAATAAAAGTTTTGAGGGGAATAATTTGGTGCAGCGGGGTATAGGAAATTATCCTTCTGAGGCTAGGGCTGCGAAGGCATAGGAATGTTCCACATCCAATTATGGGCATAAGAAAATTTAAAATTTTGTTGTAACATACCTGCAGGACATGTTTTCCATGACCTTTAAGGTGCCATTGCAATATCTAAATGAGTAGCAACAGAGGATTTTCTGGCAAGAGATGTTTTTTTGGGAGTATTAGTCCGCTTAGGATCAACTATCAAACCATTCTCAGAGTTGTAACCCCTTGTTGGATTCCTTTGTCTCCTTGTCCTTGTTCTTTTACAAACTTCCTCTTCCTTACCAATTTATTAGTGAACGAAGTGGTGCTCACACCACCACTAAAAATATTGGACTCTATTCATATATTATGCAGAAAAATTTAAAAATTCTACTTACCAAACAATGAGGACATGGCTTTGGTGAATTCTGATCTCCGCAGGTACATAGGCCTTACACCACGCCTTACCACTTTGAATCCCTCTGTCCTAAAAAACTTAAACAAAAAAGAAATCATACTAAAACACTTCCAGTATCATCCCTTAGCACCTACCCGGGAACGGTGCCAAAATGTTTGGGAAAATTATAGACTTATAGTTTGAAAAACATAAATTATCGACCAGGGGTAGGTAATCTTGTGAGATGCTATGAAAAATATATGCAAGATAATAATGTAAGTGTTATTCTAAATAAAATCACACACACATAGCTTCAAGAACTCTTTTCCTCTATCAACACTTGGCAACAACAACTATGGAGTGAATTTAATCATCCCTCTACAACACCTACTATTGCTGATGCAGATCAAGAAAAGATACAAACCCAAACAACAACAATTAACTCAATTCACACATTGCATAACATAAATGAAAGCCTATTCAAAAAATCCAAATCATTCATCAAATAAGCTCACATTTAACCATCATTCACAAGCTGCTACAAATTAGAAAAGAGAACTGCAAACTCTGTACTAATTCTATTGATGCATGACAAGAATAAATGGAAATAAAAAAAAATTGCAACTATAGGAGTTGTGAGTAAAAGGGGCCATCCCTTACTCACAACCCCTTCATCTATGAAAGGAGTTACTCAATGAAATTTAGCAGAACATAAACTATTGTATTAATCTGGAAAATATTCAATAATACATGATCTGATATGTTAAATTTGTCCATCTCTCCTCTATCTATCTTCCTCCCTGATAAACATAAAGGTATTTTATTCAAATACATGGGCATAATCTGCCTCAAATTTGAAAATCTAACATCCTACAACTGCTGGCTAACAATATCTGACAAAGATAGAAGAAATAAGCATGATGAGTTTGATCCATGACTGAAAGCATGGATCGAATAGATTTCATGAAGTTGCTGGAACTGCCACTTAATACGACCATCTGAAAAAGGAATGAAGATATGAGCGGTTTCAATGGTAGTTCTGAGGTGACCAACATGACAACATCCATATTAGTGACTTTCTCAACAAAACCCATGTCTTCGTTCTCCTCGAGGTTGACCAGAACATGCTCAACCATGGATATCGCTATAGGAAATCAAGTTGGTTACTGGAAATCTCTGCGTCTACAGGAAATCGGCGAACTTGCAAGAAGTTACGAAGTAACTGTAGGAAATTAGGGAGGTTACAGGAAATCTCCGCGTCTACAGGAATTTAGTGAACTTGTAGGAAATTGTGGGGTAGGTGCAGGAAATCAGGTGGGTTACATGAAAACTTTTGTCTACAAGAAATACGTGAACTTGCTGGAAATTGTGGAGTAGCTGTAGGAAATTGTCGTGGTTACAGGAAATCTCTGTGTCTACAAGAAATCGACGAACTTGCAAGAAGTTGTTGAGTAGTTGCAAGAATCTCAGAATCGCTTCAGAAAATGTTTGATTTACACAAGATGTGGTCAACTCCTTTAACATTGTACGTGATTCGTTTAGATAATGTTTTAACTTAAAAAATACTTAGGAATTAAAGTAAAATGATACATTTTAAAATAATTTACATTCTTTCAAGTTCACAATACCCTCTTAGTCAAAACACACAAAATATAATACAAGAGGGTTTTTAAAGATAAGAAGTGCTCAAAATAAGGGGCTTAAGGCCTCATAAATATTATAAAAAATGAGAAAAATTGGGGCTCAACAACCCTCCTCCCACATCTACCCAAGCATTTGGCCAGCCCAGGTAAACATGTGACGAGAGGCCACTAAGATATGATTCGACCTCCTAAGTCACATGAAGTAAGTGGAACCGAAGGAAACACATTATACAGACATCCAACATCATCAACAAAACCCTGAGAGGACAAGTCATCCACTCAGATAGCCTATCCATGGGTCCCACTATTTTTTTAGGTCTCTTGAGTCATAATCACTCTCATGCTATGGGCAAGGGAGCGACCAGAAACCCAAAGTCCCTCTCATAGGTTTGGATGCCAATGACTGTGGACCAAACTTGCCAATTCTGTGCTAGCGACCCCAGGATTTAAACCAATTTTTTAGGCTTAGAGCCCAGGCCACTACCTAGAATGGATTGGAAGCTCAGAATCAAGTAAAATATAGGGAAACAATGATGCAAAAGAAATAATCTCAACGAGACCTTAACCAGACCCCTACTAGTCATGACAAGAATTTTGGCAAACACATAGTAAATATGCAACCTACAGGTGTAAATAACATAGCTGAGCATAGGGGTCTCATACTTATATGATATTTGCTATGAAACATTGTATCCTTATCAAAATAACTTCCATTTCATCCATTAGGTCATGGATACATTGAAAAAAGTAAGAATTTGATGAGAGTCATACATAATTGCTATCATAAAATACATACATAACCAACATAGTAGGGATAGGAATACCAATGAAATCATAGCCATATAAACCACATATAATCCATTAAAATTATTATAGAAATAGAAGGAGAAATAACCTTTCATTAGTGATGAGAAAGCAAACTTGGGATAGGACTTCCATGTTCCACTCGACCATAGAATGGCTGAGCCAAATCTCTCTTCAGCCATTCGCCCCCATGCCATATTCCAAGCATAAATGTGGTATCTCATAGAAAACATCAATAAAAAATCATCCAAGGATTCTAGAGGCCATTCACCTCAACCCATCAAACAATGATTCCACCTCATAGTTGGACATCACCAAAAACATCATTAGATTGGTCTCCATCTCAGCCTTCCAGGGCTTCCAGATCGTTTATCCAGCCAAGTCTTCTAGAACTAGTAACTCAACCCAAGTTATTACAGGGCTTCCAAAGAATTTTTTCAACCATGACTTCCAAGACTAATAATTCAACCCAAGCTAAGGAGACATGAGAACCAACCAAAACAACACAATGAAAGTAAGCCCACAATCACCATGACTATCCAAGAAATGACAAGGCTAGTCAAATCCATTATCAATCCAGGCAATCCTCCATGCCAATGATAGATCACCACCAAGAAACCACATGCATGTGCCATGCATGCCAAAACTAGTGAGGAAAACATACATTCAAATCAATACCTGCAAGAAAAACCCACTGTAGCTGTTGATACCGATGCCCTCTTGTTCTTTCCTGCTCTTCCTTTGCCTTCTTGATCCAAAACTCCAAGTATGCCACACTCTCCAAGAGTGCTCCAAGAAAACTCTAAGTATCCAAGAGTATGAGAGAGAGAGAGAGAGAGTAATGAGAGAGCTCCTATACTGAATTGATCAAATCTTGCCTACTGATCCGCATAAGACATTTTATTATTGAGGCCTCTATTTTCTTCATTTTCCATTGTTTTCCTTCATTTTCCTCTTCACATGCAACCTGTGACCTTTCACCTTCCTTTTCTCCTAATTTCCATTATTTTCATAAATAAATTCCAATTAATGCCTCATGTCTTTCCAAAGCCTTAGCCATTTCCTTTTCCAATTTCCTTTATCCATAATAAACCAAATCAACACCCATTAGGATGTTTCCCCCACCATTCAACTTGGAATACATGTCCCATCACTATGGACTTATATATTTTTACATGAGTTTTTAACCAAGGTTGTTACAAGGATAACCACTGACAGGGAACGAATCAACCAAAGAAAGACCCTATTATACCATAGGTTGCATGGGTACAAGAATTCCCCTACTGATTAGATAAGTACTAGAAAAATTACTACCACCTTATGGTTTAGGTGGGTTTGAACTTAGCAATGGATTCCAGCCAAAATGATTATTGAAGGTTAATGAACTCACAACAAACAATGGGATGATGACCGAAGGTCCAAGAGCTGATACAAAAGGGGTAGAGATGGTAGGAGGAAAAAAATTGTGAAACTCCACCCACAGTTGGTGGAGTTAAGGTTCCTGGATTGGACATAGGCTGAACATTAGGATAAGAAACAAATGGTGTAGAATTTGAAATAGGTGGGTTATATGGCGATGGAGAAAAAGTGTCCATGAAAGACCATGACTCACCAATAGTCATTGGGATATTTGAAGTGGAAAGTGACGAAGACACTATAGGAAAACAAGTTATCTAAAGCAAAGCATGTGCAAGAGGATCTATACATGGAGGATTATAAAGAGATACTAGACCTTGAGTAAAAGGGTCTTTATGTAGAATAGACTCTGGGTTAGTATGAAATGATTGATAATTAGAAACTAGAGACTAACTCCAGTAATGGGAAGGATAATTTGATTCATTCAGAAGTTGATGTGAGTGCAACATGATTTTTACTCTTTAATATCATTATTTTAGTTTGACATCCTTGGGGAGTTGACCTGCATGTTGGCTGCTAACACGTGTCTTTTAAAACTCCTAATTGCCTCACATTAATTATCAACCCGGGCAAGTCCTTTTATTCCAAGAGTGTACACAATATGTGCATGCTATGAATCCAAAGAATAATGCTTTTAAAATGAAATATAAAACTTTGATACAAGAGCGAACGGATACATTATAAAACTAAAACTACAACTGTTAATAGAAATATTACATCTAAGCACCAAGACGTAACCCTCAATTGAAATAGTAATCAAATCTCAAAAATGTAATTCCAATGGAAATGATGTCAGTCGAGAGTTCAGTAGCAATAACCAATCTCTTTCAGCTGATTCTATCTAAATCACACTCAATCTCAATTAAGCAATTCAAATGGAAATGATGTCAACTGAGAGTTCAGTAGCAATAACCAATCTCTTTTAGTTGATTCTATAATAGCCACACTCTTATCATAATCAACAAGATTCAATGCCTTAACTAATAATCAATTTAATCTACAATAAGCATAAATGGAATCAATTGACAAAGCTGCAAATCACATAAGGAAAGTAACCTAATTTCAATACAGGAAATCGACAAATAGCAAACAAGATAAAATCACAGAGAATGGAAAAACATCAAACCAATCAAACTGGCATGAATTAGAAAGATATAACACAAAGGGTAGCAGTTTAATCCACCAGAGGTCGGGCCTTTAGCCACCAACGAATACTGCTGAGCTACTTTAGAGAATATGAATGAATAACAACATAAATTATGCATTAACGATTGAAATCAATCCTCATTTCAATACGGCTATGTTCCTCAAAAGCATGAGTTTGTAACTTAAAATTACAATTTGAAATAAAACAAAGATCACCCCCTTTTCTCCTATAGTTTACACTTTTATAGTCAAAAAGGGTAAAATATAAATGTGATCCCTTAGGATCGGGAGATCCTGAGGGATTCAAAACTGAATGCTATCTTTTGGCATTCTTCTTATTTAGCATTGATTCTCCTAATTCATCCTCTGGCCTGACCATAACCGACACGCCTCATTCATCCTTTGTTGGTTTACGCTATTCCGTCTCAAGGGAACAACAACTGTTCCTTTCATCATTTTTTTTCATAAAAAGGAATAAGAGCTAGTTACGGTGGCTAATTCTTAATCGAGAGTAGTTCATTTGTTTCTTATCATAATCCATCAATATGTTAGTGTATCAAGATACAAAAGAGATAAGAAAAGAGGAAAAAGGCAATGTAATTGAGAGTAAATACATACCCATTGCATAACTCAACATACTTCCCTGCTTACCCTGTTTCATGTCCTCATGAAAAGTAAATAGTTCTTATGCAATGCAATTAAAGAGTAGGCCTGAGAGAAGGCTTCAAAAATTGGTCTAACTCCATGATGCTGAGCTAGGAGCACAAAGGTGGGCCTTTCTTTCCCTTTGGGCAGCTCGTAGTCAGCCCGATACCCTTCAGGAGGATACCAAATAATGGGACTCCGAAACTGGCATCCCAACCAATGAGGTCCTTCTCTCAAAATCAAATTGCTGTAGGTGATCATCCGAGCCATAGTAGCTTTGAAATTCCGATAATTAAATGGTTCCCTATCTTTCATACTATTAGTGGAGATTGTCCATCTGAGCTTAGATGCAGTCAGAGATCTTTCTTGAATGGAGAGGAAATATGATATTCCTTTCTGTACAATCTCCTTATGTATGGGCCCTACAGTTTTAATCACCCCCTCTCTTTTCATCATATTTTTATGGTTGGAAAACATTTGTAAAGGGTGCTTAGGTTCACTCCTCACCTAAATATCCAATCCATGTTCCTGTCTTTGGAATGCATTATAAGCTTTAAACCATTTAAGTTGGTTAACTACAAACGAGATAAAAGCCTGGAATTGAACGTCTCCAAAAAAAGGATTAGGGTTCTTTTCCACCTCGTTTTCTAATATGAAATTGTACAAATAGAACTCACAAAGAAGCCTTTGGACCTTTGCACCATGTTGCTTGTAGCAATTTATAAAATCTTCAGTTGTCCCTAATTCAATTGGTTTACTAGCTCTTACAGCTTTGATTTTCAATAACAGGTACCATTCTAATAAGAACAAGGCATAATTGGTGGCGGGAGACCTACATGTCAGGACATCCAAATACAGTGAGCAGATGGTGTTTTTCTGACTCATGACTCTATCTAGCTTGAATTTTACCTTCTCCAACTTTTCTTCTGCCTTTCTACACCTGTCAAAGGTCTCGTTCTCCATTATAGTTAGTTCCCTAAGCTGTTTTTGTAGCTCTTGATATCTCTACAAGGAAATTGTCTCTTATTGAAATCATTCCAAAGCGAGTCGGGCTTGTGCCAATTCCTCCTAAAGATTTAGTAAAATAGGGTCATGGTGCATCAGTATTTCCATCTGAGTGCCTATGCTACGAGAGGGGATATCCTCTGTCTTAATGCCTGTGCTACAGGAGGGGATATCCTCTATTTGTACTTCTTTATTATGGGAGGCCAAACCTATGTCTAAGCAGCTTCATCTACTAAATCTGCATGCAATCCTACTTGAGTGGTGATTGTTCGAGTTCGTATGAGCTCAGTTCGAGTCCTTGTATCCCTACCTTCACATAATTCCATTTGCACGGCCACATTTTCTACCTCAGGGGTATTTTTGGATTTTTTCCTATTGTAATTTCCTTTATTTTTCATCAGAGCCTCTTGACCGTCTTACGAAGCTTCTAGTGTTCTTTCCTTAGCTTCTTCGATTTCATTTTAGCTTCATGCCTCCTCTAAGGAGTAACCATTCTGCTAATAGTCTCGTTAATAGCCTCTGTCTCTAAAAAGCCTGGTCGTTCATCCTGGCTTTGTTCCAATAAGACTGTGTCTCCAGATTGATTATTAGACTCCTGAATAACCTCTGTATCTGCTTCCTCTTCTTGGTTTGTATCTTTTGGGGAAGGAGAAATTTCGGTATGGCCAAAATTCCCTAGAGATTGGGCTTCTTCTAAGTTAGGATTAAGTAGTTCTTTAGGCTGCATGTAGACGTTCATATTGGCCAGGACCTGGGCCATCCTTGCCTCAAAATCTAACAAAAGATCATCTTGAGAACTCATATTTGGTGTTGGAGGAGGCCCCACTTCATTTTCTCGTTCATCGTCGGTTCTGTCTCCTCCCTCAGGTCTTGGTTCAGGATTATCTTGTCCCTTTGGTTCTGGTTGCAAGTCCTATACATTTACCGGGCTAGATAATTCTGTTGGTTGACTAGCACTGCCTTGAGGATTTTCAGATGTTCCCTAGTCTAAATTCATCCTTGTAGATTGTCTATGCTTGTGGGGTCTGCTTCTTGAAGGGGCACTCCTTCTTCTTTTTGGAACAGGGTTAGATTCTAGCAGGTTTTCACCTCCTTCAAGGGCCGTTATGATATCATCCCATGTTGATTGTTGTTGGGAAAGGTTGTGCCTAACTATTAACTTGATCAGGAAATGGTGGCTAACTACTATCTCTGGGTGTTGAGACCATCTCAGCCTCTCGGCAGTGTCATGCAATATTGAATTCAACTATGTGGGCAAATTAACAAAAAAAATTTGTTTTAAGACTGCTAAAAGTTTGAGTTGTCGTAGCCTTACCACATCTCGACACCCATCGCAGGTGATATAGTTCTGGAAAATTCATGCCAATTCTCCTCATGGCTCTCTGAGAGAATATGGATGAATTCCTTTGCCCTTCTTGATTAGCTCTTGTCCTTCGTCCCTAAAAATCTTCATAGCGTCGTGCAACTTTAGTCACTTATCAGCCCATACTGGTCCATCTGTCGACAACCCAGACACTTTTGCTATCACAGCATCTGTTACAGTGATTTGTCTACCTCTCACCAAGGATTGTCCATTTTGTATATGCTGTAGAAATTCAATGGCGAATTCCTCATTAGGGGGTTGAAATCTTGTAAAATATGTTGCCCATCCTGCGTGAGCTTGAATTTCCCTAGCTCCATCGGAGACAACCGGTATTAAAGTTTCTCAACGCACTGTTTTTCCTCCCATGATGCTTGAGTTCTTCCTACTTTTGCAAATGATTAGTGAAGTGGAGAAAACACAACAACGAGCAGAGCCGAGAGATGGAACAACAAGTAATTGTAATAGCTTTGTCAGGTGATGTTTTTAGAAAAAAAAATATTGTTAAATCGAGGACTATTATAATGCCACACACTTTGTGATTATGGGATGTCGTATTATTCTACAAAATTGAATAAAATGATGACAATGCATGCATGAGTGTATTGGAGGTCCCTGCCCCCTCTCGAAATTAAAGGTCGCCTCCGATCGAATGGATGAAAAGATGATGTTCTTGCAGTGTTGGGTAGCGAAAGGCCCGCGCAACGGTTAAAGAACGCGAAGCTGGAAATTTTGGGAAAAGTTAGGGTAAAGACTTTGCTGAATGCATGGAGCACGAATTGTAATAAGTTAAGTCAAAGGGCATTCCACCCAAATATAATGTAAAGAAATATGAATAGAGTCGAATCGCACAGGTGTCGCAGGCCAGGGAAGCGTATAAATAGAGCAAGGCTCTATGAGGGAAAGGTAGAATTTTGATAGCATTAAATGTAATGGGTACTTGAAGTAGAGCTACTAGAAGCGTATGTAAGTCTAAGTCGAGGGATAAGGGTAGGAGGTAGAGGCTCTGCAGCTGTGTTTGCAGAGGCCAAGAAAGTCCACAGCTGTGTGCGCGGACCCCTGCAGCTGAGTGTGTAGGGCGGATCCCGCTGTAGGAAAGATAAAGTGGAAATAAAGATAAGTTTCTTTTGAAATTCTATGTGTTGAGTAAATGTTTGCTTAAAGACCTTGGTAATTGGTAACTACTTCATATAATCAAAAGAAGTGCACTAATAAGAAAGAAATAATCAAGCTGGATCTGTGTGAAAACCAAGTAGCACTGGGCTGTAAACCAGTGCATGAAGCCTCTAGATGACACCTAGACATCCCTAGGGTGCGAAAACCTCGTTCCAGCACCCTCCCCTTCTACCTCAGGTGAGACCTCAGTCCACGCTCCGCGGGCTGTTGCTGAAAGGGCCAGTAGCTGTAGGATTTATTGGGCTAACTAATTCTTCTGAACCTGGGTTAGGCCCATATAAGCCAACAAATGGTTCCATTGCCAGGACCGGGATCTGCTTAAGGGGTGTTTAATGTGGGAACACTAGAATCCTACAAAGAAATAACTCGAAGATTGGTGGGATCTGAAGCTCCACGAGCTCATGGTTCAGGAGAACAGGAACTTGCGGATATCAGAGGAATAGTGGTTAGATCACTATATATTCATGGGCATACATGAGATCTTCTTTGTGACATTCCTGATAGAATTGTATGAGTGGGTCGCGAAGTTAGCTGATAGCATGGGAAGGTGTAGATTGGAGCAAACGATAGTGTGGACTCTAGAATTGGTGCGAAGACTGGAAGCCACCAAAGATATACTTGCACACGTGGTAGACAACTGGTTAGATTAGATCATAGGGGGATTTATCACTGAATTCGTGATAGATACCACCGTAAGTTACAGCGAAGTAGAAAGGCACTTTCTCCAAGGACCGCGAGGTAGGTACATCAAATCATTGAATACTTCGACTAAGATGCTGTTGTGCGAAAAATAGATTATGTGCATGTATTGATGTCGAGGGTAACGCGAAGTGGACAGGGTTATCGAAGAATAGAAGGAGTATAGAACAACTTGTTGATTTTTGTTTTGTGGGAAAACGAGGAGGATCTCGCAAGGTTCTCACCAGGAAGTGTGGTCCGATTGCTTAAAGAACGCTTCCCATTGATACCACCTCCATCTACACCGCACCTACTTCACCCGTGTCGAGTCCATCCACACCAACACCCTCACCATCTCCTCCACCAAAAGCTGGGATGGCGACCGCAATCAAGTTACCAACATTTCAAGGTGTAGGGAATGAAGAGCCAAGTCAGTTCTGGTTTGTGATAAAATTTGTATGTGACGCACAAGGCATAACAGATGAAAACATTAAAAAGGCCATGTTGGTCAGTGCACTACCGCAATGACATGGTACATAAAATACTCAACCGACCACCCAAATGAGGGAATAGCAGCGATCCAAGACGTGCTGAATAAAGAATTTGGCCGACCAAAATCTGAAGTCCAGTCGGTCATTGGATTCAAAGAGATAGCAATGTTGCCTGGTGAAACTCTATGGGATCTAGACCAGAGATTAAAGAGTACAATTCATGAATCAAACATGACCTTAACAGATGGGCAACACTGCGCGTGGTTTGTGGCGTTTTTAACACCCCACTTAAGGACAGCTTTGTCACAACATAAGATCTTAACCCAAGCCGAGGCACTAGAGACATCAATGAGAGTACATGCGACCCCAATATCGGACCCAGGGTTGGCAGTTCAGTAAATCCACGCACAACTTCAAAAATTGAACTTGGAAGTACAAAGTCTGAAGCAAGGAAGAATGTCCGACCAGATGTACGCCCAGAGATAGGCTATATTAAATTTAAGAGCCAAACGCACGGTAAGGACCATTGTCTGGCTTTATTGAACCATATGACAGAAGGAGGCCCAATGCCATTAAAAGTGGAGGTACAAGCAGGGTCGAGTGCTCTGCCTGTGCTCTGGTGCGCAATTTTCCAGGTAGGAGGAAAGCAGGCCATGGACAGCTGCCACCTATTGCCGAACCTACGACAATCTCCTCAACACTTATTTTGTAACTTCTGCAGAACAATGGGTCATGAAGAAAGGGATTGTCGCATGTTAATGGATCAACCACCTATGTATATGGTGCAAACAGAGATGCGCGGATAGGACCTGGCTGCACCATTATTGCGCAGGGGATTCTTGATGCATGGACGAGGGCGCGGATGATGGGGCCCTGGACGGGGCCATGGACAATTGATCTGTTATAATTGTGGTGGACAGGGACATTACACGTGGGATTGTATGAATCCAACTAAAGCCTGTTGTCCGTCATGTTACTAGTTTGATCACGATGCAGTCAATTTTCCTATGCTGATCGCTCAACTATGGGAAAAAGGAGTGCTCCCAGCTAGCTCCACCCATAATGTCCAGATCATGAAGGCTGAGCCACGCACTGAAGACCCTAACATAAACATGATGCTCTGAAGTGGCGTAGCTATAGGGGAAGATAAGGGGAAGAGGTTGGAAGAGGATATGTGGGTTTTTAAGGCTCTTGCAAAACAACCATAATTTGATTTGGCGCAAGCAAAGGAAACCTTTTTGAAAGCTAAGAAAAATTTCGCAGAAGCATCGACTTTGGGTAGTAAAGGGCAACCAAAACTGGAACATGAAAGGTCTTTGATAAATACCTTCTTAGAAACTTGTATGAAGCTTCTAAGGGATACTAATGCGGTGAGAGGGTTACAAGAATTAATAAATAGATGTGCTGGGATGGACGAACTGTGCCTCATTCGCAAATTGGGCAAGCAGGTTTTGTGTACCGGTCAGGAGATGAGATTGACCACCCAAATCGGTGACTATGAGATGGACCAGGTTGTGTTAGATCTGGGGTCTGATGCAAATTTCCTACCAAAGAAAACTTGGGAATGCATGGGTAGGCATCCACTATAATGGCCCCTGATCCAGTTACGGATGGCCAACCAGCAAAAGATTCTGCCTATGGGAAGGCTGCAAGGGGTTACTATGGACATCGACGGTGCCAACATGCAAACATATTTTTAAGTCATTGAAATCGTGGATGACAGTAATCCATATCCAGCATTACTAGGGTTAGAGTGGGCAATAGACATGAACAGGATCATCAACCTTAAGAAACAAAAAATGATCTTTGAAAAGAATTCTCTTCGAGTAGTAATTCCATTGGATCCAGCAGAAGGAACACATTATACTAAACCTGTGCACGACAACTACAAAGATGGGGAACTAGACTGTATCTATCAGCTCACAACGCGTGATCAGGACAGGGTGAATCCAACAGTGGATAGTTGACTCTCCTGAGACCACGATAGCTCTTGCACGTTAGACTTGGATGAAGAGGTTGAACGATGGTAGAATCACCTGCATGAAGTAACCACATTAAATTGCAACATGATGGTAGTGACAGGAACTATAGAACCATCCGTGGAGGAAGTCGAAAAACTGGTTCTCTGGGTGAAATTGCAACCAGGTGCACCGATAATGTCTATGGCAGTACCCCGAACGACCTTAGCCCCAGCAAAAGGGCAGTCGTGCTCAGAAGAAGGAAAGAGCATGGAGGTCGCAGATAGGGGCAGGTACAAGTGGCCAGACTAACTAAGGGAAGTAGCCTAAAGCAAATCTTGTCGCTAGTGGCTGACGACAGCATCTGTAGGGACTCAAGAGGCAGTTCACATCACGACTATCCAATAACACAAAACTCATGGAAGTTCTAAATATCACGGCCTAGATGCGTCTGGAATAAGCGATGGCAGAGAGCTCAAAGGAAGCCGACTAGCTGCAAACCCTGTGGAGGGTCGAGCAACCAAAGAGCAATAGGTGGGAACGGATTCAACAAAATGCCACACCACGACACTCACGACAGCATAGCCCCCCTATGCCTAAGGCGAGTCAGAATGCGAAAGAATACTGTTAGGAATGACCAAGTAGGGATATTACAACGCCGCACCAATAACGCGAACACCTGGCTAAGGGTTGACGCTATAGTCTCAGTGCCCCAAGTAGTTGGAAGAAGGTGTGGGACTATAAACAAGTCTGCAGAAAGCCAGTCTAGTGAAGCACTTTCCCCCCAATCGCAACAGCGTCCGAGGGACTGCGCTACCATGCGGACCAATCAAGAAATTACCATTAACACCACTATTCATGACATGGACATTACGGTGTGGTAGGAAGGAGCGGGTGGTGGGCCTTTAAGGCGAAGGTTCTGAGTCGGATCTGCTAAGATCTACCAAAGGAACGTTAGCACTATGCTAGAAAAGGAGGGAAGAAGGTCGTTCAAAATTTTGGCTTCAGTTCACGATTGAGACACGGCATGAGCATATTGGCACTATACATTAGAGCATAGTAGTAAGCAGTTGGCTCCTAGACACCTCATAAGTACTATGGCCAGAACATGAACACAATTCGTGGAAGAAATACAGCTAATGGCAGAAGATCCTAAAGGCGGGAGTCAGTCATCGGGGGTTCCGAAATCCCACATATGACACAAACGAAGAAGATGAAGAAAAATATAGGAATAGTTCGAGCCTCACCATGGTTCACCAAGCAATCGGCAACCGATAAGGGAAAAGCCGTTTCCACCAAACCCGATGAGGATGACGATTCTCTCCAAGAATTGCATGACTAGATAGATGCACAGGTCGAGGAAGAGGTGGATGCATTCCAACTCCCATTGTTACCTCCATATCTTTCTCCATGGCAAGGGTCAACCAAGCTACCCAAGGACATAGACACTCCGAAGGCTGAGCTTCAGGCCCCACTTCTTCTAGATGACATAAGGTTCGAAGGATTGCCGTTGGGGTGTGTTCTGAGCATCAAATTTGAAGATTGGGATCTGGTCGACCATGATAAGTTTCCTGAGCTCGTCGAAGATATGTTATTACCACGAGTATGGCTACTAGGTGTGGAGAAGGCAGGCATCCTCAACCTCAAATAGCTACCTCATTACCATTGTGTGACTATTACTGCATTTGTAATCCGGCAACTACTCCGTCTAGTACATGATGGGTTCTTGTGGTTGGAAGAGCCGATTCCGATCACTGTTGAGATAATTCACTGAATAATGCACCTACCACTTAAGGGAAAGGATCCCATTGACACCACCGGAACTAGTAGCGAGATAGGGCTCGCTGAGGCCACAAAAGCATGATATCAACTGGAGAAAGGTAAGCAAGGATATGTCCTAGCTAGCATCAACAACCCAGCAGTCCGAGTGGCTACCCAACTCCTTGCATGTAAACTCATGAGGAAATGCCGCGTAGAAAAAGTACCCACTTCTGTCATTGTGTTGGCTGGATAGTGTGTCAAAGGGGTTCAGTTCAATTGGGCAGAGTTCTTATGCAACGAATTCCTGACTAACTGTCAAGAAGCTCAGGACAAAGGTAAGACATTCCACTATGCATGGTTGTTGTTGTCCATTCTCTTGGTTACAAGCGAGCTACCGCAGGATAGTCAATTCCCCGGTATAACGGATGACCTCCCTGAGGCAGTACGGTATATGGCGTTAGGCAGTACCAGGGATGCAACAAGGGTTTCCACATTTCATGCATTTTGGACCTCTATGGAAGAAAGCATAATGACAAGGATTTCTTGACGACCACGAATGTCTCCCATGATCTATAAAAATTTCTAGAGCATGGTCGAGTTTAAAAGTGACATGCATGACTTGTACATTCGGGCGTGGAAGGATCCAGAACAGTCCTGGGTCGCACTTCCATTCATGGCAATAGATGTGGCCATCTATGCAGTCTTTGTAGCATGGCCACTCAAATGGCACACCCCGAATAAGGCCATCCTCAACCAAATCACCACGCAATAGAAAAATAAGGACCGATAGCAGCGGCTCATGCACTTGGCAGAAAAGGCACGGTGGGATCAATAGATGGCCTCATAACAAGACACAGCAAAGAATCCACTAGTAGAAGAGATCATAGCAGAACAGGTATTCACGTCTGATCTGGAATCAAAGATGTAGGACCATGCAGACCAGGTCAAGCGATCATGCACACAGGACTCACCAACTACCTGGAAAAAGTCCAAAATAGTGAAGGCTTTGGAGAAAGAATTCCCAGCAAGTCCTACCACTACCAGTGCTTTGCCCTCTCTAATTACAGAGAAAATGATTGTGTTGGGGGAGATTAGGATGCAATTCAAGGCAATGCAGGCATGCTCTCTGGGTAGGGACCTCCTTGACCACAATACAACTGTAGCTAAGCTGATGGTGTATGCACCCACACCGAATATCATACAACTTCCAGCCGATGCTATCTTAGCCAAAAGCACTAATGACAGCCATAGTTGGGAGTTAAATCTAGTTGCCCTACCTGGGGGGTCACTCTACCAACTACAGGATGGCATCACTAACAAACTCTGGGCTAGGGAAGGTCATGTCCTTCATGCTTTGAGGAAGCAAAGAGCCAAGTTAGAATAGGGGAATCTTCAGCACACTGCCTTGGTCGAACAATATTAGGATGTTGAACAAGCCATGACAGAAGCATGCAGCATGGTTCTGGTTTTAGATATCTGTGTGGACCTTCCAGTTGTTACCAAGGTTCAACACATGGCCATAGGAGCCTACACAGCCCAAGAGGTGGCCGCAAAAGCACAGGGAGAGCTTACTCGACAAATAGCAGAGCTCAGACTCCAAGTGAAACAACCATTGGCCAACCAGGAACAATGTTGCATGGAAATTCAAGCAGGCATAGAAACAATTAGGTGTGCCATCCGTGAATATTCGGGGCTCTTAGATTAGCTGATAGGTATACTTAGATATCTCGAAGAGGACCCTACCATACAATGTGTAGAAGCTGAGGCACGCGCACTACAACAAGCCTAAGATATAGCTCACAGCGATGCACAGATGGTCGCTCTTACACAACAGCTAGCTAAAATGTGAGAGGCCGAGGCCCTCAAAGCCCAAATGGACGTCGCATGAAAATAAGAGGTTGATCTTAAATAACACATTCAGACTTGGCTCGATGAAGTGTTTGCAGTCTCTACAATGATTGAGGGAAAGTTAGCACATATGCAAGTCGTATGCGATTATGAGCAGGTGAATCTAACTGACACAGATGCATCTGTGACTCGGTTGGAACAGGTACAATAAATCACCGCAGAATTTGTTGAAGGAACACACATTGTGCAGAAGTTACTAACCAACCTCTGTGAGAAAATCACTATGCCAGCCGAATGACTTGTGATGAGTCATGATGATTGTGTTGGGGGATTGTTGGGTAGCAGAAGCCCTGCACAACGGTTAAAGAATGTGAAGCTGGACATTTTTGGAAAAGTTAGGGTAAAGACTCCGTTGAATGTGTGGAGTGAGAATTGTAATAGGTTGAGTCAAAGGGTAGTCCGCCCGAAGATAATGTAAAGAAATATGAATAGAGTCAGTGTGCGCATGGGTCAGAGGCTAGGGAAGGGTATAAATAGAGCGAAGCTCTATGAGGAAAAGGTAGAATTTTGATAGCATGAAATGTAATGGGTACTTGAAGTAGAGCTAGTCGAAGTGTCTGTAAATTCGAGTCGAGCGATAAGGCTAGGAGGTAGAAGCTTTACAGCTGTGTGCGCAGAGGCCTGGAAAGTCTGCAACGGTGTGCGCGGACCCCTGCAGCTGAGTGCGCAAGGCGGATCTAGATGTAGGAAAGATAAAGTGGAAATAAAGATAAGTTTCTTCTAAAATTTTGTGTTTCTCTGAGTTATCATAATATGTGTTTGATTTAATCTGCTTGTGGTTTAAATGAATGTAAATCTGGGTTCAGTTTAATTTGCGAATTAGTTGTGTTGAGTAAATGTTTGTTTAAAGACCTTGGTAATTGGTTTCTACTTCATATAATCAAAAGAATTGCACTAATAAGAAAGAAATAATAAAGCTGGATTTGTGTGAAAACCAAGTAGCGCCAGGCTGTAAACCAGTGCATGAAGCCTCTAGACCACACCTAGACATCCCTAGAGTGTGGAAACCTAGTTCCAACACCCTCCCCTGCTACCTCGAGTGAGACCTCAGTCTATGCTCTGTGGACTGTTGCTAAAGGGGATGGTAGCTGCGGGATTTGTTGGGCTAACTAATTCTTCTGAACCTGGGTCAGGCCCATATAAGCCAACAGGCGATGACATACAAGGGTGATGGATTGGGTAGTAAAGGCGGCAGAGTACGTATATTAATGAAAAGATCATAAAAGGATATTGGAGTAATGAAAACAAGGCATGTAACAAGAATTATTAATAAGTGATAAGATGCCGTGAGGTGATGAAATAAATAAAAAGGACAGTATACGTAGGAGATGATACCTTACCGCCATTATTCCACTTGAAAATGATGTAATTGATTTTAGAAAGAATTAAATTATGCATAAAGGTTCAAGGTGAGTTAGGTAAATAATCTCTCCATAGAAAAATATAAAAATAAGAAGAGGGCATTGTAATAATGATTGATGTAGGCAGTAAAACTTTAATACCATAAGTAGAGCTTCTGCTGCCTACAAGCGTCCATAGCCTCAACAGAGTTGCTTTCTAACCCTTAGGAGCTAGGATCCTCTATGTATAGTTTGGGAAGTGCATTATGATGTCCACAGTAGAGATCAATGTGGTGGCATGGTAGCCAGATGAACACATTGCCATTCAATGGGAAGTAGTGAAAGTGGTAATGCTGGCTCGTGATGAGACCCCCTATCCTCCATCTGTAGATCAAAAAACAAAATTGTTAGTGAATTTTGTTATTACTATATATATAGATATTTCTTTTTTTTTATACTTCCCATTTTATATATAGAAGGTGTCTCAGTACTCCTTAAGGTTAGGGATGGCAGGAGAATTTTAAACATATCAATAGAAAAAAATGTACCCATAATCTTATTGATAATAAGAAGAGAGAATTATACTAGAGGGAGTAGAACCAGCATGGCAAAGATAATCAATCATTATCATTTATAATAGAAATGAGGACAATAAAGTGATATAAATAATTGTGTCCTTTCTTTTTTGATCATCACAAAGCAATCTTGCTAGAGATAATAATGTTAAAGATATTCTCTTGCCTTAGTAGACGTCGTACTTGTTTTCCTCATATATGTATTGTACTTGATGCAAAAAAGAGGATTATAAAAAAAATGAGTTGGGATGGGCTAGGAATGATCATGAAAGGGGAAGAAATGGGTGCTCTCAAAAATCCTCACAAAGTGCTGTTCCCTCCAGGGAACAACAAAAACACTCGAAAAGTTATGCTCCCTTTAGGGAACAGTAGACACGAAAAAGTATTGTTCCCTTTAGGGAACAGTAGTTGTTCCCTGTAGGGAACAACATAAGAAAACACATGAAAAAGTGTTGTTTCCCTTAGGGAATAGCAGTTGTTCCCTGTAGGGAACAACAGTTGTTCCCTGTAGGGAACAACAAAAGAGAGCACACGAGAAAGTGTTGTTCCCTTTAGGGAACAACAGTTGTTCCCTATAGGGAACAACAAAAGAGAACACACGAAAAATTGTTGTTCCTTGTAGGGAACAGCCAAATAAAACACACACAAAAGTGTTGTTCCCTACTACTCTAAACAACAGAAGGGCTATGATACAAACAAGAAAAAAAAATAGAGAAAAGAAAAAAACAATTGTATTTACAAGTCTCAAAAATAACTTTTTTTTACGGGACTGGTGCTGTCAAAGAGTTGCCTTCTATAGCAAGAAATTGTATGGTAGAATATTCGTGTATCTGTTGGCAAAAGGATTCCCTTGTAATCGGTTTGTGGTAGAGGCATACCCAGTGCCCATTTGCCTTGAAGGAATAGCCAGACCCATCAATGGTGGCTAATGTAAGGGTGCCATTATCATGAACCTCTTTTATCTGGTCGAGACCTAACCATCTATTCTGGAGTTTGCCCTGGAAGTCCTGGAACATGGAATCGTACAGAAGCACCTAGTCACCTTCATGGAATATCTTTTTCTTGATGAGGGCATCATGCCAATTTGCTCCTTTTTGTTGAATAAGTGTAGTATGTTGAAGAGCCAATAGCCGGATTTCATCTAATTCATTTATTTGTTGTAATTTGTTAATCTGTGCTTCATTCAAGTCCAGCCCCACTTCTTGGGCTATCCTTAATGTTTGAATTTAAAATTCTATGGGGAAGATAGGTTCCTTACCAAACACCAGCTGATATGGGGAGTATCCTGTTGTATTCCTCTAAGTCATGTGATATGTCCACAGGGCTTCTAGCAATCTGGTAGTCCAATCGCGTCTATGCGAGGTGACTGTCTTTGTTAGGATTGCCTCAATTACCTTATTGGTACTCTCCACCTGGCCATTTACCTGCGGGTGGTATGGAGAGGTGATTCTGTGCAAAATGTGATGATTTTTTAGTGTAGCAGCAATCTTATGGCCTACAAATTGTGGCCCTCCATCTGTAATTATTTCTCTAGGCAAACCGTACTGCATGAAGATTTGAAAGAGAAAATTGATTACTGTTTCCTCTGTTGCCCTTGGTAACACTACTGCCTCCACCCATTTAGTCACATATTCTGTTGCAACCAGTATATCTTACTTTTGATTAGATGATGGTTTTATTGAGCTGACGAAATCTAACGCCCAATGTTCAAATGGTTCGATGACTAGCTATGGGTGTAGGGGCATCTTGTCAGACTGGCCGGGGCAGCCCATTCTTTGGCAGCTATCACATGCTTGGACAAATTTCTTGGCATCCTTAAAAATCATGGGCCAATAATAGCCCATCTGTAAGATTTTATGTCCAGTCCTACAGTCTGCAAAGTGTCCACCGCACGGTCCATCGTGGCAAGCTTTTAGGATATCATAAGTTTCTTCTTCCCTGATACACCTATGGATATGCATATCAACTCCTGTGTGAAAGAGGTATCCTCTAATCCAGGAGAACTGAGTGTTACGTTGCATTATTAATTTCCTTTCTCTGGGCATCAGGTGTTTGGGTAGTTTTCCCACTACTAAGTAATTTGTGACATCTGCATACGAGGATGTTTTCACGGTCACAGCAAACAGGTGCTCATTGGGGAACTAGTCTTCTACCGCCACTGCATCATCTATTCTTGGCACTTGGGAGAGAAATTCTAGTACCAGATTCTCCTTTCCTGATCGATCCTTGATCATTATGTCAAATTCCTGCAAAAGGATTAATGATCATGTCACTCTGCCATTCGTAATAGCTTTATTAGCAAAATATTTGATAGTAGAGTGATCAGTATACAAGACCACAGCGTATCCTATTATATAGTGTCTGAATTTATTAATAGCGTAGATTATAACTAGAAACTCCTTCTCTGTCACTGTGTAATTCAACTCAGCAGGAGTTAAATTTTTATTGATATAGTATATCGAATAGGGTTTCTTGTCTTATTCTTGGCCAAGAACTGCTCCAATGGCTGTATCTGATGCGTTTGATGAAATCTGAAATGGTATATCCCAATTCGGGCCTCGTAGTATTGGTGCTATTGATACTAGCCATTTTAATTCTTCAAAGGCAATGCCACATTTGTCAGTCCATATAAAATCAATATTTCCTAACAAAGCATATACCGGTGTAGCAATTTGGGAAAAGTTTTTTAAAATCTCCGATAATATCCAGAAAATCCCAAAAAACTATGTACCTCTGTTTGAGTGCAGGGGGTAGCTAGTAAGAGGATTACTTGTATTTTTGTTGGATCTACCTGAATTCCAGCTGCTGAGATGTAATGGCCTAGGATCAAGCCCTCTTTCATCATCATATGGCATTTCTCATGGCTTAAGCAGAGCCTAGTAGCAATGCATCTTTCCAGGACTTTCTCCAATGTCTGTAATGCCTGCTCGAAGTCATCTCCATAGGGTGTGAAATCATCCATGTATACCTCTAATCCCTTGTTTATCAAGTCTACAAAAATATTGAGTATGGCTCTTTGGAATGTAGCAGGTGAGTTGCATAGTCCAAAAGGTAATACCCTATAAGCAAACATCCCCCAGGGGCAGGTGAAGGTAGTCTTATCTTAGTCTTCTGGGGTAATTTCGATTTGGTTGTAGTCACTGAAGCCATCTAGGAAAGAGAAGAATTTTTTACCTACCAATGTATCTAGAACCTGGTCGATAAACAAAAGGAGAAAATGGTATTTTTGTGTTGATTTGTTAAGCTTCTGTAATTGATGCATATATGCCATTTCCCATTCTTTTTAGGAACCACAACTAATGGAGAAACCCATTTACTATCAGATATAGGATAGATAAAATCTACATCTAACAGTTTCTGCAGTTCGTCGTTAACAATATCCTTTAGGTGAGGGTTTAATCTACGTTGAGGTTGTCAAATGGGTCTCACATATTTTTCTATGTAGCTGTGGTGCATACATAGCTGAGGGTCAATCCCTTTCATATCTGGGTAATCCCAAGCGAAAGCCCCTTTATGTTTCCTAAGGATTTGAATAAGATTTTTCTACTGGTTATCACTCAAATTTTTGTTAATGTTAAGGATTTTCCCTTGCTCAATTTCAATAGGTTTGCTATTATAAACAATTGTCGTTGGTATTGTTTGGTCATTAATATCTTTTAAAGGATCTTCTTCAATTTTGTTATTAAGGACTGCTTCAATCATGTGACACTTTAGATTAGATACGATAGCAGGGTGGTCAATGTAAGTGTTAATAATATCATCTTCTGTTTGGTTTTTAAATTCAAGAGTATCTGCTACAGTTAATGGTGATCAAATATTTTCGGTTAAATATGTTACTGGCTGCTTCCTAGTTTTTATTATGGTTAGGCTTGGCTGAGCTAGAGGGTATAAAGCTAGGTTCTTCACATCATTCCCTCGAGTTATAGTCATACTACCCATTCGAAAACTTATATAAGCATCTGTAGTTGCTAGCCAAGGTCTTCCTAATATTAGAGGATGTCCATCTAGCCGGTTTCTAGGATTAATAATCAAGAAATCTGCTGGGTATTCCCAAGGATCTACAGACACCATCACATCCTGTAATGTCTCTTCTGGTTTAATAACTGAACGGTTAGCAAGTTCCAGCAAGGTCATAGTTGGATCTAAGGCTGTGATGCCAATTCTCTCACAGGTTGTTGTGAGAATATTAATGGTTGCCCCTAAATCGACTAACACATTGGGAAAGGAGCATCCATTTATTTGTACTGTGACAATAGGGTTTCCCGGGGCTTCATATCTCACTGGTGTCTCTCTGCCTAACAATAGATCAGACAAAGTTACAACTACATGACAGTTGCTGTTACCTTTATTTTCCTCGTAGACTTCTTGGTACACAATTCCTTAATGGTTTTTGCATAAATTGGAATGTCCTGAATAGCCTGGAGGAGGGGTATTTTTACGAAAAGATTTTTTTAATTCTCCCAGGAGATCGAAGTCAGGATATTCGATTGGGTGAGGTATAATCAATCTTTCTGGGAATGGCGGAGAAGAGGTAATAATCTATTCATGACTTTTCTACTTGACTGTATTCTCCCATTGAGGTGTTTGTTCTACAGTCAATGGATTATTTGGGTATGGTTCTTCAAGTTGCAGATTTTTATCATCCTCTCGCGCGATTATTCGTCCAGAATTCAATTGGAGTTCATTACATTCTCTCAACTCAGTTTTCGGATCTAGACCTTCAAATGATTTGTATCGACTGGATCGGTCTGTTGTTAGGATTTGGGTTGGGCTGGGCTGGGAGTTGTGGTCATAGATTCGATTGAGGATTCTGTTGCAATGTGTAAGGTGATGGTAGTGTAGACTGAGGTAGGGGGACTACCCCCACTGGCTGGTTCGAGGGTCTTTGCCAGCTTGATTGCCAGTTTTGGTTTTGTGAAGTGGAGGGGGACCATTGAGATGGATATGGGTTGTTTTGCCAGAATGATGGAAAGTAAGATGGATTTGGCCAACTATTGTTCGAATTTGACTAATTGGACCAAGGTGGAATGGGGAATGCTTGTGGTGGCCAATTAGGAAAAGGTGGCTGGTTCTACCATGTAGCTCCTATATATTGCTGGGAATTATATTGTGAAGGCTGAAAGAATGAAGATGGGTCGGTAGGCATACCTGTTTGTTGTGCTTGCCATTGGCGACACTGGTTTAACAGGTATACTAGTTCTGCTTCTTCCTCTGCCTCCTTGAAGACCGCTTTTAATCCTGGGAGCGATCGGCAATTTTCTGTGGCATATCCCTTAGTGCATATGGCATAGGTCTGTACCATATCCAGTGGGCATTTTTTATGACTATGTTTCTTCTACATTGAGGGCAAAAAATAACTAAGTTCTGCTCTGCTTCAACCTACATCTGCTTGGCTTGCATGATGTCTAACTGTGTTGTCAAGGTTCCGAAGATATCCATTTTGAAATCTTCCAGTAGGTTACCAGTTTCAGCACGAGTAACACTTCCTCCAGAGACTTTGTTGTCCCTGGTGATTGCATCGCGTCCAGCTGGTTTCAGTATTGTACTACCCCTCAAGCACCTGATGCACAAATCAATAATATTAACATAGTCTTCTTAATAGATATCACCTTTACCCATGATATCTAGTGTCTCTATCCACTATTCTTTCATCCATTTAATCATCATGGTCTTTAGAACATTATCAGGTAGATTTGCATAAGGAGGCCTTTAGAGGTTATATTGGAAACGCTCTACATATCCTTCCAAAGTTTCGCTAGGCCTTACTACCATTTGAAATATCTCATCTTTTAGTTCTCTAGATCTGCAATAATCCTAATATTTCTTAAGAAAGGAAGTTTTCATTTGGTCCCAATCATTGATGGTGCCTCCACCCAGTCCCATAAACCAACACAGGGCTACTCCCTTTAAAGTGGAGAGAAACAGCTTTAGTTTCTGGGGGTCGGTGGTGTAATCATAACCCCTACTTAGGACATCGAATTCAAACAGGAATGCATCTGGATATTCTAAAGTGAGTCAGTGAAAGGTGGGAATATTTTGTAATGGGATAGCTTTCATGGGGGCATTCACAGCTGTGTCAACAATAGGATACTGTAGTGTAGAGGTCTGGGGTGGTTGTGGATTATTGGCCACTTGGTCAAAGATATTCCAGTATCGTTCTGGGATCTCCAGCGCTAGGGAGTTGTTCCTAGGATGTCCAAAATAGGTGGGAATGATCTTAACAACACTCCCTTGATCTGGGACACTGGGTGTCCTTCGATCAATTACTACCTTGGGAGATCTTGGTTTTGCTGGTTTAACCTCTGATTTACCTGTTTCTCCTTCTCCTTCACAGAGGTTACAAGAATTCCCTTCTTGTGAGGGAATTGATCATGAATTTTCAATATCTTGAAAACTCTGTTCAGTCCCTTCATTTTTACTGTGAACCTCAGTGTAGGCTACAGATGGTGATCCTGTGGCCTGAAGGGAGATAGTAGGGTGTCTAGAAGCGATGGTTCGAGGTCCTACTGATGGTTGAGACTCAACTTTCCTTATGATTTCGTCAATAAAAGTTGATCATCCAAGGGTCGCCGGTCCCTTAGATTTTTTAGGTTTGGGATGTGGGATTGTATCATTTTCTGGTCTTTTCTTCTTAGTCATTCATGCAAAAATTCAAAATTTTATTTCTACCTTAAATTCCTAGCAATTATGCTGGAAAGCGGGCGGGGGAGTAGGCATTTTACTTGCTCCGTACATAGGTTCTTACCTTCCATTTTTAATACCTAGTTTTCCCTTAGCAGACAAACATCAAACACCTACTTTACTTCTCTACAATTGTGCTAAAAAGTAGGCGGTGGAGTAAGAACTTTCCTTTGCTCGTTATGTAGGTTCTTACCTCTCGTTTTCAATACTCAATTCTTCCCCAATAGAAATTATCAGATATACATCACTCTTTGTAAAATGGTGACACTCTCCCCAGTAGCGGTGCCAAAATGTTGGGTGCTAACAGGTGTATTTTAAAACTCCTAATTTCCTCACATTAATTATCAACCCAGGCAAGTCCTTTTATTCCAAGAGTGTACACAATATGTGCATGCTATGAATCGAGAGAGTAATTCTTTTAAAATGAAATATAAAACTTTGATACAAGAGTGAACGAATGCATTATAAAACTCAAACTGCAACTGTTAACAAAAATATTACATCTAAGCATCAAGACTTAAACCTCAATTGAAATCGTAATCAAATCTCAAATAGGTAATTCAAATGGAAATGATGTCAACCAAGAGTTCAGTAGTAATAACCAATCTCTTTCAGGTGATTCTATCTAAATCACACTCACTATCAATTACGCAATTTAGATTGAAATGATGTCAATAGAGAGTTCAATAGAAATAACCAATCTCTTTCAGCTAATTCTATAATAACGAAACTCTTATCATAATCAACAAGATTCAATGCCTTAACTAATAATCAATTAAATTTACAATAAGCATAAATGGAATCAATTGACAAAGCTGCAAATCACATAAAGAAAGTAACCTAACTTCAATACAAGAAATCAGAAAATAGCAAATAAGATAAACTCGCAGAGAATGGAAAAACATCAAACCAATCAAACTTGTGTGAATTAGAAAGATATAACACAAAGGGTAGCAGCTTAATCCACCAGAGGTTGGTCCCTTAGCCACCAAAAAATACTGCTGAGCTACTTCAGAGAATACGAATGAACAACAACGTAAATTATGTATTAACCATTGAACTCAATCCTCATTACAATACGGTCGTGTTCCTCAAAAGCACAAGTATGTAACTTAAAATTACAATTTGAAATAAAACAAAGATCACCCCCTTTTCTCCTATAGTTTACAATTTTATAGTCAAAAAGGGTAAAAGATAAATGTGACCCCTCGAGATCGAGAGATCTTAAGGGATTCACAACTAAATGTTATCTTCTGACATTCTTCTTATTTAGCATTGATCCTCCTAATTCATCCTCTGGCCTGACCACAACTGACGCGCCTCATTCATCCTTTGTTGGTTTATGTTGTTCTGCCTCTAAGGAACAACAACTGTTCCTTTCGTCGTTTTTCTTCATAAAAAGGAATAAGAGTTAGTTATGGTGACTAATTCTTAATCGAGAGTAGTTCATTCATTTATTATCATAATCCATCAATATGTTAGCGTATCAAGGTACAAAAGAGATAACAAAAGAGGAAAAAGGCATTGTAATTGAGAGTAAATACATACCCATCGCATAACTCAACACTACATAGCCTAACCCAAGATCATAGCTTAATTTAATGTGTTTTCCCATGACAAAGCATTGTAGATTACTTTTAATACATGGTTGTTTTTAAAGGTACTTTATTAACGTCTTTGGAAGGGTGTTGACACATGAAGTTGTGAGACTTGACTCAAACCATGTAAAAATATGCTTTTCAATTTCAATTTGATGAAAAAGTGATTCTACAAGGAGAGAGTAATAAACATATTTTCCAAAACAAACAATCCTAATGCAACTTCTAACATCTCACAACAGATGTAGACATTCAAAATTGAATAAAAGCCTCAGTTTCAAAAGAAAAATGCTTGGATGCAACTAGAAAAATAAAAGTTGAAGATGGTATAGACCTGTTGAAGGCTCGAAATTCTCTATCTACAACACTATAAGAGAGACCACCCAGTCCGGACCTTAGAACAACTCTTTCTCTGTTGAAATGGTGGTTTTGACTGGTTAAACTAGGTCCAATTACCTTCTCTCCATCTCTAATGGCTTAAAATATGAATTTCATCTACCAATAGAGAAAAGACATCAGATCAGCCCTCTTACTGATTAGGCAAGAAAGTGATCCTTAAGATGATCTTGGGATCAGCCCAGCCATGACCATGGAAAATTTTAGGGGCTAATGTTCGCCAAGTGGGCTAATTTTCTATGATTTTTCCACAAAAAATATTCGCCAATTTCCAATATTTATAAAAGATGATTCACCCAAATTTTAGAATATAAATTTATTTTACCTTAAAAATCACCAACATTATATAGAGACTATATGTAAAATCATTATAAATTTGAATAATTTTACAAATATATCAATAAACATTTTATAGTTTGCATATTAGGGATTAGTGAGATTCACCAATGTTTTTAAACTTCAAGAAAATTTTCAATCCCTAAAATTTTCCTTGGCCATGACTAAAGTTTGCCTCTTCTATAAGAGGGATTCTAGAAATATAGAATTAAATATAAATGCAAAATTATTGTGACATGCAAGAAAAATGAAAAGTATCATAATCCTATCTCAATCAGGCAGATATAGATCTAACCCAACTAAGAGCATAATATTTAAATGATAGGGATTTAAATATGTATGACTTATAATGAATATCAAGCTAATGAAGTAGTTCAATTAATTAACATTATGAATGCCAAAACACATTCTGTTAAGAGATTTATTAACATAAATAATTAATCAATAACATTTAGGAAGTAGTTCACAAAATGAGGATGATTATTAAATAAGTAACATGAATGATTAAACAATAATATAAGGAAATAGTTCACAAAATATTATTGTTTGTTACATCAGAATTAAAAGGCATATTTATGAGAAAATAGTTACTCAGAAATCAGAATTCAACCTACAAGAGCAGAGATAAATAATAAGATATTATTGAGGCAAATTACTGATATAAACAATAGTTCACAAATATAAATAAAATGACACATTTTTTTATCGTAAAATGAAACCAATATTTCAAAATAATAGTATTATAAATACCAATTTATTTAATTTGTTTCATTGGCTCCAACAGTTCTTTACAATACTTTGAACTTCTTTTGTTAAAACAAGAGCTGCAATAGTGCAAACTCTGCTCATCATACATAATTCAGAATGCAAAAGAAAAATCCTCAACAATCCCCCAGATATGAAATTTTCTCTCCTCTCACCTAAAACTCTAAATTCTCATTACGATAATGCTTTTAAGAATTCCAGAATTGTAGAGAAGATAAGTCCCTAATATATTCTACAACCCACTATTTATAATTTTACAAAACGAATTCTCAATAGGGAAGTTGTTGAAGATTAGTTCTGCTCAATCACTTTTAATTGGCCCAAAATCATATTCTTCTATTGTTGGAGCATTCTCATTGATTTAAATCTTCTTCTCCTCATCTCTTCAACTGTTTCCCTACAAAAAATCAATCAAAATTAAATTAAAATGTCAAAATAAAATCAAAATACCAAATTTAGAATTAAAACATATTTAATCAAAACTTAATTACATAATTAAATAAAACAAAATATGAGTTTTCCATATGTGAAGTTCTAATTGGTTAGGGAGAACATAGACAAATGAATCTATACTCACTAGAAGTTGTGAGTAAATGAAAATGCAAAAAATTAAACTCAAAAAAATAGTTTTGATTAAAAATTGGGATCTTTATCTTATGTTGTATTTTAGACCCATTAAATGATCAAATTTGGTTATGAAACTATTTCAGAAATATTCTCCATGATTTTATCTATCCAATGAGCCATCCCGGGCCTTATTTGGCCAAGTAAAACTCAACTTATGAGCTTCTAAAGTTGAGAAGTGAAAACTGTCAGAATTCTGAAAACTCTGTTGCCTAGGCCAAAAATGGAAATTTTTAATTGAATTTTAAGCCTAAATTAAATTACAATTATTAATTAATTAATTCTAATTTAATTATAATTAAAAACTTCAATTAATTAATAAAAAATTAATTTAAAACATAATTTAAAACCTAATTTAATTAATAAAAAATGATTTAAAAATTAATTAAAATATAAACATATTAAATTGATATTATAATTGTATTATATAAAAATTATAATTAATATATAAATATTACAATATTAATATAAAATATTTAATATATTTTAAAAAAATTATTTAATACAAACCTTAACTACAAACCAATATCACGTTAATGGAGGATGGAATAATTAACGTAAGGTGAGGTGGAGAGACAAGGAAGGGGAGTGGATAGTGAGGTGGAGGGATAAGGAGATGACGTTAGCATGATGTAGGCCCGGGAGGACGGGTGTTATAAGGAGGACAAACCAAAATTTTATAATAACAAAAAATAGTCACGACATAAAATTATCAGTGATTAGAGTTTTGTAGATCATAACAATGTGCGCACAACCAAAAATGTTGATACGCTGATATGTGATATCGGCATATTGGTGATTTTTAAAAATTGGAATTTTTAGATTGGTGTTTTGAAATTGGAATTTTTATTTTGGGATTTTGGAAAGGAAGAGGTGGTGTGAAGTGGGGCCCACATGGAATTAAAAATTTTAGAAAATGAACTACAACCACTTTACAATTTTGAAATTTCAAGCATGGTAATTTATTTTAAAATAAGAAATTAAAATAAATTATCAAGATCCCGAAAAACACGTTTTTTCACTGTTCTACAATTTATCTCGGTCATTTTGTAGGACCGCTAGGGAAAAATGAAAAATTAGTAAAAATTAATTAGACATTAACAATTACAATGAATGACTATTCTAATTTCGAAAAATTAAGATACTATATGTTTTGTATGTTTTTTAACTTAGACGACAAAATGATCAAACTTCAAAGGAGTGTCATTTACAAAGTAGATAACCAAATGAGGTGAAACAAGTATCGATGGAAAGCTTGCTAAAAGGTGAATTCAATAAAAAAATCAAAATAGAAATCCAACTAAAATAAAAAATTGACTTTATTGAAGGACAATAAAGTAAATGAGAACCATAAAAAATTTCTGGCCAAAAATTAATGCAATGGGCCCCCATTATTTAAAGTAAATGAATGAAAAATGGGGTGAGTTGGGTTTTCCCTACAACAAGACTGAAGGACCAACATACAAGAAACAATTCAAACAATGATATCCACAAACTAGGTGAAGAAAAGAGGTTTAGGATACTAACACATGTTTCTAGACCATACATGGCATTAACAACTAGGGTAACACATTGTGCACAAAGGAACCATGCGTTACAACACACTGGAAAGTATTGAAAGTTGTGTTACATCAAGTTTTCTCTGAAAAAGACAATCCAACTCACAACAGAAACTAAGACACGTAAAACTAGCATGAAAACATGTAAATGACAAGAGTTCAATGTTGACATGATCGAACAAAATCAAAGATTCATGATCTAGGAGATAAAAATAAAAACTAGGAATTAAAACGTTCCCCAATAGAGTTTCCAATTTTGCTATAGGGATTTATGCTTAGATGGAAAAATGAGAAACCCTCTCAAGTTTTCCCATTACATAAGGAAAATCGATCAACAGATCTATTGTAATAAGGCTAAATGTATTCAACAATGTAAGTAATAAGCTATAATTAACAAAGTAGAAGTGAGAGATAACCTACTTATCCATTCATACATATCAGCTAGAGAAAAATCAGTGTGGTTGAGGAAAGGTCCTCAGCTAGCTCTAATGGCAAAAATTGCACGCCAAGAAAACAAATGTGATCTTCACAACATATAGACTTTATCAATTCAAAACACTAGGAAATAACCAACAAGGTATCATCAAATGCATCAACAAGAAACCATAATCCAAATCATTGCAACATAAGCACAAGAAGCATAAACATTAGACAATGATATGGATGAACTAGTAGTAGATCTATATATTAAGTTAATGAAGGAAGATTACAACAATAATCAGTTGCAGCATGACCTCCTCCAACTCTTAGCTCTTCAATCTCACTCTTAAACAATATCTTCGCAACATAACAATTCATGAATTTTGATCTGAATCTCAATGGCCTAGCCTCCAATATATAGACAAAGGGAGGATGGAAATACTACCAATGATTCCTTTAATTCACTTTGGGAAAAAAAATAGGGTGGAAGATGTTTCCTCTACTTTATTGCTTTCTCCCACTTTAGTATTCTTTTTTAGGACATGCAACATCAATGGATGATCTTGAGTCAATATTTTTCCACCTTTTTAGACTTTACTTGAGTGAACAATTGAGTCACAGTGAGTCAACTCATGATTTTTTCTCATGGATACGTGAAATTCTAGTAACACGGATCCATGACAATACAATGCATTCACACATAGGTTAACATTGGTTACTGGTCTATGGCCAACATTATAATTCTCTGGTTTGTCTAGCAGGGTGCGTTATAGTCTCAAAAGGCCTCAAATAAGGATTTATTCTAGTAAAAATGATGATCTTCTCCTCTAAGGTGATAAGGAGGAATTTTCCTATATAAAACCTCTCTTGCTCTTTCTGATGAACTTAGCTTCTTCTTCATTTGATTCAAAACATGATTTATTATTTTATTTCTTGTGCTTATATTCTAATTTGAAGGTTGATTCCTTTGTTGTAGTATCGACATTAGAAATCGTCATCTCATAGGCAGTAAGAGTGCCAAGTAGTTGCTCCAAAATGAGAGATTTGAGATTTCTCCTCTCCTTAATGGCTGAAACTTTAGGATAAAATTTCTCAAGGAGAGATCTCAACACCTTTTGAGATACTATTGTATCTTTTATCTCTTAATTAAGACCTCTTATGATATTCACAATTTCATCAACTCTAAGAAATCATTTAGCAATATCTTTATCATCATGCATCTTCAAAGACTCAAATTTCATTCTAAAACATTAAAATTTGGCTTACTTTACCTTACAATCACCTTCATAGAAGCTACTCATCTTGTCCCATATTGCTTTTGCAGTAGTGAAATACATGACCTTGGTTAGTTCAGATTAAGTAGGCTAGCTATTAGAGCATTCATAACTTTAGAAGTGCACGTGAATACAATCTTCTTATTTCTAGTAATTATGAATTGAGGCTCTTCATATTCTTCTTCCATTGTGTCTAATACATCAGCACCAAGATATTGAATATAGGTTTTCATCCTTACTTTCCAAAACCCAAAGTTCACTTCATTAAACATAGGTTCCCTATTGGTGAATCCTCCTTCTGGGTTTGCTATATTCCCTGATCTTTCTTCCAACTATTAAAATGATTTGAGGTAATAATGCTCTAATACCCATTTTTAGAAACCAAGACAATACTGCAAAGTAGGGGGGTGAATCAACATTCTAAAAAATTTAAAGCTTTATTTCACTATGTAAAGAATACTAGGACACCAATAAACACTTCAACAACCATTTATATAAGCATCACAAGAATAAAAAAAGAAGCACGTATTAAACACATAGATTCTTCAATCCTTTCTTCAATCTGTTTTACAAAGGAAAGCTTCAACTTTCTCTTACAAACTTCTCTGAGTCCAACTAGAAGGAAGCTACTACTCACTAATTTATCATCTACTACTGAAAGGAGCTACTCCCCGTAGTTTACTGACTACCACTGAAAGGAGCTCCAACCCCTAATTTATCAAATGCTACTGAAAGGAGATACTACCCATGAATATTTACCAACCACTAGTAGAAGGATCTACAACCCCTAAAATGAAAGTTTCTAGTTGCTTGACCTCACTGATTCATCTTTCATTCCATTTTCAAGCTCAAATCATGAATAACACTCTCTTTCATAAAACAAATCAATCTCTCCTCAATCACACACCCTAATCACTAGAAAATCACCTGCAACAATCTTTGATCATTGATAAATTCACCACACGCACAAGTAAAATAAAAAATATCAACAACCTTATTTCTAATTCAATTCTTCCAATAAATAATTAGATCTAATATTTTTATATTTATAACTTTTAGTTAAGTTTAGCTCTTTAACTTGCATGATTTCATATTTTTCATTGTAACCACCCCTCCTATATCTACCTAATTTCATCATCTTGCCCAACGTAAACATGAGATGAGGGCTAAAATGACATGACTCAACATCCTAGATCACCTTAGGGAAATGAAGTCGATAAACCAATATTTTACTAACTTTCTCGGGTGCTACAAGACCCCTAAGAGCTAAACCACCCTTCTTGGTCCCTAATCCCTAAGTTAACTTTATTTTTCACTGATATCGACTCCCATACGTTGGCATAACAATGCCTAAATTTAACTATAACCCTCGAGTCACATGCATAAGCCTGTAAGGGAGCAACTACAATTATTTTTACCTAGTTCTGTGCCAGCGACTGCTAGATCTAAGCCACTTTTTTAGGGCTAGTCTCCAAACCACTGCCCAAAAGTTGATGAAACTTTCCAGAACAGTAAATGGCACATGAACAAATACTCTAAGAGAAAAATTAATCAAGGAATAGACCTAACAAGGCCTAACCATGAAAATCATTTTGTCAAACACATGGCGAACATGAAATATATAGGTAATGAATGCATATCTAAGCATAGAGATCTGAAACTTATTTGTGAATCATCAAAAAGGTATAATTCCCTCTCACAATAGATACAATAACATCTATTAGGTCATGCATTTAATAACCATTCATTTACAAATCAAAACATGAGAAGGGCATAACTTGAATTTGTCATCAAATATTGCTTATAACTAACATATAACCAGGTAAATGAAAATGATAGAACAACCCTTAAATCCACATAATATCAAGTATAGTTACTCATGAGTTACAAGGGAAAAGAGCTCTTATCAATCATATGAAAAATTGAACCAAGTTAGGGACTTCCACGTACCACCCAACCATAGATTGGGTTGAACTAACTCTTTATTTTAGCTAATCACCCTTGTCCCATATTCCAAGCATGAATGTGGGATCACATAGGATAAAAAATCCATAAACAACTAAGGGAACCCATAGGTTAAACCACCTCCACCCTCACACTATCATCATCTCACCTAAACCGGTCCCGAGATCAGAAAACCAAACTGATCTTGGATGCCTCAGAATTACTTCACCATCCCTTAAGGAATTTTTCTATCTCCACCCACTTGTTAAGGGTTTCCCAGAGAAAATCGTCTCCACCCCCAACCCTTGGGATTTTCCTTATACCACCTAACCTAGATCCAAAACCTTTAAGAAATCCAAAGTTCAATCAAGAATGAATCCCATCACACCATGGCTATCTGGAAATGGCAAGGTAAGGCTGAAACCACTATCAAACCTGGCAAAACCCATGCCCTTGAAAGTAAGAGAACCAAATACACATATGAATATACCATGCATGCACAAACTGACTGTGAAATCGCACATGCAACCTGTTACTTGGAAGTATTCCCATTTAACCCACTAGATCCAAACTTGCCTTGCTTGATCGTTTCTTTCCTTGTCCTTCCTTTTCTTTCTTGCTTGCTTTCTCCTCTTGGTGCTCTTCTCCTATCTCAACCAATTTTAAAAATAAACTTATAAAAGGCTACGAACTGATCCTTAGAATCCTTTTTATTATCGATGACTCTAATTTCTTCAATTTCTTCCTCATGCAAATCAGTGACCTTTCATCTTCCTTTTCTCCTATTTCCCATTATTTTCATAAATAACATCTGAAATAATGCCTCTTTGCCTTTTCAAAGCCTTTTCCAATGCCTTTTCAAATTTCCCCTTAGCCATAATAAACAACAAGTGATTCCCACTAGGATGCTTTTCTCAACATTCAACTTGGAATGTGTCCCATGGCCTTGGTGTTATTTTTTCCTTTATTAACTTTATTAGATGAACTTTTAACCTGGGTTGTCACATTCACTGATGTTCCACTTATGTTAAGTCTTCTTGTTGTGTTCATGATTTCTTCAATCTTTTCTCTACTTGTTGTGAGGTGAGAAACTGAGTTTAACTATTAATTTTCTCAATTCTAGAAGTTTTATAGTATTTAGCAATAACTCTCTAAATTTGGTTAACCTGTCGAATTTGGCCAGTTTTCCAAATATGGCCCTAAGTTTGTCCATGCTTCCAAATTTGTTGCCAAATCATTCATGCCTGTATTATCCATATTTGGTACACTTCCATTTTAGTTCCACAACGCCAAATATGGCCCAATTCACCAAAGTTGTCGACCCATTTATGTTATACCATCATGCATAGGCCCCTAGTCACGTTACACTACACAAAACTGAGTCTTGGAGAGCGCTATATCCCTCTACCTTTTAATCAAGACTGAAGATCTGCTTAGCCCCTAGTCACAAAAATCTTCGCATAGGATCAAGTGTTAGAATGCACCTTTAGCCCCCAACTTTTATTTCCTAGGAGAAATTGTTGGCTTAGTGGGTCCTGACTCAGGTTCAGAGTTAAGTTTTCCAAACAAATTCCTACACTACTAGCCCTTTCAGCATCAATCCGTTGAGCGCAGACTGAAGTCTCACCGAAAGGAGTATGGGGGGGTGCTAGAACCACGTTTTTGCACCCAGAGATGGCTGTGATGTTGTTTTTATACCCTTTATATGACTTTACACAGATTGATAAGAATTTAATGCTTATTGATATAATGTACTTTTACTAGCCTCTAGACCTTCGCGAAGGTCTACAAATGTCTTTCGCGGACCCTAAACAGGTAAATGCACCACTTATGCACCTTTTCAATTACTCCTAAGTCTGTTATTACCCAAATCATCTTAAGTGTCTGATATCCTTAACATGTATTAAGATATTCTTCGCATAAACAAATATTATTACTTGTGTTTATATAACAAGGTAAACCATGCAAAATCGTGCATCAATACAATATTAAATCATAAACCCAATATTCATCATAACATAGTCACATTCATTCATAATAGAAGTAAATAGGCAAAACACAGATATTTCCAGAATAATCTCTTTATTGATACTTCAGATTTGCTTACAGACTCAAGACTACCCTGTGGACTTAGCTATAGGGGTCCGTGCACTTAGTTGTGGACTCTACTCTAGGATTTTGTGCACACAACTACAGAGCCTTTCTTCTACTCTAAGACTCTCCATGTTTCACTTCTTAATGACCCATTACATTCATTATCGTCAACTATTACTGAACTTAGACTCTCTAAGATTCTCCTTTTTATACAATCACATGGTCTATGGACCATGGGAAATTCTATACAAGCCGATACAACTTACATAAAAGAAGGGAAAATCCCTTTATGACACTTACTATATATGCACTTCATGACCACACCTTGCAGAGACTTTACACTTTACATAACAAAAACTTGGGCTTTCTGCCCCAAAACTTTGGCTTTTACCCCAAAAATTGACCACAGGGGACCCTGCCCCAATAGGCCCCCAACAAAAATATCATGACTCACCCTCGAGTCACTCTGCTGGTGTGGAGACCTTCAAGCACTATTTGTGCCACTACTACCTCAACCGCGCTCTGCGCCACTGTCTACTTGATCTGCTCCGCCAGCTGCTCAGTCGCTGGTCCTGCACTGTCTTCTTTGACCTTCTATTGTATCCTCTGTAGGCCTCATCTAGCCAAGGCCCTGATCTAGCCTTGAGGACTACCTCTTTTCATTGTGCTGCCTCCACCTGTTCGAGCAACTACTTTGCCTCATGCAGCTTAGCCAATCATTGTGATATAAAGACGGTGCATGTCGTCGCTCATGCTTCATCGTACTGTTGCTGCAATTCCTAAACCTTTGTGTTCAACCTCTGCAAGTTAGGATCTTCCTACAGAGTCGTAATGACCTCCATATACTTCTCAAAGAGCATAGTGTAATATGCTACCACGACATCTACTATTGCAACTGCAACCTTTATAGTTGTCTCGCGTTGCACTTTGACCTCTAGTTGAGTTGAAGGTTGTGACCTCTGTGATTTTGAGGTTTAGTTCAAACTAAACCTTGGCCATATCTGTCCTTGCATTATGCACACCTGCAGCCAATTTCCTAATATTGGCCTCTACCAATGCTTCTTATGGGATATGTAGTTTTGGAACAGTTATTCATGATTCGACTACCACTGATGCGGTTCGCTCATTCTTCTCATCAACCTTCTTCAATGATTCTAGTGCAGGTGTCTTCTCAATGAATATTTATTTGTTGTTGACTTTATACTCATTGATCATGCTCAGCGCGCACTGCTCTCAAGCTTGAAGCTCTGCAATCACACCTGCTTGCAGCGTGTGAAGAAATTGACTAGGGAGCGTGGCCAAGTTCAAACAAATATTCCTTAAAGCGCTAACAGTAGCCTTGTCAGCATCCTCCCCTGCACTCATAGCTCCATCTGGTAGTGCGACTGCCTAGAGATCTAAGGATCGAACCAACTATATGGCTTAAGTGGTCCCTGACGCCAAACTAGTTGATGTAATGCTAGTCTACCCTGCACCTGCTTGCAGTCTAGTTGTTTGAATCTGCAGCTCACGCAAACCTGTTTGTATGGCACTTAGTGCCTACTTCTTCTACTGCTCAAAATGTAGTAGAAGTTCCGATGTCATATCCCTTAACTTATCTCCAATATTGTCCAAGTCACCCTCTGTGAAGGTGATTTGATCTAACGATGATTTGGAGGCTTTAGTCTTCTTTCATTGTCCCTCCTTTTCTTGTTCCCTATGTCACTTTATGCGAAAAGGAGTGCTCTCTAGATCTCCACCACCCTATTCTAACTATTCTTCTTCCTCCATTTGGGGCGAAGGATATTTGTGACTTCTGTCAGAGCCACGCTCTCCCTGATCTACTTGTTCTTTTGCGGTGCGCTTTGCTTCTGCGTGTGCCTTTTCCTTAGTCTCCCTCTTCCTCTTTTCTACCAACTGCTACACCTTTAGTCGAGCCTCTTCCTTCTTCTGCTTCTCTCAGACTTGCTAGTCCCAACAAGCAAATTCAATGGTGTGTGCCAATTAGCTGGCCATTGCTTGAGGACTTTGGTGATGGCATCATCTATAGCCAAGTAGGGGAGATCATAACACTTTTGGTCCAGATCCTTCAGCGCTTGGACGTAAATGCAGTGGAAGTCCGCTTTGAGCCCTCCATACCCAGATAACTCCTCAAAAACGTTTGGCGACAACCGTGGTTTTCGGTTGATGGCCATATGAATGCTCATCTCCATTAATACCAAAAAAACATTAGTTTCTCGAACCCGCGTAGCGTCCTTTGTGGCCCATAGCAACGCAAAATTCACTACTTCTAGTAAATCTGTCTGAATCAGAGGAAACTAGTTATTCTCCTACAACTACCATGCAACCAGCATAATTGACAGTAAGAGTCATGAGTAATGGAAAATCTTACTTTGGCTTTGTGCCTCTCTATAGTTCGCGAGGAACGCGCTGCACAGGTAGCGTGACCAGTTGAACTATATACCCTCTGCTCATTGAGACACTAATGAAACTAATCATCCTGACACCTCATATGCGCGGAACTTTCTCATCACTTTTCCAGCCAAAATTTGGGTGGCCACCTCCACCGCGGGGTCAAAAATACTAGAGATGGAATACCTGCACACTTTCATGACAAGTTTTAACTTGTCCTTCATCTTCTCAGCAAGGTCGCGCTTGCCTGTCTTTCCGCCAAATGCCTTTGCCAGATTCAATCCTGAATGAGGGAGTAATGCGATCCTGGATCAGCATATCAGTGATCGATACGGGCTCAATCAACCACAAGAACCTGTCATGCACAAGGCACAACAACTTCTTAATATTAGATATCATTTTTGGGATTCAACTGCGTTAAGTAAGTCATTCAAACGTATGACCATTTCCATGAGAGGTAGTCGTAAAGTGACTAATTTCTCGGGGTGAGGTGGTAGTGAGGCACCCATTGGAGATTGAATAGCCCTGCCTTATTTACCTCATGAATCCACTCCACAGGCTCCAGTGCGGTGACACCAGACTCCTTTTAGAATACTCGCTTCATGAACGTATCGGTATCCAGGTGGGGAAACTACTCAATCTCTCCCAAATCCCAATCTTCAAGTTTTAGATGTGGGATGCGCGCCAAGCGCGGACCTTCAAAAGTGATTTTTTCTAGTAGGAGGGGTGTGTTAAGAAGGAACTATCCCTCATCTGGGTCCTTTGGGACCTTCACCTTGCCTTGGCATGGAGGGATGTACTCAAGTAGCTTCGAAATGGGGTCTACCCCCTCAACATCTATGTCTTTCGCACCCTCATCGGCCTTCAGGTCTGCCACTTTGCCTTTCTCCTGCATGGTTGGATTTTCTTTTGCTATGTCTATGTAGCTACATGTTTCCTTGGTGACTCGCGCACCGGCAACATCTTCTTAGTTCCTCTTTCTTTGGCTTGGGAGCCTCTCTCGACAGCATAGGCTTCGGCCTAGGTGACCTCAGCACCTCAGGCACCACTGCGGGAACCTCCATACTCATCACCTCAAGGGAAACCCCCTCAGAGGTGACAACACCCCCAGTACTAGTAGTCTTAGTTGGTGCAAACATGATGTTGTTAATGAAGTTCTGATCGGACTCAAACACAGGGCTTGTAAGAAAATTATCAAATATCTCACGCAACCGACAACAACACTCAGAAATTCTCAAAATGAAAAGTGTTTCTCACTGGATGGCCATCTGTAATTTATAAGCAATTTTGAATTCAAATTCAACCATTCCCCCCAAAATCCATTCATAAATGTGAGATTGGCAGCAGATTTCCAAAGATTTCACACTTTACTTCAGCCTTAAATGCCTTAAATTGTGGTCGCCCGCTCCTCTTAACTGTCTTTTGGTAGTCAAATCATGAACAGTGACAGTAACGATCAATTTCTGGCTATGTTGCGCGGCATCTCATCTTGTAGCATAGCTCCCTTCGTGTGTCTCCTTATAATGTGACACCCTTCTATTCCGCGTAGACACCTCATCGCGTATCTCTACAACCTAGGCAAGGTAGTTTATGTTAAAGTCAGTCCTTTGGCCTTCTTTCAGTGATCAAAATGGGCCTCTTACTATGTTTGGTATTATTAGATGTTTTTCACATGTTCTTCAGAACAAAACATGTCATAAGTGTGTCCATCAGAAGCAGCTTGGAAAGAGCTTTCCAATAGTATGTCACACTCCAAAACCGGCTCCTAGATCAGAAGATATGGTCAAATGAAGATTGTTGCTCATTTGATGGGATGACCGCTGTTCCAACCAGCTATTGTTTAAATTGGGTGGCAACAAAGTACTTGTCTGCAGTGATAACATTTTGCCTAGAAATGCTTTTGAAACTGTATATAGAAGGGCTTGTGGTGCAAAGAAGATCATCAAGGTTGCTTTAGTGTTGCAGGGTTACCAGTGGATGAGAATTATGTCAATTTAGTGAAAGTAATTATGTTGGACAACGTTTGAATGTTTTCTTAAACCTTTTTTATTATCTCATCAAGAAATAATGAGTAGCTTGGCTAGAAAAATGAAGGAGTAGTGTCTTCTCTTTGCTGCTAAATGGATAACAATCAGCTGGTATAGTGGCTACAGTGCAAGTGCATTTTTTTGTTTGTGGCTTGGAGTGTTGATGATGGCATTAGTCACTTGGTATTTATTAGCAGATTCAGGTGACACTCTTTTCACTTTATTTATTGGAACAAAGCAGTACAGGGATGTCATAGCAAATGCAAACATATTCCAAGGAGCTGTCATTGATGAAGACACTAGTGAAAATAATTTACCAAGGGATGAAAGTGAATCAAGTAAAGAAAGGCAAGACACTAGTACTAGTAAGTTGAGAGGGACATCATATGAGGGAAACCCCTTTCACAAACTAACTCATTGGAACGTGGATTTAAACCTGTTGCACATCAAGGATTTCTTTCCTGTTCTAAGTGTATACCTCTAGTGGAGCTATATAAACTTGCATAGAAATGTGGTCTAAAACTTGTACTTTGTGGGCATTCCCTGGGTGGTGCGGTTGCAGTGCTTGCAACACTTGCTATTTTGAGGGCCATTCTGTCAGCTTCATTAGCAAAAGGTGGGGATGGTATTTAGGTAAAGTGCATTACATTTTCATAGCCTCCAGTTGAAAATGCTACTCTGAGAGAATATGTTCATAGGCATGGGTGGCAACAACATTTTAGGACATACTGTATTCTAGAAGATGTAGTACCTCGAATTTTATTGCCAGCTTATTTTTAGAATTATATTGAACAACTAGCAGAAGGTGATTCTCCAAGTACTACCTTTAATTCCTCTTCAACACATGCTGCTAATAGATCAAATGTGGAGGAACCAAGGTTGCAAAAGGCAATGCCAAATGAAGGTGAACAATTGGTACTGGTTCTAGGTCTTGTTCAAAACTCTTTTCAGAGACTCTCTAGAGTGGCGCCCCTCTTAGGTGTCCAGTAACAGTTTGATTGGTTCAGGTGATGAAAGGAAGATGCAAATGCTTCTTCAAAAGAGGATGATTCTGATTTGACTTTAAAAGAAACATCATCGCTACAAGCTCTTGAAATCCATCAAGAGGCAGATGGAGTAACCTTCAGACCATCTCCCGATGTAGATAAAATCTCCTCTGAGGTTATCAAGAAGAAATCAAATGAAAACAAGGAATCAAGAAAAGTAGAATATATACAATGGTACAAAGTGCCCAATTTACTTGCATATGTTCCTTTTGGTCAGCTGCACTTGTTGGAAAAGTTATTAGTTGAATTATTATCTGCTTCAGAGTATGCTACTCAAACTTCGGCATTTGCAGGAACAGTCTATCCTTATGGTATTCAGGGAGGGGTTTTAGTTACATTCAATGAATTCCTATAGATCTCGTTTTCATAAAATCTATGAGCTTTGTATGAACCATGATTCTATTCCCATACAGGGCATAGACCACCATCCACAACAACCTCATCTGCAAAAATTAATAGAATTTATAGGTGTTGATGTTGTAGAAATTGGAAATATTGTAGACCCGCATATTATTTGAAACAACAACTTATATTGTCCCACTTGGTTGCAGTGGAGTTCCTGGTGAGAAGAATAGCTCTAAACCACTGAGAGTTGATTTTCATGGCTACAATATTTGCAGCTTCGGGTTTGACTTCCATAAGAGCTAAAGCGGCACGGATGAAGATAGTAGCATGACTATTTGGTTCTGTAGTTTAGGTATTCAGTATGGTAATGCTTGGTGGCTTAACGCTTTTATGCCTTGCATCAAAAATTGAGAACCAAAGGCCCAACTCAACTCTAATTCTCAGCGCCCCTGTATCCACAACATGCACAAGTCAAAAAATCAAAATAAGACAATTTAAGTGTAGCGCTGCGCGTAGAACCTGTGTGTCGAAATGGGATTTACATTTTGTCAATGCACCTGTTGTCAATGCTTATCGAAAAGGATCTCCACAAAACAGTATGGCGAGCATACTACTGGCAGTCAGGTTGTACATCAACAATTCAATCTTTCAAAGCTCAACTAGACTTCCACTGAAGTTGGTTGCTTCATCAACGGAGGATGGTACCATAAACCCTCTTCCAATGTTGTTCTGATTGCTTGGCAAGGAACCATTTTAGAAGGCTGCTGAGGTTGTGGAATGCTGAACAGCAGTTGAAGCTCATCCAGGAATTGGATGGACATGTTATACGTTGCATGTATAGTCATCCTCAAGGGGCGCTACGTGTAGTCCTTTGGTGCTGTGCGTAGGGCCATCATTTTAAAATTTTCTTGGTCTAGTGTATAGTCCAATGAAAGCTGGATCATGTTCAAACAAAGGTTAAGAGACAGGAGAATCGCCCTTAAAATGACTGATAGTTGAGTGGAACTATTAGGTAGTATGGGTTATGATCCAGGTTATGGTGCAAAGTCAGTAAAAGTGATTCAGCAGCATGTAGAAAATGAACTGGCGAAGGAAATCCTCAGCGGTGATATTACGTTTCTTGTGCAGAGATTTAGGGAAATAATAAGGAGATTTCATGGGCATTAAAGGACTTCTGGTAGTCAATCAATTTTTGAAAGAGATGTGGCATTATTCGAATCTTTTTAGGAACCGGTGGCAGAGTTTGTAGGCTTGAAAACAACAATTGTTAAACATTCCATATTTCCAGCGATGGTTCCAAACAAACTTTGGCAGGCATTTCAACTTGTGGCAGTGAATCAATTGTTCTTTTTGATGAAGATTTAGTTAGATTATTTAGTTATAATTTAGTTCATGTAATTTGACCGTAGCACATATTTGGTTTTCTTTTTTATTTTTATTATTTTGATTCCTATGTTTAGGAAATCATAATTAGTATGTAATATTATAAATAGGATTAGTTTTAAGATGTAAGGGTTCGATTTTTTTAGCAAAGAGAGGTTGCTTGGGACTGTGTAAAGTTTTCTTGAATATCATTTTAATAAAGTAGTTTTTGCCCTTTGGACCTAGGATCCATCACGGTGTTAATGTCTAATATGTTTTTCCTGTAACGCACTTACATATTTTGTTTTTCTACCTAGTTACAGCATTATCTAAGAGATGTGTTAGGAATTCATCTGTACATGATGCTCCTTTCATGACGATCTTGTTGTTAAATGTAGTGGTTGTCTTTGTAGAATCCATCCTCTATTAGATGCTCTGCTAAGTAACCCTATGTTTCTCTTTCGTCTAACGTTGCTACTGTAGATCCATCCCTTTTTTTATGCCTGTAGGGTAGCGGGCTTGCTCTCCTATTCTTCTCACATTTGCAATATTTTATCTGGTTGAACATTGCACTTACTTTGCCCCAAGTTTTCCGGCAAAAACTGGCATCGACTCCATAGTCCAATGGTCCTTTCTCTTGTTGTTTTTGACCCAAAAAAATTTTAAACAAATCCCTGCACTCCATAGCTAGCCTAAAATTTCATTTATTGTAGCCACATCTTGTTGGTAAAGAGAGAACCCTCTCTGGTCTGGCAGGGCTAGATGCCAGATCGAAATCTTGGTCTTTGGTTACCTTGGAATTGCCTCTTCTCAGCCTTGAGGTTCGTTCTAAGTGCTAACAGTTTATAGTCCCATGCCTCCTCGTAGCTACCTGGAGCACTAATACTGTGCTACCATCATATAGTCATCTGGACAGATCCTTAGTGGATGGCTTCAATCGGCTGCCATTTACCTTTCCTAGAAATGGATCTCCATTCAATTTCACAAGCTAAGCTGCTCCACCATCGGTAATCTGCTTGAACACATATGGCCCAAGCCAATGCATCTGAAATTTTCCTGGAAATTTATCAAACTTGTTGTCATATAATAAAACTAAATCGCTTACCTTGAAGGTGCACAGTTTGATGTGTCGATCGTGCCATGCCTTTTCGCACTCCTTCTAAACTTCTTGATGGAATCCAGCCAAGAATCTAACTTCCTCCAGCTATGTGAACTATGCGAGTCACTCTTCTAAGGCTCTATGGTCCGCAATTCCTATGAACGCTGCTATGCATAGGCTAAGCTCAATATAATCCATAGGCATCACAGCCTCTATGCCATAGACCAACCTAAACAGTGTTTGTCCAATCAGTTTTTTACAAGTAGTTCTATAAGCCCATAACACCACTGGTACGTGCATGTCCTAGTCTTTCCTTTGTGCATTGTATACTTTTATAGCGCATTCTCCAATATCCTATTAAACACTTCCACTGTCCCATTGGCCTGAGGATGATATGGTGTGCTCTTTTGAAGATAAACTTGGAACTCTTTCGTCATTGCGCTGATCATTTCATTAAGGAAGTGCGTATCACAATCACTCATCAAAATCCTCCAGCAACTGAACTTGTTCATCACATACTCAAATAGGAACTTTGATGTTGTTGCCCATGTACAATGCTTCATAGGCTATGCCTCCTCCCATCTACTCAAATACTAGGTTGCGATGATGATGTACCACACACCCGTCTTCTTTCCTAGAAGCTGAATCAGTCGTACAAAATCAATCACCCATTTCTCAAATGGCTGCAATGACACTTGTGGATTTAGAGGTAGGTCATCCCTCCATGATGGCCTTCTTGTCCTCGAACATGCATCGCATGCCCTACAATATGCTTTGGAATCCTTATGTAATGTTGGCCACCACAACCCAGCGTGAAAAATCTTCTGCATTGTTGCTTTTCCTACAAAGTGGCCTCTCGCAACTCCTCTATGAGCATTATCTAAGATACTGCTATGCTCAAAATCAAGCACATATCATTGCAATATCTCATCCAATCCCATTTTATACAAGTGACCTACAATAATAGTAAAATATGCCACACACACCACCAATTCCTTCTTCTGTTGAATCGTGTATCCTTCTGGAGTCGTTCCTGTAGTCAGGAATTGGATAATGTTTGCAAAATGATTGTCTGCCACATGCACCGTAAGGAGTTGTGTGTCAGGAAATCCTTCCTCTAGATTAGTAGGCCCTTCCCCTGTTTCGATGTGCAACAGGTGATCTAGTTTAGCATTCAAGCATCCTGGTTTCACAATTACTTCGAAATCATACTCTTGAAACAATAGCAACCATCTGCATATTTCCTCCCCAACAAAGGCTTGTTGACCAGGTACTTTAATGTAGAATGGTCTGTATACATCTTAAATTATCCACCTAACAAGTAATGCCTAAACTTCTGGAGTGTGTACACCATAGCCAACCCTTCGTGCTCCATCATCAAATAGTTCTTTTTAGCCTTTGATAGCTTCCTTCTCACAAATTCTATCAGGTGATCAAGTTCTCCTTCACCGGCCTATGTCAGTACTACCCCCAGTGCAATGCCTGACACATCCACATGCACATGAAATTCCTTCTTCAAGTTCGAGAAGACTAGGATTGATGCGGTGACCATCTTTTGTTTCAATATGTCCAGGATCCACTGACATTCTTCATTCCAACAGAATGTGGCATCCTTTTTCAAGAGCTTTTCCATCAGCGCAGTAATCTGAACATAACTCTTAATTAACTTTCGATAGTAACCAGTATGAACCAGTGTTGCATGCATCTATTTAACACTTCTTGGTGCCTCCAAATTGATTATAACCACGAACTTAGCTAGGTCCACCATTAACCCTTATCTGCACACTACATGACCAAACAAGATTCTGAAAGGGACACAAAATAGACACTTCTTCAAGTTTAGCGCGATCTGATACCTCTAGCACATATCCAACATCAAGTGCAAACTAGCTACATGGTGCTTTACCAGACCAAACACAGTCCAATCATCAAATATACCTCCAAAAACTTGTGAATGAACTCTTTGAATGTCACAATGACTACGTGCAAAAATATTGTCAGCACATTCTTAATTCCAAAAGGCATTACAGTATACTAAAAACATCCCCACTCAGTTGCAAAGGTCATCTTACTCCTATCTTCTGGCACAATCTTGTTCTGATTGTACCCTGAGAACTCATCAGTGAATGAATATGCTTCCTTTCCTCCTACATTATCTAGCACTTCATCGGTGAATGTAGTTAGAAAAGGATCATGCACACAAGCATCATTCATCTTCCTAAGATCTATGCAGATCCTTATCTCATCCTTCTACTTCTTTTACTGAATGACCATAGGACTTACCCAGTTGGATTCCTCCACTGGTTCAATGATTCCCGCTGCCAACATTTTGTCCAACTCTAAATAGACCTTATATTTATACTTTGGATTAAGGTGATATGGTCTCTGTTACATAGGCTTCACGTCTGGCTTCAATGTTATCTTCATCACTCCTAAATCACCTAGTATCCCCTTCAAATCTAAAAACTTTGTAGGGAACAAATCCTCGTATTCGCGGAGTAACTCAGCAACCTTATCCATCATAGCATCATCCCAGTAGTCCCCTATCTTCATGAACTTTGGCTCTGCCTCTGTTACAATATTCACTTGTTTAGTTTTTAGTGGCACAATGATATCTGGATTCTCGATTTGTGGTTGTTCTACTTCATGGTGACCTTTTGTCTCTAGGATATTAATGTTCCTTGGATCCTCCTCTTCTTCTTCAGCAGTCACATTGTAGCACTCTAGTTCATGGCACAACTGGGTGGTCCAATCTAGTTGAATCAAATCCAAGGGATCTTGTGGTATTATGAAGATCACTTCCTTGACCTCCTGCAATGCTTCATCGATCAACTCAAATCCATCCTCAAAGATGAATGTCATTAGGAACCCCTGCCTTAGAATATCCCATTCCTCGTGCCATGGTGGAGCTCTACTTCCAAGTACCAATTTATTGGTATTACATCCAAAGTGTGATAGAACATATGAACCCACTCCAGTTGCAATTTTGCTCCATAAGCATCAGTCCATTTTGCTAAGTGATCACGCGGATCACTCCTCCCATCATATTTCTCTGTCAATCATACTTCTGGGTGACTAAACCACACCCTCATCATTCTTCTATATTCACACCATCCATCAAAATTGTCCTTATGTGTACCACATCATCGTGCAGGCATAGCACACAGTGCTAAGTCCAAGGCTTGGATGCGATGCTTCTCTGGTACTTCCCTTTCAAATGCATCCAAAAATTTATCAACATCAGTTAAAACATCATATAAGGTAGACTTCTAACCTTCGATGATACACAGCATAGTGATTTAGTCATCATATTACAACACAGCATAGACACTTTATGTAATGGATTCTTCGAGTGATTCAATTCCTCATCTGAATCTGATGTGCAAGACATTTCGCGGTCCCATGCAATAAATCCACCAACTGTCGGATTCACCAAATATTGATCTCGTGTCGTTATCTTATAAATCTGATCCAAATCATCCTCACTTTTATAATTGTGGACCAGTTCAATATAGTGTGGTCCTTCTGCAGGGTCCAAAGGTACTACTACGCGGAGCGATTTCCTCTCAAATGACATTGTCCACTTCTTCAAATTGATCACCCGATTCATGTCAATAGCCCAGTCGATCCCAAGGAGCGCATGGCAGGGATTGTTGTCATCGACAATCTCTATCACTTTGAAGTCCACCAATGTGCTCGCGCCTTCAATATCTACTATCACTCCCCGAAACCTTCCCATGGGGATGATCTTCTATTGATTCACCATCCTCAATTGAATAGGAGACCAATGCAGTGCAAGCCTCCCCATTCTCTCCCATGTCTCTTTTGTCTAGGTTTTAACCCCGTACGGAAATTATCTGCATACAAATTCTAAAACACAGAAAATAAACAATGCGAGATCATAACACATAAAACACATATACACAGAGATTTCCCCTGGATCCCAAAACTGGGACTACCAGCTTGATTTTTCATTATGTTCCTTTCAATGTTACAATACATATTTATACATGCCGAAGCATCCAATACCATGGACTGAAAACCATCGCGTCAAAAAAACATGTGCAAAAATCATGCACAAAACCATAGGTGGGTCCGCCCAACCTAACATAGGGTCCAAAACCAAAATTTTATGGGGTGCTGCCCCGGACCCCATAAAGTGGGGTTACGGGTTCCCTTCAAACCCCCTGTTAACTACATGGAAAGAATATAACACAACCCAACATTCTCCCACTTGTTGTTTTCTTTCCACAGGGGCCACAAGAGAGCTTAGTCATTTTCCCAGCCTTGAAATGTCCATTGTCTCTCTACACCAATAGAACTTCTCAGAGCTCATAGATTTTGTCAATGCATCTGTAGTATTCTTCAAAGTGTCCACCTTTACCAGTAACACCATTTTGTCTTCTATCATATCCCTCAAAAAGTGATATTGAACATCAATGTTCTTTGTCTTTGAATGATATGCAGGGTTTTTTGCCAAGAAAATTGCACTTTGGTTGTCACACTCTATCCTTATAGCTTCCTGTACTAACCCCATACTTGAACATAATATCTGCAACCAAATTGCTTCCTTGCTTGCATGAGTGTCTACCATGTATTATGCCTCTGTAGTTGATAGTGCCACTACAGATTGTTTCTTACTCATCCAACTGACTGCACCTCCAAATAGGTTAAACACATACCCACTTGTAGATCTTCTCTGATCCAGATCTCTAGCCCAGTCTGCATCAACAAAGCCACAAATATCCAACACTCTATCCAATTCTGGTCTTCCTTGGTAGCACAAACCATAATCATTAGTGCACGCAAATACCTGAAAACCCGCTTCATTGTTGTCCAATGCTCCTTTCCTGGTTTTGACATAAACCTGCTCAATACTCCCACTACATGTGCAATGTATGGTCTAGTACATACCATTGCATACATTAGGCTACAGACTGCACTTGCATATGGAACACGGGACATGTCCTCTTCCTCTTCTTGTGTCTTGGGACATTGTTCAGAAGATAACCTCACACCTACAGGAATAGGAACATTCACCAGTTTACTATCCTGCATATTAAACCTCTGCAGTATTGTCTCAACATACTTCCTCTAGTTTAACCATAGCTTCCTCTTTTCCTGATCTCTTTTAATTTCCATGCCCAAAATATAGTTTGCAACACCAAGATCTTTCATGTCGATTTTGGAGGACAATTGGGTCTTCAAATCCTGGATAATTTCTTTGTCATTTCCAACCAGCAACATATCAACCACATACAAGACCAGATAAATAACACGGTCACCAATTAATTTAAAATACACACAGTGATCTACTTTGCTTCTAGTAAAGCCAAGTCCCAGTATAAATGTTTCAAATTTCTGATACCACATCCTTGCTGACTGTTTTAACACATACAGAGACTTCTTTAACTTGCATACCAGTTCTTTCTTACCCTTCACTGCAAAGCCTTCAAGTTGCTTCATGTAGATTTCCTCTTCGATATACCCATGAAGAAATGTTGTCTTCAAATCCATCTGTTCTACCTCAAAATCAAAAGCAGCAACAACAGATAAAAGTAATCTAATAGAAGTTACCTTGGCAACAGGAGAAAAAATATCACCAAAATCAATTCTCGGCACTTGGGAATAACCTTTTTCTACCAATCGAGCTTTGTATTTATCCACTTTTCCTTCTGCATTTGTCTTCTTTTTGAACACCCATTTGCTGCCAATGGGTTTCCTTCTAGCCGACAACTCCACCAGATCCCAAGCCTCATTTTTGTGCAAAGATGGCATTTCATCAACCATGGCCTCTTTCCAGAGTTTTCCATCCTTTGAATATACTGCTTCCTTCACAGTTCTGGGATCATCATCAGTAATAGATAAAGCAAAATTTGAACAAAAAGCAGATGGAATATACCTTTTTGGCTGCCTTCTTTCTCGAACTGATCTTCTCACACCCAGAGTTTGTGGCTCTTCATCTTTTAATTCCTCCTCTGCTGTAGAGTCTGTTTCTTCCCCCTTTAGCTCAAACTCTATCTTCTCAGGTTTCTTCCATTGGACTTCATGTTTAATACAATATTTCACCTCTTTGAACACCACATCTCGGATGTACACAACCTTCTGTGTGACTAGGTTCCAAAGCTTATAACCCTTTAAACCATCCTTATACCCAATAAAGATGCACTTTTCAGATTTACTATCCAACTTGGTTTGTTTCTCCTTTGGAACATGTACATATGCATCACATCCAAATACCCTCAGATGTGAAAGAGAGGGTTTCTTACCAGTCCATACCTCTTGTGGAGTCTTATCCTCCAACGCTAATGAAGGTGACCTATTGACCAGGTAACATACAATATCCACTACCTCTACCTAGAATTTCTGTCCTAACTCGACACCACTGAGCATGCTTCTTGACCTTTGCATCAACGCTTATTCATTCTTTCTGCAACTCCATTTTGCTGAGGTGTATATGTAGTTTTCTGCCGTGCTATACCACACTTTTTATAGAATTCTTCAAATTCCTTATTGAAAAACTCTCCACCATTATCTATCCTCAACACCTTTATCTTCTTCTCTGTTCGGTTTTCCACCAGAGCCTTAAATTCTTTAAACCTGTTAAAGACTTCAAATTTCTTCTTAAGGAAATATATCCATGTATTCCTTGAGAAGTCATCTATAAATGATACATAGTACACAGACTTACCCAGTGATGGAACCTTCACAGGTCCAAACACATCACTGTGTACAAGTTTTAATATCTGTTTCACCCTCTTACTACCAGAGAGGAAACTCACTTGATTCTACTTCCCATTTACACAATTTTCACAGAAATCAAAATCTAGAGAGCTATTACTCATACCTTCTACCATACCTTTACCATGAAGTATCTGAAGGCTCTTTTCTCCAATATGTCCAAGCCTTTGATGCCACGGCATGGTCTTCTCTCCAGAGACCACTAGATTTTCTGCTCCACTTTCAGGAACCACAGAACTATTGCACCCATCAATAACAGTGCTACCTTGCAGCTTATACAAAGTTCCAATCCGAACTTCTCGCATCAATACCAGTGCTCCCCGAACCATCTTATAGATATCCTTCTCGAACACTATTTTTACACCTGCATCATCCAGCTTGCTAACAGAAATCAGATTTCTGGCTAATGCAGGAATATGTAGAACACCTGGAAATTTTCTAACCCTTCCACCTTGCAACTTCAACTTTACTTTTCCACGACCAATGATTCTAGCCTTCTTATCATCCCCCAAGATGACATCACCACCATCATATTTCTCATACTTGTAGAACCACTCTCTATGGGGAGTGAAGTGAAAGAATGCACTTGAGTCAATCAACCATGCCTCATGATCTACATGTGTACTTGAAGAAGCCAAGTACACATCCCCACCTTCATCTGAGGTGGTTTTCACCTCTGCAGAAGGAGCCTCATCAGATCCCTTTCCTTTGTTGGGAGCTTTAGATTTATAGTCCCTTTTCTAGTGCCCTTCCTTTCCACATTTCTAGCACACCACCTTTACAGGTTTTCCAGGAGATTTAGATCTCCCTTTAGATTTATATCTCCCACTCAATGACTTATTTTTGTTTCTGTTCTGGGTCCGCCCTCATATAGACAAGGCATCACCATTTTGGCTCTCCATATTTTTCCGTCTCATCTCCTCCGTTAGCAAGGATGAGACTATTTCATCAAAATGCAAGGCAGTTGCATTGCTACTTATTGCAATAACCAGACTATCCCATGAATCTGGTAGAGAACACAACAAACTGTTGCACTTATCTTCATCTGAAATTTTAATATCAACAGATGCTAATTGACTTACCACAGTATTAAATGCATTCAGATGCTCTGTCACTGAGTCTCCATCTTTTATCCTCAGGTTATACAGCTTTTTCCGCAGGAACAGTTTATTCACCAGAGACTTAGATTGGTACAAAGTCCCTAACTTGCCCCACAAAGCCTTCGTCATAGCTTCCCTTGATACATTCAACAATACTGAATCTGAGACACACAATCGTATTGGGCTCTTTGCCTTCTGATCCAACTTCTTCCATTCTTCATCGGACACTCCTGTTGGTTTAGTACCTAGATCTATTGCGAACCACTAGTCTTTATCCACCAATAGATCCTCCATCTTGAGTTTCCACAACTCAAAACTCTGACCATTAAATTTCTTGATCTCTATCTTTCCACTGCTCGCCATCTTCTTTCACCACCAGAATCGATCTCGCAGATCTCCCACTAAACAAGGTCTACCACAGGCCTGAGCAAAACCCCTTAGCAACAAAGGCATCCCCTTGAAGCCAAAATAGCTCTGATACCAAATGTAGGTTTTAACCCCATACAAAAATTATCTGCATACAAATTCTAAAACATAGAAAATAAACAATGTGAAACCATAATACATAAAACATATATACATAGAGATTTTCCCTTGGATCCAAAAACTGAGACTACCAGCTTGATTTTTCATTATGTTCCTTTCAATGTTACAATACATATTTATACATGCCGAAGCATCCAATACCATGGACCAGAAACCATCGCATCCAATACCATGGACCGAAAACCATCGCGGCCAATACCATGGACTGAAAACCATCGCGTCCAAAAAACATGTGTGAAAATCATGCACAAAACCATAGGTGGGTCCGCCCAACCTAACATAGGGTCCAAAACCAAAATTTTTTGAGGCGCTGCCTTGGACCCCATAAAGTGGGGTTACGGGTGCCCTTCAAACCCCCTGTTAACTACGTGGAAAGAATATAACACAAGCCAACATTTTGGCAAAACATTTTCATCTGACCCAAGATCCAAAATAACTTGGTCCATTTCATACTCTCCTATTTGCGCTGTGAGCCTTATCTCATGCCCTGTTCTTTCCTTATGCTTACCAATTTTTCTGACCATGAGCGGTCCCTCAGGAGAATTTTCTTTACCAACACACTTATTGATAAACTCATGTAATCCTTTCACGAACTTGTTATTGTGTAGAAGCTTCATACAGGTCTCTAGAAAGGTAGTAAGCATGGATGGGTCCATTTCTTCAAACTGCTTATGAAGTAAAAGCATGTTAATCTGTCTCATTATATAGCAAAAGGAAAAAAGTACTCAAATGAAGAAAGATAAAAAAATGAATATAAAAATATCAATTAAATGAGTTGAGTTTCATACTTGTTAATTATAAAAAATAAATGCTAAATTTGTAACAAAGCTAACTCACAATAAATTTTGGAGAAAGCTATAGTGAACCTATTTAATGGGTTCAGAAAATATAAATAATGTTATAAAAAGTAAATACTAAATTTGTAAATAAGTCAACTGATAGTAAATATTAGTAAAAACTATGGTTAATCACTCACAAAATATAAATAACTTTTTTAAATATGTAGGTTCAAATATGTAAAGTTCAATGAAATGCCAAAACTCTTTAAAAATATATATAAAAATACAATTATAATTTCTAAGCAAATAATTTTATATATTATATTTTCGATAATATAAAATATGTTATTATAATCATAATTAAAAATTTAATTACAAAAAATTTAAAATATATTTTAAAACTTTTCAAAAAATAATTTTAACATTTTGTTATATGTTATTTTCAAATTTCTATTAAAAAAATTTGATTTTATAAACTTGAAAGGGTAGTTTCTTGGGTCGCGGTTTTATATATACAAAAAGATTATCATTTTTACTAGTATTTTAATAAAAATTAAAAAATATGCTTGATTTTTATTTTTAAATTTGTTTAGCAATATTTAGAATGTTTACAACACATCTCTTAAATAAATTGGAATTTAAAAACATAAATCAATAGAGAAATGGAGGGTCACAATTTTGTCACTACTTAAAAATTTATGTAAAATATTAATGAATATCTTTTAAAGAAAATTAATAAATTAGATAGAAAATATATATTAAATTTTAGAAAAAATATGACATGAAATTGAAGTTAAATTGACATGTTTTGTCTTCTTTTACCACCACCTAATTCTTGATGATTTTGTAAATTTAAGAGTAAACATTCCAACTCCATTTATTTTTATAAAACTTCTTTGCCACAAAAAGGGAAAAAGTGATACACATTAACATGCTTTTACTTGCTGACTTCCTGAGGTAGAGCCTTAGCGAAGCTTTTCTCCGCTTCCATGAAGGTCTCTTTTGCATGTTCTAAATCAAATCCAACCTCCTTCTCTAGAGCTTTGTGGACCCATTCACTTTCTTTAGGCTGCTTCCCTTATCTTCACCAGTCGTCATTCCACTTCGCAGCACAATATTCACATTAGGATCCTCTTCGCAGGGTTCAGCCCTCATCATCTATAGGTTCTGGGTAGGCTGCTGAGGCTATGTCTCCTTTTCACACATCTTAGCTATTAATACAGGGCATTATTCTATCGCGTGATCAAATTGAGTACAATATCGGCACGACAAACACACCGGGTTCATACATTGTCGTGTGTAGTGTCTTGGCCCCGCATAATTGTAGCAAATAACTTGTCCCCGACCTCTCGTAAGTCCTCCCCTGCCTTGGCCTCCTCCGTGCCCCTGATATCCTCCTCGTGCTTCCCCAATGCCTTGATCGAGAGGCTGAGTTTCAGTCTGCTTCTGATATGCGGGCGTTCTATCCATCATCAACTCATAACTACAACAATTGCACTCATCATGGCCTACTATTTTGTAGAAGTCACAGAAGATTTACTGTGGTGTCTATACAAATTTCTGCAGCAAGTGACAATTGTGTGTCACATGTTTTCTAGCTACCTGACAGATAGCACACCACAATGCGGGCCTTGTACTTGGCCCCGCTTGAGCATCCAACCTCAGAGGCATCGGGCCCCCTCCTGCAACATAATTCACGAAGACATGGAAATGATATTTATCATACCTTTGATTCTTACATTTCAAACACCAAACTTCTTCACTCACCTCAGGCAGAGCCGCTCTATCCTTTTTTGGACTTTGGAACTCTAGGCAAAGATTCTACAACTTCGCATGAATCTATTCAACTCCCAAATCAGCATCTTGAATTGGTGTATTATGCAATCTCATCAGAATCTTGAGGGTTTCCGCTTGGGTACCAATCTTTTGCTGTGATAAAGAAACCCTTAGATGAGGCAAGAGCGAAGCCACAAACCATTCACGATGTTGCCCATCCGTAAGATTCATGTTAGCTTCGCAGATCTTGCATTTTAATCTCTAATCTAGCACCTAGGGTGTCTTGGTAGGCTTCATCCTTATCTCCTTGAATCCTACGATTGATTGTGCTTCAGACTTGGTTCTACTGAATTCCATATTTAATGCAGTCTAAATGTTTGCTAACGCAGCTATCACGTTATCAGTGCAGTACTTGATGTACCATGTTAGTGTGTGATCTTGTAAAGCAGTAACCAATGTTGCTTTCTTCATCTAACCGTCTTTAATATTCTAAGCTTGCCATACAGCCTTCACAATGAACCAAAATTGGTTGAAAATGGGCAACTTCACTGTATTCACCATATTGAATGGTGGTGGAGGTGGTGGTGGCGTGGGCAAAGGTGTATGCAGTGGAGGTGAAGATGGAGGTGGTGTGGGTGGATGGGGTATTTGCGGGAACCATTTCCTTATTAACTAGACAATGCTCTATGAAGAAGCTTATGCTACTCCTTCGTCGTCATTCAAAGGAGACACAATCAGCAGGCTATTTTCAGGCCGGTTCTCCTTCTGTCCCTGAGTAAATTTCCACCTCTCTTAGCTCCAAACATCAAGGTAATTGCATAACCTGCTTTTCACACAAGAGAATTTTAATCCAAGCATTTAAAGATCTCGAATACTTACCTCGTGGTCACTTGAAAAAGCATCGCTCTGCTTCGCTATCGTTGATTGATGTATCGACCACGAACTCTATCACAAACCCTTTGATGACATGATCAAGCCAGTGATCGAGAGTGCATGTGATCTTATCTTCTGACACTTCCAATTTCTGCACTAACTCCGGGGTCCAAACTATTGGACTGTGAAGCCTCCACCTTCCCTATCCATTTGCTAATTTAGTGATCCGCTCATATAGATCGATTAGGAAGAAACATAAGAAACTTTTGTGGATCTCTGTGTACAGGTACCTATCCAACCACTGTTATTTCGTCAATCACGGATTCATGTTTCCTTACGCCATGAATTTGTGGATATTTCTATCCAACCAATCTTCAATTTCCTTCTTAGTTTGATTCCAGTGATGTGACATCACACATCTCTTTATGCAGATCTCGGTCCCAGCAACAGAACAATTTGTTGGCTTAGTGGGTCCTAACCCAGGTTCAGAGTTAAGTTTTCCAAACAAATCCCTACACTATTGGCCCTTTCGGCATCAATCCACGGAGCGCAGACTGAAGTGTCAGCCAAAGCAGTAGGGGGGATGTTGGAACCAAGTTTCCGCACCTAGAGATGGTTGTGATGTTGTTTTTCTACCCTTTATCTACCATCGCACAGATTGATAAGCCCTTAAGGCTTATCGATGTAACATCCTTTTACTAGCCTCTAGACCTTCATGAATGTCTACGACTGCCTTTCATGAACCCTAAACAGGTAAATCCACCACTTACGTGCCTCTGTAATTACTCCTAAGTTTGTTATTACCTAGATAGGCTTAAGTGTCTGATATCTTTAACATGTATTAAGATATTCTTCGCATCAATAGATATTATTACTTGCGTTCATATAACAAGGTAAACCATGCAAAATCACGCGTCAATACAATTTTAAATCATAAATCCAATATTCATCATAACATAGTCACATTCATTCATAGCATAAATAAATAATAAAAACAAAAATATTTCCAGAATAATCTCTTTATTGATACTTCAAATTTGCATACAGACTCAAGACTACCTTGTGCACTTAGCTACAGACTCTACTCTAGGCCTCTACACACATAGCTACAAAGCCTCTCTTCTACTCTAAGACTCTTCTCACTTCACTTCTTAATGACCCATTACATTCATTATCATCAACTATTACTAAAATTAGACTCTCTCAGACTCTCCTTTTTATACAATCCCATGGTCCACAGACCATGGGTAAGTCTATACAAGCCAACACAACTTACGTAAAAGAAAGGAAAACCCCTTTATGACACTTACTATCTATGCACTCCACGACCACAACTTGTGGATACTTTACACTTTACATAACAAAAACTTGGGCTTTTGCCCCATAATTGGCTGCAGGGGACCCTGTCCCAACAAAAACACAATGGAGTGCCCCTTTTTTCTTACATGACATATCTTTCAAAATTATATGTCCCCGTGGGGCTGCCTTCTGAATGGTCTGTCCTTCCTCCAAAACTTCCACCTATGATCCATCATGTCTTGATGCCTCATCATCTTAGACCTTTTGACCTTTTTCGAAAAATCATGGGATAAGAGCTCTAGGGTGAGTTTTCTACTATGGGACCCAGTGCAACCACCAGCCATTTAAAGAATTGTCAAGATGACCTTTCTTTCCAAATCGATGCCACCATGTCTTGACACTCTGTTAGCCCACAGATAAAACTTTCTACTCATATGTAAGTCATAGGGGCGCATGCATTTTTGGTGACTGAGATGACATGTTCTCATTGCTCACATGTTTGACACTTCTGCAAGGATTCCATGTGTCACTAGTGAAGTGGTGTCACATGTCACCTATTTTTAGCCAACTATGCCACTTGAAAATTACAAATATGCATGCCATGTGTCATGTCCCTATTGGTTCCATGTGTCTCACTGACATCATCATGTCGCCATTGATCCATGTCAGTTCATGCAACCAATCAAAATGTTCCATGTGTCATTTATCAATTGGTACACATGCCATTAGGGTAGGAAGGTGAGGGGGTCTCATACTTATGTTTTCTAATGATTTTTTGTTAATTTTTTAAAGGATGGGATGGGAATTTTTGTGGCACATGGTGGGAAAATTGACATCCCCCTTGCGTCGTCTCCCTAGAGAAAAAACATGAATCTTAAATGGTTCCCATAGGGGATGGACTATTAGGGTAATATTTTAGGTGGGGTTCCCCTACTCACTATTGAGCACCAATCACCACTTCCACCTTCGTCATTTCATTCTCATCATCATCCCAATGTTGTGTCATCCTGGGATCCCTAAACTTTGGTCTTGTGCTTGTCGTTGTAACTTTTGGGGGAATACTTCTGGGGTTTGTTTTACAGAGGTTACATGTACTTGGTGGGGTCCTCTCGTGCTATCCCCTTAAGATTTTGACTCATCCATATGGGCTCCCACATGGCAGAAATTTCCACCTCTAGATGTTGAATATGTTATAGGGCACTTGGCCAAAAACACTAAAATCTTGACTTCTAGCCTCATCATTTTGATTGGCCATATCTTTTGATCCAGGAAGCCTTTTTTAGAATTTTATATACCATTATAAATCTATTTCTGAGATATATCCACTGGAGTAGTTTCCAAGTTCTTTTGATCTAATATTTTATAATTAAAATCGATCCAAAGTATCTACTCCGTGACTAACCTACTTGCACCGACCTTTTCCTTTGCCATCAATGATAACTTATGTCTATCGGGATATGCAACAATTACAGTGATTAGATTCCTCAATATCTTGGTTCTGATAATATTCTCACCTAGGACCTACACACAAGAAAAAACAAATATCTAATTCTATGTTCCTGCAAATTAAATTTATCATTAGCATTATGAAAACCCAAATACAAACACAAATAATATCAATGAAAATTATGTTGTTGGGGGCTAGGGTGTGGGAAGTGGATTCTTTCATTATATACCAATAGTGTTTACAATAGTTTCTCCCTTTGTAGTCTTTGGTCCAGTCACCTCTCACCATATCTCACCATCAAGGGACATAGTATTCTATAGATTATTTGAAGGAGAAGTCAGGTCCTCATTCCATAAGCATTTCATCAACATCATTTTTTCTCTCTTTGTTCCATGGAGATAATTGCATATATATAATGCTTTGGAGGAGTGATTAAATGTATCTAGACACTTCATTGATCATGTTTGGTATGGTCCTTTCATCCTTATCTTCTAGAAATGATCAATTTTATTTATTTCTTCCCTTATCCATTCACTTTTCCATCCCTAGCTACTTCAAATGTGTTTTGTTGTGGAACTGGAGCATCACAACTCTCACTAGCAAGTCAACAAGATCATTTTAGCTAACCATGTTGGCATTCTAGGAGTGTTTAAGAGGAAATAAACTAGTTTTGGTAGGGTTTTCATTGACTTATTTCAACATTATTTCCTCCACTTTGATTCCTTTCCTTAGTATACCTAAGGGGGTGTCATTTTGAGCTATGATAAACCTTTATGGTGACATTTTGAATTGTAGCACCCAACACACATTCTTCACAAACTCCATTGGGTGGGAGTATCTTTGGTAGTTAAACAACCATATTTTTTGTTTCCATAGTTTGGGTGCTCCTAAAGTCAAAATGTATGAGGCATTCATGAAAAATTCGAATATATTCATTAGTTTTTCCCAAAATAAAAGTTGTTTCAAAATCAAGCCAAGCTAGGTCATGGAACTTGTACAATCTATCAATCGAGTTGAGATTATCTCTAGTGAAAATCGACCAATATCCCTTTAAATCCTTAACAATGAATCAATCTTGAGGAAAATCAATTTTTTTTAATTCTATGTCAAATGCAAAATGGAAAACATATTTGCGCTCCAACTAGGAACATGATAGGAACATAGGAATCTACCATGTTTACAAGGTACATGACCATGAGTAGCAATATCAAGAGAAAAGTCATCTACCAAGGAAATATTTTGCTCATGAGCCTTGTCTAGCTGTGAAGATAGACAAGCATTATTTTCCATATGATGAGTACAACTAGAAGCAATTACCCATTCATTATGTATGGTTTGAGCATCCATGGCCTGATTTCTAACCAAGAATATAAAGTTATCAGTAGATCAATTGGTTGATCATATGGATTCAGGAGACTTAACTTTTTGTTCCAATTCATCTCCTTTCTTAAAACTATTTATCTTTGAATCTCTATCATTCCCATAATAGTGAAATGTCTTCTTCTTATGATACTTCTTGGTTTATTTAGTCCTATCATGATTCTAACACTTCTAATAAAGACACTCTTATCAAGCACGACCTTCCATCTAGACCAACACGCTCTTTCCTTTGAGAAACTTAACTTTCTACTTATTACTAAGTTTTCTTTCAGCAATTAAACTCTATTGGTCCTTGATCAATAAATATCATATGTTATCAAAGGTGTAATCCTTACCATATTTGTTGTTCAATCTATGATTGGTGCAAAATGAAGAACATAAAACATCATGCATTGTCTATAGAATCATTAGGTTAAATAATTCATCCATACTTCTTTAGACAGTTCTTTCCATAGCTGCAAAATTTCAAATATATATTTTTTATATGAGCTAGATAGTCCATTCATTCAAAGGAATGGGGATCAAGAGAGATAAACTACTTTTCTAACCACATGACTTAACTTTCATTGAATTTGTCAAAAAATAACATCAAATTATTCCATACTTCATGAGGGTAGTTGATCTCACTCATATGAAAAGGAATTTCATGATCAATATAGGTTGTGATAATCCCAATGGCCTCATCCTTCTTTCTGTCAATGATAAACCTCATTTGATCATTCTTTTGGATCTAGAACAATAGTTTGCGTGTGTTACAAAAGTCCTTTTCTATTCAAAAGTGTTTCCATATATGGTACCTGGAAAACATAATTTTCCCATTCAAAACAATAGGATCAAATCTTGAAATCCATCTTTAGAAAATTATAATAGATCTAATATCTCTCAAGAAATATTCCACTCAACAAGTTGATTAGCCTAGATTGATCCACGAAAGGATCTGGGTCAAAATTATTTATGAATAACAGGGGTAGATCTTAAAACATGATCTTCGATACCATGTCTGCATGCTATGAATTAAATAGATTAAAAATAACACTCCAAGATGAGGAGTGGTTTCTAAGGACATTGTTATAGCACTTAAGCACAATACATTATGACCAGAACATCACAATGCATAATGAACATTGTTACATACATGATTCAATATTTGATATATTATATTATTCAACCCATATGGTCCTTCATTTATAGTTACCAAATTTAACAATTTTCCTTCAATTGCAGAGGATTTGATGCAATGATGAGTGCATTACAACTATTTGTAGAAAATTTATGTTATCTCATTAGATATCTTCATGTTGATTAATCAATTGTTCAATTAAATATGACAATCTAGTTGACTCCTTCATCCATTTAGTCTATTTTCCTAGTATTCAACAACTATTTGATAGTTGGTTATTCAACCAACTCGACGACCATTATGTCAACTATCCTGCATTGTGATCATTCAACTAGCTCTCTAGTGTTAGTCGACCCTTTGACTAATTATCTCTAAAAGCTCGATTGGTTTGATGAGCCAACATAACCTTAGGTTCCAACAAAATCTTATATAGTGCATCCATATTTTAGTGAGCATTTCATGATAAGGTGGTGCCTAGCACCCTATATGACTTTGTTGTGAGTTAATATGAAGGATGTTGGTGAGATATCTTCTATATTTATATTATGTATTATTTATGCTTTTCTATGAATGAACTAATGGTTTATGCTTTATGTTAAATATTAATCACGAATGTAGGGATGAATAACGTTTGAACACATAATATTTGTTCTGCATACATATGTATATATTTATATAAGGAAATTAATCTACCTACTTCATGTGAGACAATCATATGGCCCTATGATCTTCAAATTAGTTTCTATAAATTAGTGCATCTTGAAGAATAAGAGTCTCATGGAGATCTTTGAGGTCATGTTATGATATTATGGATATTTTTAAAAAATACATTCTCACCTTAGGTCTAAATAATCCATTTCACAAATTTATGATGATGGGCCCATTTGACCAAAATAATACAACAATAGCCATGACAACCTAATTCTCTAGTATTTCTATGGCAAGAACCATGATAACCTCATTCTCCATGTATTCTATAAAAGAGCCATGATAACCCTAGTAATATTTAAAATTATGTTATTATGTTGTGTTTTACATGCTTAATATTAATGCAATTTAACGCACCCCTCTCTAGTGCATCCATACCACAGATCTTGTTTTATCTGATGAATTACAAAATTAAGGTTTTTTCTCAATAACATGCACTAAAATTTTTGCACTGATGGGTGAAATGTTTAAAGCTATAACTTGAAAGTGTGTGGAGAGTGTACTCATGTTGGCCTTTCCCAAAAGAACTTGAAAAATCTTATGATAATTTATTATACTTCTAAATTAATTTTTTATACCCGCAACAAAAATTCAACAAGTGTCCATAAATTACCTTAGGAAGCAAGTTTCAAGTTTCCATAGAATGATAATTTGTGTATGATCAATGAACCATAAATACCATTAGAATCGTGACATAAAATTATAGATAGGGTTTCCCCTTTTATATGTGTCTATACCCCAAATCTTGTTTTATTTAAGGTATTTTTGAAGGATTCAAATATTATGCATACACATAGTACTGTAGATGATTATATTGGTTTGAGAAAACAAACAAAGAGAATGTAGGTGAATTTAGAATGAAAAACATGTAATTTAATATTCAAACTAGTAATTTTTTGGTGAATATCATCAATTTTATCATACATATGTAAATAATAGCTAAGTTTATAACTAAATGGGTGTCAAACAATTCTTTTAAAAATGTCCAAAAAAAGGCCAATTGGTAAAATTTCGTGCCTAAAAAATTCCCTTGTTTTATTTAACAGATTTTGAAAGTAGGATTTTTTTTTAGAAACATGCATTGTGATTTTTGCATTAAAGGAACAATTTTTGAAAACTCTACCTTGGGAGGATATGGAAAATGTTCTCAGGTTTGCCTTTTCATAAACACACTTGCAGGAGCTCATGCCACTCAATCATATTGGTTGATTTGTTTTATATGCCTTTAAACATATTCAATAAGTGTTTGTAAATGGTTTCAGTGACCATGGAAAATTTTAGGGGCTAATATTCGCAATTGGGCTAATTTTCCATGGGTTTTCCAAAAAAATGATTTGCCATTTTCCTTTTTTTTCTAAAAATGATTCGCCCAAATTTTATAGTATATAATTTTTTTACCTTAAAAATTGTCAAAATCGTATAAAGACTATGTATAAAACTATTAGAAATTTGCAGGTTTTTACAAAGATATCAACAAAGATTTTATAATTTGCAATTTGGGGACTAGTAAGATTCCCCAAGGATTCTAAACTTTAAGACAAATTTTCATCCTTAAAATTTTCCCTGTCAATGACTAAGTTTTAGCTCACCTTAAAATGATTCCACTAATTCGATGGAATTATATTAAAAATAGGGTCATCCCTCTTAAAGCATTCATACCCTAGATGCTATTTCATTTGACTAATTCCAAAGCTAGAGTTTTGCATAGTAACATGCAATGCAATTTTTGCATTAAAGAGTCAAGTTTTCAAACTATGCCATAGGATAGATCATATCAACCTTTCCAAAACTCACTTGTAGGATTTTAAATAACATAATCATGTTTCTTGATTTGATTTTTATCCCCTAGACAAAAATTCCCATGTTTTCATAAATTGTGTTAGAATGTGAGTGCAAATTGCCATAAAATGATAATAAAGACCCAATTTTATGAACCATCAATTAGGTTGGATTCATGGCAGAAAATTACAATTATTGGAACCCCTCTCTCATGGATCCATATCCATCCATACCATAGATCTATTTTTTTTTTATGAATTTTGAAACTATGATTTTTGTTAGTAACATGCATTGCAAATTTTTTTCAATAAAGGTTCATTTTTTGAAAAGTTTTCCCACAAGAATGTAGATAGCGTTCTCATTTAAACCATTACCCAAAACACGTGTAGGGGATTAAAAATTCAATTATACTACTCAACTGAGTTTTTATGTCCTTAACGCACATTCAATGAGTGTACCTAAATGGCTTCAGAAAGAGAGTTGCAACTTAGCATGTAGCACCCACTATGTTAACCCATTTTTTTGTAATGATAAATTATTATTGTGTAATTCTAGTATGGAAATAATGGATAGTTGAGACTTTGTGTAATTATAGATTAAATATTAATATGAAATTTCTAATTGGTTGGCTTGGGGAGAGTGACACACCGATCCATGGTCTAAGGGGAGGCAAAGAGGCGAAAGAGAGTGGTGATGGCAGGAATAATAGAAGGTTCTACACCTAACAACTAGTAATGAAATGACTCGATAGAATAAGTGCCCAAATTTTTCGTTTTCCCACAACGTGGAAAATTGGAAGCTGGACAACCCCACAAGAGGGGAAGAAGCCTAAAGGAAAAGAGGAATGCAAGCAAAATTGAGCTAGGGGAGAAATCGAGGAGGGGAGATAAGGATGAGTGCAGGAGTAGACAGGAACTAAGGAAAATATATTTGGTCAGACTATTGGAGTGTGACCTTTAGTGTTGGTACATTAAACAAGTTATATTGTGGTGTCCAAGCCTAAATGTTAAGTTGTAGGCTCAATGGAGGATTGGGCTATGATTTCTTGTTGTAAGAGCTCATAAACCACTCAGGTGCTACCTATAAGGATGATAAACCACTAGGAAGGGTAGAAATTCACTAGGGTGCTTGTTGGAAAGGGAATGATAAAGCACTATGTTCTTGATGAGAAGGATAATAAACCACTTAGTGCATGCTATGTAAGATAATAAACCACCTAGATGTAGCACCATACATTTGGAACTATATAATACCCTAGTTGAAACTTGGTTGAAAATTTACCTAAGAAAGCATCCTGTTCGACTATGGAACTAGCTCGAGGGTGGTTAGCTACAAAAGAGATTGTGGTGTATCTTACCTATGTTTGGGTAGAGAGTTGAAGTCCCTCCATCAGTTGCTAGTCATCCTCAACGATTCAAATAAGTTTTGACTTGAATATATTTGAATGCGAATGATTAACTTGATTGGTATATTACTGGCTAACGATTGGTTAATGTAAAGGTTGTATGTCCTTGGTGGACAAGTTGTTTTATACATTCTTGTGATTAAGTTAAAATATCAACATTATGTGAATATCAAGAATGGATCATGAATTGTGGGGGAATTTATATGTCTATGACTGACTGCATGAGACCACACAGTCAGCACTAATACCAACATTTTATTCGTTGGCATGTTTATGTCTTTGATGGTTCACTACCATAAATTAAGATTATTTTCTTATTGATATAATTAATTATGTGTTTGGTGTTAAACAATGATACTGAAAGAGTTGTAGGTTTCTAATATTAAAAGTGTTAATATCAGTCTATGAATTATGCACACCTTCTTATTGTGGCGATATCTAGAGATTCCTTGAGTATCTTGGTGTGTAGTGTTCTAGTGAATTCTAGTCCTTAGATTCACTCCCCCCTTTGCACAAGATATAATATAGGATGGGGATGTTAGAGCCTTGGATATTTCATGGTCATCGAATAATATTTTATATGGGCCTCACACCTTTTCCGCTCCTAGCTTAATTGCGATTGTGATTCGATCCCTTTTGCTATGATTGTGTTATGGCTAAAGTATATTCCCTATTTCAATGCGATTGTGATTGGATTTAGTTTGATTTCAATTCTAAATAAAAATTTCCTAGATTAAAATGTGATTGTGATTTAAATAAATGGCCCATATATTTTCGTTTGACCTTATATTTTTTTGAAAAACACAGTTTTGATTTAAGTCTCCTTATCCATGGTTTATTGTTTCTAGGCATAAACAAAGAATTCAACAACAAAGAAAATGAAGAGGAGAAAGTGGCACAGAGAAAGAAGCATATCATTTCAAAAGAATCCACAAATTTTAGGATCTTTTGGTCGAAATACGAGGCCAATAAGCCAAAATGTCATTTCAGAAGATTATATTTGAAATCTTCTTTTTTTCATTTTTTTCAAGATTTGAGGGATTACATTAATTTCCTCAGCGTTTTGCGCAGATTTTTTTATTTAAAAAAGAAAAGCACATTTATATTTAAACCCATTTAATGGATTGAACAAGTGGTTCGAAATCTGAGAAAGAAATCCTTTGGGCTTTCATTTTCTTATCTCCAAGTCTGTCTTAATACACTGGGCTAGGTCTAGAATTCGAAAAAGAAAGCCTTTGAGGCTTGCATTATTGTACCTCTTAGTCTTTTTAATAGAATTATAGGATTTGAATTCTTTTTCTTTAACTTAAAGAAGCTTTAGCTAGTTGCATTTTTGTACTTTTGGAGATCTTTGGGATGAAGGAAAAGGATCGAGATTGTGAATTTTACAAAAAGAAGCATGATACATCGAGTATTTTTATCAATGTTTTAATGTTATGTTTTGTATAATTTGCAGTCATTCCATGTTTCAATGTGTTTGTTATATGGGTATTTTTAATACAATTCAACATCATATCATTTCTAAATATGCCAGTGCTATAGTTTTTAATAACAAATTGTTATCGTATTTGGATGGCGATATTTCTTTAACAATTCTTTTAATTAATCATTTAATGAAAAGAATTAACTTAACCGTTTTCATTTCTTTTAGTATATGACTAATTTTTATTACCATGTACTAAAGACAACCATTTTAAATCGCATTCAAATAACAAGTAAACACGGGAAATAAATAGTTTTTATATGCATATACCTTAGGGATTGAATATACTTATAACAAATAATTATGTAACTATATACTAAGTGTTTGATTGTTAGTATTTAGATTAACAGGGAGCTAGATCTTGAGAGCTATATCCCTGATCCTATTCCATAATTTTTACCTCAATTCCTTAATTTTTTTCTTTTATTAAATCAGCTCTTGATTGGGGGAGGATTCTTCTCTCCTTCAATCAAGATAGGATAGATTAATGCATACTAGTTAAATAATGCATGTGTTATATTAGAATTCCTCTCTTCGAGGCAAAGCTTTAGATTGGTTTGGTTTTTCCACAAAAAACAACTTAAGGGTCATTATTCTTGCTTGATCAACTATAAGAATTAATATGATGTCCCTAGCTATTGGTAATTCAAGACATATTGTAAAACTGATAGCTATTGGGAAATGGTAACTCGACCTAGTTAAACCAGTCAGAGCTACTATTCCAAATGGAAAAGGAATTGCTTTAAGGTCTGGATCGGGTGGTTTTCCCCCATGTTGGTGTAGTGAATTTTGAGGCATCAACACCTCATTACAAATTTTTCCAAAGTAGGACAAGCAATTCCCTCTCTCTTCTATAGGGTTCTAGAATTGTTTTTGTAAGTGGGGTTATTAAGATAGAAATAAAGTGAACAATTTGTTTATAATTCCTAGTAGAGGGGAGAATTAATAATACAACTCCAAATGATTTCATTTCCTCATCTTATTATGCTCATTTAAAAAATGCCTATACTCACATCCTTTTCCTGCCCCAAACCATAGCATAAAATACTACATGATATACTTCTGAGAAATTGAAGGGTTTTGCAAGCCTTTTCATCAAAAGGGGAAACGAGAGTTCATACTTACCCTTTCTCTTATGCTCCTCCTTGAATTATAGGGTTTGAGGGTGATAATTCTTATAATTGGGCTTCCTATAGCTCTTTGGGTTTTCTTGTAGCACCTTGAAATTATCTTGTAGAAGTAGTCTATAGGTCCCATAGGTTTCTTGCAGTGGTCTGTGAAAGTCATGGTTTTGGTATATCATCCTTGAATGGTAGTGGAAGGCCCACCTCAGCTTTAAAATACAATGTTTATGCCAAGTAAGGCTCAGGAGCCTGGCTTATGTGATTTTTGATCAAGTGATTGGGCTTAGCGCATTCTGTAAGTTATCCCCCACCTACAACCTTCGCATAACAAACTATTTAATGAGTAGGAACATTGGCCCACCCCTTGGAGTCATAACCTTTTTAATTTTTTTTCTCATACATGTGTGATTGATGTTAGAGATGACTTTAGTTCACTACCAAAGGTGGATGATACTATTAAACCAACCTTAGGCCATAAAAACTCTTCTTCCATGCATTGATAACACTTTTCAAACCAATATGCGCTCATACAAAAGAGTTCAGACTTTTCATACCTTACCCTTACCTAATTATGCTCTTACTAGTGGTGTTGTAGTTGATGAATTGACTAACTCATGCTTACATGAGGTTGCCAGAGCATTGATGTGGCTATGAAAATTCCAGCTGAGGTGCAATCTCTAAACTTCATCAATCCTTTCATTGGCTTGGAATTAAATTTTTTTTAGTGTTCATTGTTGATGGAAGTTCTTTGATTCAAGTGATCAGAGTAGAGGTGCCATGATTGATCATATGTTGTTTTTTTATAATCAAGGGTCATAACAATCTACAAGGAATCTTGGAGTTGCTCAAGACTATTGTTAGATCCTCTTGAAGCTTCATGGTATTCGAAATTCTCGATCTAGTGTTTCAAGGTTGATCTTGTAAGGTTTATGAAGGCTCCTACAATACTATGTGTCTTCTTATAGCAGCCACATAGACCCCTTAGGATCACAATTTTCTTGGAATTTTTCTTCTTAAAATCTTAAAATTTATGTGAAGGTTGCTGACGATGGATAAAGAGCCTCTCTATGATGGAAATGAGTGGAGAAGAGATGAAGAATCAACTTTTTGATGGATTGTGGGTGGAATAAATCTGGAAAAACTAACAAATAATGGAGTGGATGGATGTTAGGACTCTCATAGTCCCCCTCCCTTTCTCTCAAGTGAAAATTTTTTAATCTTCTTCATCTTTATATGCTTATCAAGTTCTTATAGCAATATAGGGACTTTCCTGTAGCATTTTAGGATAATGGTAGAATCGAGTGAGAGGGACTAGGTAATGATGTCGAAGGATTGGGAAAGGTTAAGAGATGGATGGAATGGACACAGAGAGATGACTTAAAGTGTTTGAAGGTGAATTTTGATGTTGATATTTGCTAGTTGTGGTGTCCTTCTTTGACTGTGTTGTCCTTATTTGACTTTTATTTTAACCCTCTTGCACTTACAGTACGGTTGGAATAGATAAGGTAAAGGTTCCTTTTCACTTTCTTTTTCCTCTTGCATTTTCCATCTTTTTTTTCCTTTTATTTTCATTTTTTATGAGGCCTACAAGCTTCCTTAAACAAGGTTTTCAACCAACTAGGCTTTCCCTAGGTGCTCGAAAGGAGGTTTTCAATGTGTGATATTTTTATTCATTTCTCTCTCTCTCTCTTTTGCTACCTCATGGAGGTTTTTAGCCTAAGATCTTGCCTTAGGTGCCTCATGGAAGTTTTCACCTGTGGATTTTTCCTTATTTTCTTATTTTCTCATTTTTTGTTTTTTCCTCTTTTCTTCAGGGTTGAATCGATTGGGATTTTTTATGCTCTTAATCACATTCATTTCTATTCTTACTGAACTTGTAAATTCAGCCTTTTCCAGGGGCTTCTTTTAAAGTTTCAACCTATAACCATTGACCAAAAGTGGTATCTTGTCCTCATTAATTGTTCAGATCTGAACAATGCCATTATCATGGCATTTCTTCACCACATAAGGAACCAGCCATTTGGTCATGAGCTTCCCCTCGAAGTCCTTGAATCTGGAGTCATATAAGAAGGCCCAATGACCCTTCTGGAAGGTTCTCTCCCTTATGTGCTTTCTATGAAATTGAACCACTTCAATATGTATGAGAGCCTACAACCTAAGTTCATCAATGATCCAGGTGGATATTGGTAGCCACCCACCTATTCCACCTAGACCTCCAGTCGATTTCAAATGTTTCCTTGTTTATTTCATCATTTACTATTTTTAGGGTCCTAAACTTCTGAAGCAATTTTTACCCCATAAACAATGTTTTTTTGAGGTTCGTTGCAAACCCACGTCCTATCACAAATCCTGTAGTACTCAAAGAGACCTTTCTAATTAGGTATTGTACATTTCAAACATAGATAATGTGACCAAGTTACAGCCTTGGGAAGTTGGCTACCAAACTAACCCCAATAGGGCCCATAAATTCTTGGCATTTCATCTCCTATGGTTAGGGTTTTGGTTGTTAGGATTTTCCCTTGTTGTTCAATAATAAGTAGGTCCTTGAGTCTCATTGTAAGACAGTTCAGAGGCATGTAGCCATCGATATCTTCTTAGAGATAAGATACCATCGCCTGATCTAGTTTATTTCCATTTTGTTTGTAAGCATATTTCAGTATTTTGATGTTAATGAAAGGAAGTGTTATTTCTACTACATCTTTGTATTTATGATTATATCTATAATTTTTTTCATTCCTGTTTAAGTTTAGATCAATGGTATCTGAGCATTATTCTCTTTCTTTGTTTTTTTTTGCATGTCCCCAATGAGGTCAGGGTATAAGGAGTTAGGGCTCGAACTGGTTGAACCTTTGCAAGACCAGTGTCGCAAACCCTGGCAACCTCCCATTTCAGAAGAAAAGAAAGACATGGGTGTTGGATATCCTTTCAAAATACTGCTCGAGGAAGCTCTCGAGAGACAGAGGAATGCGATGATGGATAACTTTGTCTAGATACTTCGAAGGCTACCCACAGGTGACGCATCTTCATCCAACAACCACTTTAGAGGTGCCACTCCTTTTAAGGTACAAGTTAAATTTGATATTCCTATATTTTATGGCCAGATAGATGCAGATGTCATAGTTAAATGGTTAAAAATGTTGGAAGGATATTTTTCAGTTCATGACTTTTACAATAGGGAAAATATTTCTTTTACACTTCTCAAAACCGCCCCATGCGTCAAGGACTGATGGGAAACCTACTGTTAACAAAAGGACAAGAGAAAATCCCCACTATTTTTAGCCACACCCATTTGGGATTCTTTCCAAGATGCCATCAAGGAACAATATTACCCTGACAAGAGCTATGAAGATAAATACATCAACTGGATCATGCTACGACAAGGAAGGGACTAAGATGTGCTAGAGTTCACAATTTTTTTCCATACTCTTCATATGAAGCTAGGTATCAAGGATTCTAAGTGGCATTTGGTACTCAAGTACTGTAGTTGTGTACACAAGTACATCTAGGATGATATGGAGTTCCTGGATATCTCCTTTCTCGACATGCCATATCGATACGCTGTTAATATTGAGTAGAAGTTTAAACAAAAGAAGCGAGACTTTGGATCTGTGAAACTGAAGCAAGGAAAAGGTGCCCCCAAACTACAGAGAAAAGGACAAAGCTGAGGTAGGGTGACTAAGGAAAACCCACTGAAGCCAAAAACAAAAAACAACACCATGAAGACAAATAAGGACATAGTAAAATGGTGTGAATTCCTTAAGAGCTCCACTCACAACACAAGTGAGTGTCGAGCCAAGTAGTCATTGGTGGCTGAGCTGAAGACTTTTGAATCAGACACAGGTTTCGACTGTAAGTTATAACCTAATGAGGGGAATAAAAAAGGGAAGAATATCATTAATGTGGATCCTAGTGCCACCGTGGCCACTACCAAGATCCAGAAGAATGAGCTTAAAGATCTAGAGGAGGGGGAACACCTCTTCCACTCACAAATGTGGGTGAAGGGTTCTCCATTGCAGTTCATTGTTGACAGTGGGAGCCAAAAGAACCTCATTTTAGTAGAGATCATGAAGTGGTTGGGCCTTCTAAATACAACACATATGAATCCATACACCATTGAGTGGCTTCACTAATGATGAGATCTTCACGTCATCCAGCAATGTCGCCTTTCCTACAACATCAAGCCCTTCACGGATGAGGTATTGTGTGATGTTTCTCCCCTTGAATTTTGTGATTTATTATTAGGAAAACCATACTTGTGGAAGTGACATGTTTTTTATGCGTCTAGATCTCACTCTATGATTATTACTATGGACAATAAGTTGTACAGGATACCAGAGGTAGCCCCACCTACTGCCATCTCTTTGATCATTGCAAAGCAATGCAGTAACATCATTTCCCAGACCAAGAAATTTGTTTTCATTATGATTCACCATCGAGGAAACAAGAAGGTTGTGGCCACGACTTCTAGACAGGGCTCCTCTAAACAACAACAACAAATGGACAAGGTCATGGAGGAGTGTAGGGGAATTTTCACCTCACCTACAGGGGTACCTATGCACTGTCAAGTCAAGCACCCCATCGATCTGAACCTAGGTGCGTTGCTACCAAATGGAATGATCTATCAGCTCTCTATTATGGAGAATGATGAGATCAAGAGGTAGATTCATGAGCTATTGTAGAAAGGGCACATTAGTCCAAGTTCATCACCCTATGGGAGCTTAATTGTATTGGTAGAGAAGAAGGATGGGACATGGAGACTTTGTATTGACTATAGGGCATTGAACAAGATCATTGTCTAGAATAGGTACCCAATCACACATATTGATGACCTTCTAAACCAGCTCAAGGGGGCCAAATATTTCAACAATATTGACTTGAATTCCAGTTACCACCACATGCCTATCGAACCCTCTAATGTGTCGAAGATTGCCTTCAAATGAAAGGAGGGTCTTTTTAAATGGTTGGTCATGCCTTTTGGGTTGATGAATGCCCCCACAACCTTCATGAGATTGATGGATGACATATTGAGACCCTACACCAATGCCTTGACGGTGGTGTATTTATATGACATCTTGATCTCCAGCCAAAGTTGGGAAGAGCATCTCCACCATATTCGACAGGTCCTTCAAACCCTGCAACAACACAAGCTGTGTGCTAGTTTGGAGAAATGCACTTTTGGCATGAGCCAGATTCAATATCTGGGGTACATCATTGATGAGAAGGGTGTGCATGTGGTCCCAACCATGGTACAATTCATTAAGGATTGGCCAGCCCCAACCACTCTAATAGAGCTCGACATCTTTCTAGGTCCTGCTAATTTGTAGCACAGGTTCATGTTGGGGTTCTCTCATATCACTTGACCTTTAAGTAAATTCACCAAGGGTGGAGCGAAAGCAAAAAAACATTGGTCTAAAACCCAACAGAAGGTGTTTCCCGAGTTGAAGCATGGCCTCTCTTCCACACCAGTGATCATATTACCAAACCTGCAACAACCATTTGAGGTTGAGACAGATGCCTATGACTATGCTATTGGTCTAGTTCTTACTCAGCAGGGGAATCCAGTGGCTTACCACAGTGAGACACTTTCAGACACAATTTGAAAGTATCCCACTTACAACAAAGAAATGTATTCCATTGTGTATGCCTACCATCAATGGAAGCATTACATTTTGGGAAAGGACACGATCATCCACACTGACCACCGACCCCTGCAGTTCATACAGAGACAAGGAAAGTTGTAGAACAATAGCCACCAGAAACGATCCACATACCTACAACAATGCCATTTTAACATTAAGTACAAGAAGGGAAACACCAATAATGTTACAAAAAGCCTCATTCAACCACCAGTCATAGTGATGATCACTACACTCAACTCATGTGGGAACAAGACTTCAGGGTGGCCACATATTTACAAGAGCGATCCAGAATTTGATAGAACATACCAGAAACTATTGGAAGGTAACCAAGTTCCCAATTTTTCACCTCCAGGATGCATTGTTATGCCACTTGGGACACATGTGTGTTCCTTCAAGGGAGCATGCCAAAATGATTTGATAGGCACACTACAATTGGGTCGTTGGACATTTCGGAGTACAGAAAACAGTGGTGGTATTGTAGAATTATTTTTACTGGCAGAAACTTTGTCAGGATGTTGGGAAGTACATTAGATCCTGCACTGCCTGTGTCATTGCCAAACCAACCATCAAGAAGAAAGGCCTATATACTCCTCTTCCTACTCCTAGTTAACATTGGGAATCCATTTCCATGGATTACATGTCAAGCCTTCCTTCTACTAAGCACAGAAACAACTGTGTTTTCATGGTCATCAGCAGATTCTCAAATATGACCATCGTGGCGGCATGCAAGAAGAGTATCATAGCAGACGCCACTACTAAGCTCTTATTTGAGCGAGTGTGGGTACACTTTGGGATCCCACTATTCATTATCTCATATTGGGACAAAAGATTCCTAAGTGCATTTTGGTCAAGTCTTTGGTTGATGTTGGATACCAAACTTACTAATTCCACAACATTCCACCCCAAACTAGTGGCCAAGAATAGGTTTTCAACAGGATGATCGTACACATTCTACATATGTACAACTCAAAGAATACACACCCATGGGATTAAGGCCTCCCATATGTCCATCATAGCTACAATAGAAGTCTACATAACTCAACGGGCCATAGCCCCTGTCGTAGCAGCTACAACAACCCTCCAAAATTTTTCCTTAGCTTCATTTTGGAGCCTCTCTATCGACCACGCTCAGCAGCATGTCTTGCACTATCAAGCACATCAACTTCAACTATTTCATAGAGTCTTGTTAGCTTGTGCATGCAAGTTTGTTCCACCTCCTTCAAAGGTTAATTTCCGGACTTAGTGTTAGTTGTTGGTTGAGGAGCTCCCTCTGGGAATTGCACAATTCTAGAGGGGAACCACCCTTCCCTCCAAAAATTATGCAAACCCAGCTAGACACCCAATTGGGCTCCAGAATTGCACAATTCTTCCTGATAGTATTCCTTTATAAAATTGCGTAATTCATCCCAAGATAGTTGCTTAGCCCAAAAATTTCCCAATTCTAAGTAGCAGTCACCTGCTGCTCCCAGAAATTATGAAATCCCTCTAGGGTAGCTAGCTCAGTAGCTCACAGAAATTACGCAAATCAGCCAGGTAGTCTACTGGGCTCAGAAATTGCGCAATGCAGTCAGACAGTCTTCCTTGAGAAAATTGCGCAGTCTGACCCAGGACGGCTGCTCAGCCCAGAAATTGTGAAATCCTTGGAGACAATCACTTGTGCCTCCCAAAAATTTCATAATCCCTCTAGGACAACCATCTCTGATCAGCCCAAAAACTGCACATATTTTCATCCCAGGGTCGTAGATCAATGCATGCGCCTTCAGGTTCACTAGTCCCTTTGGGACCAAGCAAAATTGATTTGCATGCATAGACTTCTTTTCCCAAGGCAGCATGCAAATGCATCCCTTGATTCAGGGATCTATTTTTAGCAACTAGAGGTTACATGCAATGATCATTTCAAAAACCTCCTACCAAGTGTCACTTTTCCTAGATTTGTGGGATGCGCATCATAACCTCGATCTTATAAAAAATCATCATATGGATGCTACAAAGCTCATTCTTCACATCAAACATGCAGCTTTGACATCCCGCATTACATCTAGGAGTCGTTGGCACATTCAACTCAGTCGTTTTGGGGTAAGCCCGCGTTTCATGTCTTACATTGAGTTTCTATCGATTTTTGTGTTTCACTTTATGTGAGTGTTGTCTGCTTGATTTCAGTGAGTGCTTGTTATCATTTTATTGCATGTTATCTTGTAGAACCATCATTTTTGTTTTCATTCGCATCTCATTGTTGTCACATGCATGACACTGTTTTTGCGCCAACGGACGTCATTGTGGTGACTCGCTTCAAACAGATGCATACTTTCCCTTTTTCTAAATCCTACACTTGATGTTTGCATGTATGATCATTCACTCTTGTTTGCACTAATCTCATCATGCATTCAAACTTATCAAGTTTTCAGTCTCCTGTTGGTCGGTCTCGGTTGTCTTGGCCTACACCCTGCCTTGCCTAGCTAACACTGCACATTTCTAGAAGTGAAGGCTCTGCCTTCCATCCAAAAATTCTGCAAGTTTGGCCCAGCACTGACCTATAGGCTTGCATTGCGCAATTCTTGGAGACAGTGTCCTGCTAGCTCTAGAAACTACATAATGTAGTTTGCTAATTGCATGTCACTGCTAACTCAAATTGTGAATTGCGCAGTTTCAATCCTTAGCAGGGCAGGTTGGACTGTGCATTGGGTAGTTCTAGTATTCAGTCAGCCTGCTGACAGCTCAGACTATTCCTTGAGCAGTTTTGGTATTCAGTCTCCCAGCCTCCCAGTGAAAATTGTGCAATCTTCACATATAGTCACATAGGTATATTGCATGTCAGCCATCTAGTTTGTTTTGTTTTCTCACTAATAGATTTCTTGTCATGAGTGTTTCTATGTCTCTAGGTATCACACGTGTTCTACAATGTCTTCCAGGAGAGTAGAGTCGAAGACACCGTTCAGAGCACATTTGGGGATACAATCAATCAAGTGTCTATGAACTTGCCTATCCACGAAGACATCAAGTTGTTCATGGAAAAAGATATCAATATGAATGGAAACGACATCATAGTGAGTAGAACCATCAGCAACAGTAGAAGGTAGCATAGCTAAATGCGAAAAATTCAAGAGGAAGGTTTTTGACAACACGGAAGTGGAGCAAAGTTGCAAGTTTGAAGCAAATCCACTTGTAACGAAAGAAACTTTGGAGATTGAAGCTATGAGGTGATGGCGTGACATGAAGATCACGCGAAGGAAGAGAGAGAAACAGAGAAGAAGTTTCATGTGTTGAATTGGCAACTCATGGAAGAACGAGAGTTGCACAAACGAGAGGATGAGTTGTAGTAGGAATAGGTACACGAAGGGGCGCAACATGCACAGACGTATGAAACTACATACACACAAATTATAGATCCATCCGAGTAGCTGGAACAAAGCAAACAAGATGAGCAGTGTTGTTGATCACATGCAAGGGAATTCAACAACATGCATGTCATTGTGTGCACGCATGCAATCCCACCCATTTGGCACACTCATCAAGGCAAAGACAAGAAGTAAGTCCGACTGGATCTGAACATGTACTTCAACAAGTTGATGTGCATGGTCACTAGCTCACACTTGGAGATCAGCACAAACACTATGCATTAATATGTTGGTGGTCTAGCCATACTCAAGACAATGATGCACATGCTATCAAACGAGTTGGACTGAGGGGCCATATCAGTGTACCTGGATGCAACGGAGACAAGATTTTTCTTTCAGTAGGATGTCACCATTAAGTGCACGGACACCATCATGGATGACCAATCTTAGCATCAGTTCGCCACCATCGACCATCACAAGGATGTCAAATAGCTGGTCTCACCACAATGGTCCTAGTGTCAGTGATGTCTTGCATGGCTTTCTCAAAACATTTTGTCTCACATGGGTACATGTGCAGATTGTATGTAACGTCTTGTCAAGTGGAAGTTCAAGTGTTGATAGTTGAATGTAACAATCATAGAGTAGTTGAAGAGTAACGAGGGTAGATGAACGGTCACAAAGGGGGAAGTCAAGGGTCACCCAACCCTTTGCTATAAATAGTTCCTCATAACTCATTGTAGGGGCTTTTGGTTAGCCAAGTTTCCAATACGAGTATCGTAGATAAAGCATGGACAATATTGTAATGAGCCTTGGATTCTCCATTGTGCAGAGCTAGTATATCTCTTTGGAGGAGCAGGCGCAAGTGACTGTAACGTTCCACTATCGAAACTAGTGGTTGGTCATGGTTGTATTGTATGACTGGAACTTTCACTTCTTAATATAATAGAGCCAACATGTTTCATGCATATGTCGTATTATATTTCAGCTATCTTGTTTACTCTAAATGATATATGTATCTATTTTCTTACACATGCATGTGTAGATATTTTATTATATGTATGTATGAATCTTAATGAAATGTGTTTTTGGTTTAACTATCACTTTGGATTACTAGCTTACTTGCCTTCCATGTTGTGATGCATCCTTGCTCATGTGTTCCCTTCTTAACTTCATGCTTTCACAGGTTTCCAAGGCGTGCACTCACCTCACCCTCAGTGTGTTAGAACTACTCATGTACCTTCCTTGACTTGTTGCATATGTCACACCCTTTCTACCAACAGGGACACCTTACTTGCCTCTGTGCGCGACCATGGTCAAGGTGATACTACACAACCCACTACTGTGACTCCTATACCAAACGGTCTGAGGTCTAGTTGCGACTTCTTACCGGGGAGATCCCCTGACATGTTGGTAGGTCTAGTACCATCAACATTTTGGTGCTAGAAGGAGGGCCAGATGACAAGCTGAGCCCTCACATCAATTTTGAATCTCTGCATATCTATCATGACTAACTATAGAGTTTCCCTTCTAGAGTGTATTAATTATGGAAACTACTTCCTTATCTCGGTGAAGCTCTCAAATAACTTTTCACATAAAACATATGATGGTGGAGACCACATAGCCTTGGTTAGGCACATGGTCAGCTTTGTAGGATCATGCGAAATACATGGAATCTTTGAAGAATACAAGACCTACACATTGTTCATCTACACACTTCGAGGGCACCCAATGAACTGGTGTGCCATGCTGCCTGAAATGTCTATTCATTCTTTTTCTCATATGGTCGTAGAGATAGACCATACTTTCAATCGATTTAACCGTAAAGCACTCAACAAAGAAATTATAGAATTATGTAAAGCACCCGATGAATCCGTTGAACAGTTTCACACACGCTTTTGTAATATTGCATACTAATTTCCTAAAGATGAAATTGATTGGGAATTTCTTAATGGAAGATTTGATTATCTTCTTCACATATCTAAAAATCCACAATTCTTGAAATCACTTGAACCTCACTCAGCACATTTCAGTGATGGAGCTATGCAATCACAGGCAAGCACAATATTTGTCACAAGTGATTTTCCACCTTCACCTCATCAAATAGCTCCACCACCGCAGAGTGATGTGGGAGATTATGCACACACATTTGTTGAATTGTCACATCCTCCCAGCCCACCTGCTCTTGATATTTGTGCATATTTGGCTTGCAAGCCTGTTGGTTGTCACGTGGATTCATTTCCTCAACCTCCATCCCCACATTTTATTGATCCTCCAGATTGTACTATCTTGTGTTGTTCCATTTCGGACTCCTCACCTGTTGTGAACGAGGATCAAGTTTTCGATGGAGTTGGTGTTGTGAAGCCAACCCGTGCCATCATTCATGATGAGTGTGTAGGAGTTTAAATAATAACCCATGGTGAAGGATGACTCCCTTCCATCCACACTGCACCCGCTCTATCCTGACATCCCTTTTGATTCTACCACTGTTGATTTCCCCTGAGAAAACTCATTTCCGGATGTTTCTACTTCTGATCGTTCACATGAAACGTCGGATTTCAGTTTGTCATTACATTGCGAAGAGGACACATCTTCCTCTGAAAATCCGTCCAATCTGTCATTTGTCATTTTTGAAAACACAAAGGGTGAACATCCTTGATTCTCATCTACCCCTCTACATGATTCATCAAATCATGAGGATGTTGATGAACATCCTGTATTTTCTTATCTTAGTTGTCATGATCTCTCAACTTCTTCATCCGATCACGATGTTCATTCACTTGTTAATCCATCTAAGCCACTAGTCTACGATGATCTTTGTCGACGAAATCGAAACCCCGTAGAATGTCGAGGCACTTTAGCCCGAGTTGATAGTTATATCAGGCCCTCCCATAAATTGTGCAATCCCTCTAGGACAAACATCTCTACTCAGCCTAGAAATTGTGCATATTTTCATTCCAAGCTCGCAGACCAATGCATGTGCCTTCAGGTTGTCCGCTTCCCTCCAAGACTGAGCAAAACTAATTTGCATGCATGGACTATTTTTCCCAAGGCAGCATGCAAAGGCATCTCTTGATTTAGGGATCTATTTTTAGCAGTTGGAGGTTGCATGCAAGGATCATTATAGAAACCTCCAACCAAGTGTCACTTTTCCAGATTTGTGGCAAGTGCATCATAACCTCGATCTTATAAAAACTCATCATTTGGATGTTGCAGAGCTCATTCCTCACATTGACCTTGCAGCTCTGACATCCCACATTACGTCTAGGAGTCGTTCGCACATTTAGCTCAGTTGTTTCAGGGTAAGCCTATGTTTCATGTCTTACGTTTTGGTTCTGTTGATTTTTTTGTTTCGATTTGTGTTACTGTTATCTGCTTGATTTTAGTGAGCTCTTGTTGTCATTTTGATGTATGTTATCTTGTAGAATCACCATTTCTATTTTTGTTTTCATCTCACTGTTATCACATGCATGACATTGTTTTTTCACCAACAGTCGCTGTTGCACCGAAAGTTGCTGTTGCAGCGACTTGCTTCACGCACATGCATGCTTTCCCTTTTTTTGAATCATGCAATTGATGTTTTCAAGTATGATCATTCACTCTTGTTTGCACTCATCTCATCATGCATTCAGACTTCTCATGTTTTCAGTCACCCGTCGGCCGGTCTGGGTTGTCTTGCCCAGACCATGCATTGCTCGGCTAGAATTGCACATTTCCAAAGGAAAAGGCCCTACCTTCCCTCTAGAAATTCTATAATTTTGTCCCAACATTGACCTCCATGCTTGCATTGCGCAATTCTTGAAGGTAGTGTCCTATTGGATCCAAAAACTGCGTAATGCAATTTTCTAGTTGCATGTCACTACTAACTGAAATTGCGCATTGTGCAGTTTTAGTCCTTCGCAGGCCAGGCTAGACTATGCATTGCATAGTTCCAGTAGTTATTCAGTGTCCCGACATCACGGATTGTGCCTTGCGCAGTTTTGGAAGTCAGTGTCCCATCCTCCCAGTGAAAATTGCATAATTTTCACAGACAGTCACACAGGTATGTTGCATGTCAGCCCTCTAGTTTGTTTCTTTTATTGACTGATAGATTTCTTATCATGAGTATTGCTATGACTCCAAGTTTCATAGGTGTTCGTCTGCCTCTCAGTAGAATAGGTACAATGGCTTCTAGGAGAGAAGAGTGGAAGACACCATTCAGAGCACACTTGGGGATGCAGTCGATCAAGCGTCTATGAACTTGCCTATCCTAAAAGACATCAAGTTGTTCATGGACAGGGATATCAAGATGAATTACAATGACATCACAGCGAGCAGTAGTAGAAGGCATCACACCTACATGTGACGAATGCAAGAGGAAGGTTGTTGACAACACAGAGGTGGAGCAAAGCTGCGATTTCAAAGCAAATCCACTCATGACGAAAGCAGCTTTGGAGATTGAACCTGTGAGGTGGAGTTGCGACATGAAGATGGCACGAAGGCAGAGAGAGAAACAGGGAAGGAGTTGCATGTGCTGAAGTGGCAACTCAAAGAAGAATAGGAGTTGCACAGATGAGAGGATGAGTTGTAGCAGGAACATGTACAATAGGTCATCCATCCCCTCTTCACGATTGATCAAATCATGATGCTGACGAACATCCTGCATTTTCTAATCTTGGTTGTCGTGATCTCTCTACTTCTTCATCCGATCACGATGTTCATTCACTCATTGTTAATCAATCTAAGCCACTGGTCTACAATGATCTATCTTTAAACAAAGTTGAAACTCCATAGATTGTCGAGGCACTTCAGCCCAAGCTGATGGTTATGTCATGCCCTCGGTGTCCTGAGGTTGGTTTCGCTTATAATCAGGAATTTTTTGAAACACGCAAGGCTCCTCATCACTCTTTGCTTTGCATTCAACATCAATCTAACATTTAGATTTCATTTCCTCCACTTGAAGTACACGATCCCATCTATCATTGTTATAACACCATTTACTACTCTTGGTAGATCTAATGATGTTCATATAGTTTTAAACCCTTTGGCCCCAACACAGTTTTTTGTCGAAGGTAACATGTCTATTATCTCCCAAACTGTACCTGTGAACATCTCTAGGAATCCTAACATAATCGAAAATGTCTTCATTGGAGCTGACTATTCCCCTAAAGAAATTCAAACTTATACCGATATCTTCAAAGAGTTTTGTGATGTGTTCACATGGTCTTATGAAGAAATGCCTGGAATAGATTCATTTGTTGTCTAGCATGAGATCAAGACATATGAAAATGCTAAACCTATTCGTCAAAAACTTCGACTGGTTAACCCTAGAAAAGTAGTAGCTATCAAAGCTAAAGTTGAAAATTTGATAAAGGCGGGTTTCATATACCCCGTTCCTCTAATAGAGTGGGTCTCTAATCTAGTCCCTGTAGACAAAAAGTAAGGAACGATTCGAGTATGTATTGAGTTTAGGGATCTAAACACGGCTTGTCCAAAAGACAATTACCCCACACCCTTTTGATCCAAGTGGCTCCAGAGACACACATAGGACAAAGAGGGCTTATGGAAGCTCAAAAATCAAAGTGATCAAATGCTTTCAAACCAAGACCAGAGCGTAGATCTTGTCGTCCATATTGCAGTGATGTGAATGGTTCATTAATCCAAGTTTGTATGAGGGAGAAAAAGCCAGTCAAAATTTTGGTCAAAGTTGGGTTGTTGGCTAGGTTTAAGTATCCTACAAATTGAACGAGTCCCGAGCATGGAATTTGGATCCCGAAAATGGGTGAAATTGTGGTCTCGTTAAAATGCCCAATATCCATTATTTTTGAAAAATTGAAAATGACCATTGATTATAGAAAAAAGAAAATCAAAAAAATCTATAAGTGAGGTGGCGAGCCACCACCCCCACCACCCCAAACCACATTACATTAAAATTAAAATTTTATGGGCCGACGGGCCATGACCCCATTGGCCCTCCCTCAACCACACCACATAACAAACTTAATATGGGTCGGCAACCATGACTCTGTTGAACCCCCAGGTGACCGCACACATAAACCGTATTACACATGGGTGGGCAGGGCACCTGTGGGGGACCTAGCCCACACCCCCAAACTCATAGCATGTACACACAGTTAATATGGGGTCGGTAGGGATTGAACCTGCCTAGCCCACATGAGCTGACCCCCACCAGGAGGCCCCATGAATGAATAAACCAACGCACCAACAAACTGTGCCTTAAATTAATGCATTACGGAGGGAGATTATGGGGCGGGCCATCCAATGCAGACCCGACCCCCTAAAATAAAATATATGTTGCAGTTTTTAAAAATGAAAAATGTGTAAATATGAAGGGCTTGGGGTTTGACCACCCAACCTCCTCATTACAATTTGGGAATTTTAACCATTACACCAAATGGCCCATTTATGGAAAAATCTGCCCATGAAATCTTAAATAAACTCATTTTTGTCAGTGCACCCAGCAGAGGGAGGAGCTAAGAGCGTGCATGTGGATCAAGGTTTTTTAGTTAATTTTTAATGCAGGGTGGAACCATGAACCTGAGAAAAACACAGGCAGAACCATGATTAGGCGAAATTCTCAGGAGGGCGAAATTTTTGCAATGTCCAAATTGGACAAATTTTATGTCGATATTACACCTCTTAGCGACACGAACATGATAGTGCAGTCAAAATTTTGATCTAAGCAGCAAAATTGCAGAGGACCTGAAGGAGGGAATCTTTGAGGAATCTAGGGCAAATCTAAAAGATTCCTTGAGGCCCAGATTTCCACTTTCTCAGAATTCAAAAATTTGATAGTCAACTTTGCACTATTTGATGCCACAAATCTAATGATGCATTCGAATTTTCCATTTTCTCATTTCAATTTTTAGATACTTTTCAAAGTGGAGTGTAGGTGTTAACATTCATGCGTGAGCAGTCAATACCATGTGATTAAACACTGTGAGATTGATGCTACGACTAGCTTCAGCGGTTTGACATCCTTTTCTTCAGATGGTCCCAGGATGTCAGGTATATGTAGTATGTTCATATACTCTTTTTTCCATGCATTGTGTTGATGTTTGATGTGGGATCTTGTTTCTTCCTTGTCTCATGATTCTTGCTTGATGTGATGCAAAATCCTCTGTGAGATCTACTTGTTGTCATGATTCGTCATGTTTTGTTTGAGATGCCTTTGTTTTTATGTTGATGGGATTCTCATGTGTCGCCATGCATGATTGCATCGAAATCCCTTCTATGCCATGTTGGCAAGATGTTCATTATCATCATGCATGACTTTGAATCATACTGATAGGAGTCCTTTTTTACTTAGAGTTCCTATAGCGGAACATCTCTTGGAGCCACTCCTGCGAGAGGGCATTTTCCTTGTATGATAACAAGGTCACCTCTTATGTACATCATCACTATTGACAAAAGTTAATGCAGCGGCCTACACCATATTGACACTGGGACCTGGAGACGTAGTCCCTCCTAGACAAACTCTGTTATCAACGTCTTGTTATTTTATGTCACTGATGATTGTCATGTTCCTTCTTCTTTACATCATGCATTGATGTTCCTTTATGCTATTTTAAATGCAATTCTAATCACATCATGAAAGGAAAAGATCTTGGTTAAATCTGAGAGTTGAGTCAACTCAGATCAATTTTGGTATCAGAGCAATCTTTGCGTGGATATGAATTGCAAATGTGAACAATGGAATGTGCAATGACAAAGGATGAAAATACGATGTACGAGACCATACTCAAAATTTCCAAAAGGGTAGAAATAATGTATGAAACTCTACAAAAAGAGATAGACGAAAAGGAGCGGTTGTAGTTTCAGTTGCAAGCCATGGAAGAGGCCTTGGAAGAACTGAAACACAACAAACATAATATTCAAACAGATAACATTGAATTGAATATGCTTATACATGAAGAGAAAGAGGAAAAGAAAAGTTTTCTATGACACCTGAAACCTAAGGACAAGACCCTGGAAGAGGTGCAACATGACCCATGTGAGGTAAAAAGTAATTCTCTAAATTCATATATGTGTCCTGATGATGATTTCGCTATTTTTGAAAATCATACCAAAGGAATTGGCCCCAAACTATTGAAGAGAATGGGGTATGAAGGGAAAGGCTTGGGCATTAATGGCCAAGGCATTGTCAACCCCATCATAGTAGAGGAATTACCCCATTAGGCGGGACTTGGGTATGTCAGAAAGGAAGTTGGGCAATGCGCCGAGACAGCTAGTGAACCACCAACAACAGATGATGAGAAGCCCTCATCAGTTCTTTCCAAATCGATAGAGGAGGTAAAAGATGTTGATTTCCTTTCGATTTTGTCTTCACATAGTATGATTTCTATTGGATATGTGGAGATACCAATTATAGGGACAAACATAAGGCTCTGTACCAGGATGAGGTACAAGTAGGAAAAAGAACTTGGTGTTAATAACCAAGGCATAACTCAACCATTGGATGTTGAGTAGAGACCTTAATTTGTAGACTTGGGATACGTGGAAGGAGAATGCTCGAAGGTGTCAGAGTCTTTTGAGATATCGTCGAAATCGTCAAGGAAAGAGAATGATGGGAACCCATTCCCATCATCCCATGGCAGTGCCCGTTACAGAGAAAGAGCTGAGGCAAGCTCTCATCGCCATACTTACACCAGAGACTGCAAAGAAAGTTATAACCACTATCGACATTCAAATGTTCATTTCGATTATAATCATGTTGTTAATGATGAGCATAAAACATGGCATCGAAAAACATGTACCTTTTGTGGATTACATAACCATACATTTTCTAAGTGATGGAAAAGAATAACAACACAAACAAAGATGAGGCATGAAAGGACCTCTGAACAACAGGAAAAGAAACATGTTAAGTAGGCCTAGAGGAAGAAGAGGTATTGCAACCATTGCAACAGAGGTGGCCATCAAAGAGCCACTTGTTGGAGGCTCCATCCAGAGTATCACCTTAAAGACAAAGCGTCGGTGCATGAACTAGATGAAACGGTTGTTTGACCTACGAATGCGCCACAAGGAGGCGACCCATTCACCTTGATAAGTGAAAAATGGTTTCTAGATATGTTAGCTTGTCATGCTCGTGCTTTTGTAAATCATTTGTTGCATTTTAAAATGTAAAAGTGATGATGTGTTTTCCATCACTTGTTAAGCAACAATGACGTCTGGTCTTATGTTGAGTTGCATGATAAACTATGAAAATGATGTCGTGTTTCCATCACTTGTCAAAACAAAAATAGTGTTTGGCATTATCTTTGTAAATCATGTGCTGTAGTGATGATGTTGTTTCCATCACTTATTGGAGCAATAATGATATGTTGGCATTGTTTTCATAACTGGGGGATTGCTTCCATTTCGATGTAAACTTGACCACCGAGTATGTGTTATAAACTCATGGAAAGTGTGGGATGCTTGGGTTATTAATTGGTCATGTAAGACAAGCATGCAATTTGAAAAATAGTGTACTACATGTACTAGAGGTTGCAGGTGTCAGCTCACCACTTAAGGCTTCAAAGAATAAAGGTGAAGGAGATGGAAGCGGGACCTATTTCAGGACGCTTGTGCTGCAGACAAGTTACATAGAAGTTGCATATTATTTTTCATGCTTTTGGAGGACCAAAAGCTCTGCAGTGGGGAGGACTGATCCAGGTGGCTCTAGAGACACACAAAGGAAAAACAAGGCTTATGGAAGCTTGAAAATAAAAGTGACTAGAATTCTTTCGAACTAGGACCAGATCGTAGATTTTATTGTCCTGATCCTAGCAGTGTGAACGGTTCATCAATCCGAGCTCGTATGAGGGAGAACGAGCGAGTCAAAGTTTTGGTGAAAGTTGGGTTGTGGGCCAGGTTTAAGTGTCCTACAAATTGACTGAGTTCTGAGCATGGAATCAAGCTCCCGAAAACAGACAAAATTGTGGCTTCTTTAAATTTCCCAATATCCCTTATTTTCAAAAAAAATGAAAATGACCATTGTTATAAAAAAAAAAAAATCAAAAAAATATATAAGTGAGGTGGTGGGCCACCACCCCTGCCACCCCAAACCACATTACATTAAAATTAAAAAATTTATGGGCCGATGGGCCATGAACCCCATCGGCGCTCCCTCAACCACACTGCATAACAAACTTAATATTGGTCGGCGACCATGATCTCGTTGAACCCCCAGGTAACTGTACACATAAACCGTATTACACATGGGGTGGGTGGGAAACCTCTGGTGGACCCAACCAACAACCCAAAACCCATAGCATGTATGCACAGTTAATGTGGGGCCAACGAGGATTGAACCCACCCAGCCCACATGGGCTGGTCCCCACTAGGGGGCCCCATGAACCAATAAACCAATGCGCCAACAAACTGTGCCTTAAATTAATGCATTACGGAAGGAGATTATGGGGCGGGCCGCCGAATGTGGACCCGACCCCCCAACAAAAGATATATGTTGTGATTTCTAAAAATGAACAATGTAAATATGGAGGGCTCAAGGTCTGACCACCCGACCTCCTCATTACAATTCAAGAATTTTAACCATTACACCAAATGGTCTGTTTGTGGAAAAATCCACCCATGAAATCCTAAATAAACTCATTTTTGTTAGTGAACCTAGTAGAGGAAGGATCCAGGAGCATGCACATAGATCAATTTTTTTAATTAATTTTTAATGCGGGATGGAACCATAAACCTAAGAAAAACACAGGGGGAACCATGATTGGACAAAATTCTCAAGAGGGTGAAATTTTTGCAGTGTCCAAATTGGACATATTTTATGTCGATCTTACACCTCTCAACGCCACGAACCTAATGGTGTAGTCAGAATTTCGATCTAAGTAGTAGAATTGCAAAGGACCCGGAGGAGGAGCCCTAGAATTCCACTTTCCCAGAATTTATAGATTTGATAGTCAATTTTGCACTATTAGATGCCACAAATCTGATGATACATTCAGATTTTCCATTTTCTCATTTCATTTCTCGACCAATTTTCAAAGTGGAGTGCAGGTGTCAACATTCATGTGCGAGCAGTTAATTCCATGTGATTCAATGCTGTGAGATCGATGGTACGACCAACTTCAAGACTTTGACATCCTTTTCTTCAGATGGTCCCAAGATGTGAGGTATATGTAGTATGTTCATATACTCTTCTTACCATGCATTGTGTTGTACAGATCCCTGTTTGATGTTTGATGTGGTATCTTTTTCTTCCTTGTCTCATGATTCCTGCTTGATGTGATGCAGAATCATCTGTGATATGTATGTGTTGTCATCATTCATCATGTTTTGTTTGAGATCCCTTTGTTGTTATGTTGATGGTATTCTCATGTGTTGCCATGCATGATTGCATTGAAATCCCTTTTATGCCATGTTGGCAGGATGTTCATTATCATCATACATGAGTTTTGAATCATACTGATAGGAGTCCTTTTTTATTGAGAGTTCCTGTAGCGGAACATCTCTTGGAGCCACTCCTACATGAGGGAATTTTCCTTGTATGATAGTGACATCACCTCTTATGTACATCATCATTATTGACAACACTTAATGCAGTGGCCTACACCATCTTGACACTAGGGCTCGGAGACAAGTCCCTCTTGGACGGACTCTTTTATCAATGTCTTGTTATTTTATGTTGTTGATGATTGTCATGTTCCTTCTTCTTTACAACATGCATTTATGTTCCTTTATGCTATTTTAAATGCAATTCTAATCACATCACGAAAGGAAAAGATATTGGTTAAATCCAAGAGTTGCGTCAACTCGGATCACCTTTATTGATCAAATTATTGATGAATGTGTGGGTAATAAAAAATTTTCATTCATGGATGGATTCTTTGGTTACAATCAAATTACTATCCATCTAGAAGATCAACACAAGATAGCCTTTATTTTTCCTTGGGGTATGTTTGCATACAAAAATATGCCTTTTGGCCTCAAAAATGTAGGAGCCACTTTTCAATGGGCCATGTCTTATGATTTTCACAACATCAAGCACATTATCAAAGCATATCCGGATGATTTAGCTTCTCATTCTCAAAAGAGAATTGATCATCCTAAGCACCTTTAGTTGATCTTTGAGCAATGTCGTTTTTATAAAATCCAGTTGAATCCGAATAAGTGTGCTTTCACAGTCACATCCAGTCAGATGTTAGGATTCATCATGTCAACAGAAGGGATTTGTGTTGATCCCTTCAAGGTTGAGGCAATACTTCAATAGCCTTCCCCGTATTCCATACGTCAACTTTGAAGTCTCCAAGGAAAAGAAAATTTCTTGAGAAGATTTATAGCCAATTACATTGAGATCACAAAAGTATTTATGTATTTACTTAAGAAAGGGGCCCCATTTTTATGGGATGATTTCACGCAACGATCTTTTGATGCTTTGAAACAAGTATTAACCTCTGCTCCATTGTTGAGTCCACCTGATTATAGCAGATATTTCCTCTTGTATCTCGCTGTAGCAGAATCAACCATTGGTATGGTTCTGGTTCTGGAAGATGATGCCTTATGTGAGCATGTAATCTACTATCTAAGTTGAGGCTTCGTAGGCCCTGAACTATGCTATTATCCCATCGAGAAATTAGCTTTGGTAGATGTCCATGCTTTCTAGTAGCTTCGGTATTACATTCTACTTCGAAAAACATGAGTCTTAGCAGTCATCAATCCATTTCAATTTGTTCTCAATAGGCGAGTGATTGGGGGAAAATATAATAGATGGATTGTAATTTTGCAAGAATTCGATCTTGAATTCATGTCGGCTAAGTCTAAGAAATATTTAGTGTTTGCAGAGTTGATATCAGAGCTGCCTTGTGAGGAAGAAATTATTTTCGAGGAAATTTTTCCTGATGAACACTTATTTCTTATTTCTTCACAAGATCCTTGTTATGGGGATATCATTATATATCTCCATACTTCGAAGTTTCCACCGCTTTCTCCAAAGATGAGCGTAGAAAGTTGCGTGACCTCGCTAAGAATTATGTTATTATAGGTGACACATTGTATCATCGCAGGATTGATTCAATCCTTAGGCGTTGTTTAATCTTGGAAGAAGCCAAGTAAGTTCTTAATGATTTCCATAGTGGACCTTGTGGCGTTCATCTATCTGGGCTTGCAATGACCCAAAAAAAATTGCAAGCAAGCTACCTTTGGCCTTTGATCTTCAAAGATTGTATTGAAGCGGTCAAAAGATGTCATCCTTATCAAATCTATACTCAAAAAATGCGAGCACATCCAGCTCTGCTTTTCCTTGTTATCACTATCAGTCCTTTCACGGAGTGGGGCATTGATTTTACTACTTGTAATCCGCCTTCGGCAGGAAATCACAAGTATATTATTGTGGCCATGGACTACTTTATGAAGTGGGTTGAGGCCATGCCTACTTTTAAGAATGATAGTGAAACAATGGCCTTTTTTCTCTTCAATCAAGTTATTTCTCGGTTTGGTATGCCTAAAGAGATTGTCACTAATCACGGCATTCATTTCCAAAATCAACTGATGTCTGAATTGGCTCTCAAGTTGGGTTTCCGGTAGGAGCATTCATCTCTGTATTATCCTCAGGCAAATGGGCAGGTTGAAGTCTTGAAAAAATCCCGTAAAATAATCCTACAAACGATGATTAACAAAGCTATGTCCAATTGGCACATCATGTTGTATTCGGCACTTTGGGCATACCGAACATTAATTAAGATTTCCATTGGCTTTACTCCTTTACAAGTGGTTTACAGGTTGGAATCTATCTTCCCAGTTGAGTGTGAAATTCCTTCCCTCAAGCTAGCTATTGAACTTCTTCCCGAGACTCCTACTCTTGAGGAGCACCTCGTTCAATTGGAGCACCTTGATGAGCAACGTCGAGATGCCGCCATAATAAACAAAGCCCATAAAAAGAGGGTAAAAACTCAATACGATAAAGCTAACCGTCCTAGAAATTTTTCTGAAGGTGACCTTGTCCAGGTCTATGATCAAGACAAAGATGCCTTGGGAGTAGGCAAGTTTAAGTCTATGTGGTATGGCCCCTTTATAATCAAGTGAGTTTTGAAAAAGGGATCTTACGAATTGATTGACTTTGAAGGAAACAAGTTGGCAGAGCCCTGAAATGGGCTCTACCTTAAGAAGTACTTTTCTTAGGCTTCGGTCGAGCACCTACTTGTTTGTATATATTGTATGTTTGTACATATCTATCTATCGGTTTTAGTGATGTCGATATTTTTGATCTACTTTGGCAGATGTTGATGGAAGATTCAATATATTTAGGATTCACCGATGGTGCGAGTAGGCATACCTAGAACCCTTCTTCCGTGACTTGCATGATTTATTATCCATCTGGCCAATTGATGGTTTTGAGAGGAGTATGTATTGGTCCTGCTTCGAATAATATTGCCGAATATACTGTCGTTATTAATTTGCTATCCAAAGCGATATCTCTTGATATTGATTCATTAGTGGTTTATTTAGACTCACAACTGGTGGTATCTCATTTGAATAACATTTATTGGGTACGAGATCCCTATTTGTATCGCCAATTTTTGAGAGTACGATTGTTGCAATGATCATTTGTTTATATCACATATTTTCACATTTTGCAATCAGAAAATTCCTTAGCTTATTCTATTGATAATCAAGCATTGGACCGACATATAAATCATTCATCAAATTAAAAAAAATAAAAAATAATTGAAGTAGCATTGTCTATATGATCTCATAAAATCACATGTATATAGATAGAGAGTTTATGTCCAAAATAATATACAAAATTGGAACAAAATTCCCTACAAAATTTGGGCTTATGCCCATCATCATTTCTAATAATAAAAAGATTTGATTGTCTATCTCGTTGGCTTAGGATGAGCAGCTAGAAAATAAACAACTGCATTGGCCACACGCCAGAAGAGTTTCACCCAGTCACGTGGTACTCCTACCACGCGACGCTACATCTCCTCAGGTAAGTCCTCTATGGCTACCATGGGTACTTCGTGAGTCAGTCTCACCAAGTTCCTCTGAACTGCATGGAGAAACTCTCTTTGTCTCAGCTGTAACCCCTTCGGCATCTCTTCCATGACACCTTTGTCGAGGAAATTTGTCAGGTCTAACTCACTCCACATCTGAAACATGATCAATATGTTTGGTCAGTGTCTTGTCTCAAAAAAATATTTTTAGGTTCATTTATATTAAAAATATAAAAAATCTTAAGAAATTCAAAAAAATAAAATATTATTACCTATGGCACCCCATGCTGCATCTGGTGGTAATACTAAGTCCAGATCTCCTCGGAAATCCATTCCAGCGTAGGGGTAGTCATCGACTGTGATGACCTGTTGATCCCACCATGCGAAAAACTTGTCATCAAAAGTCATCCTGGGGACATCACCACCACCTAGGCGCTTCATTAGTTCAACCCATCTACCCATCCGCAGATCCCTTTGGTAGCTAATGTTCAAGAGCACTTTGGGTCAAAGCCCAAGTACTTTCTCAAAGAAGAATGAGCATAATATTGTGCCGAATCCAAAATTCTTTGTTTGACCCTTTTAAATGCAAGTAGGTTAGTTTTTCATGTTGGTCAGAAGAGGTGTGCACCAATAAAACACAAAAGTGAGGCATTCCACTGCTAGGCTCATGGATACTCATGAGGCCTGATGTAAAGCAGCAGAACTGTTTACCCTGGCAATGGTAAACAATAGGATCTTCAAGGATAAGCTCTCTACATGCTTGATTGGAATATGACTTCCAATATTTTCAGGATGACCAAGACAGTATATGTGGATGTAGTCTTCAACCCTGATACTACCTCTTGTCCTGCGAGTAGAATGAACTATCTCTCCCCTTCGAGAAATATCATTATTGAAGTAAATATATTCGATCTCGATCCTTAGGGGCATCTGATCGATCATGAATGCATCATCCTCTGCACTCCAGTAATGAATCAACATCTCAAGAAATCGTGCTTTTGCTTTCATATTTGGCATTTTGAAGAATTTTAGCAAGCCACAACCTCTCAAAGCATCCAAAGAATTTTGATCCTCCATTACTTGGTTATCAGTGGAACTACACTCCCTGTCTCTCTAGGTGATTTTCATCTTGCCCAGAAAAGATGTTTCAAATCATTAGATTTATGTTTTAAATTTTTTACTCGCACAGAGGCAGGTTCCCTTTATACATAGTCGCGTGTAGGGACCTCATATATGTGGGTTACCTGTATTCAACATGCATGTACGCAGAGTTGAAATTTTTAACACATTTTCCTATGGTCAAATTTAAAAAAAAAGCATCTAAAACGTATCACAAATGATTAAAATCATGATAAAAGGGTTACCTAGAAGTTTTGAAGTGATTTGAATGATTGAATTGGATAGAGGAAGTTTGTTTGAGTTTGTCTCCATAGCTCCTTGCTCAAAACAAAAATGACAAAAGTGTGAGTCCAAAAGTCCTTATATAGGTTGCAAAATGAAAACTATTTTTTCAAAAGTGGATTTTTATCTTATGAACTTTTTGACCTTTTGGCTTGGAGTGTTAGGAATGGGTTGTCTTTACAGGAAATTTTGGAGACTTCTTCGAGAAAGCATTTTGGCCCCATGACTGCAGACCCATCATGGCAGGTATCGTTTTCTTACTGGCATATAGGTTAGGGAATACCACATTCCCCTCCATTTTGCATACTAGCCTCCATAATGTGATATGTTTGCCATAGGGTTGACCCCATCATGTCTTTGTTCACAAACCATTTTCACTTGTCGACTTTAAAATCATGACGCGATGGTAGAGCCAATATTTACATGGGCATCTTAGTCAGATCCTCACTAACATTTGTTGCCCATGTTGTGATATTGAGTAGGCTCGAGAGTCCTCTTTAGTCCTGCCATGGCTTGTGCATTGAAGACTCATTCTCATTCTTCTGCGCTATTTTCTGGCCTTATACCCTAGAGGCTCCTTTGTGTTGAGTTGTACTGCTGCATTGCATATTGATTATTTGCACCTTTTGGCCTTGAGACGGCTTCACTTGGACTTATGTTTAAGCCACTTTTCAACCATTTTTCTACAAAATCAACCTTGCAATCACATAGCCTCTATGACTTGACACACCCTTTTACCCGTGGAAAGAGCATTCCTTTGAGTGTCATTCACCAGTTTCACCACCTTACATTGAGCATAGGAATGTTCCCCTACCACGAACTAGAGCATTTGTTTTTTCAACATTTGTTCCTTCCACTGTACTATAGCATTCTTTTATTCTTTTTCAAGCTTCATATAAAAGAAAAATATAAAAAAAAATTATATAAAAAGAGTGGAAATGGGACATTATTTCCATATTTGATGGCAGCTAGAGTCATTTGTCTCACCCTTGAACAAAGCACTCAAAAGTAAGTCTTTCCTCCATTGGGATGGGCTTTAGTTTGACTTAGGAGAGCCTTATCCTTGTTAATGAGTCAGTACTCCTCTGATTGGTTACCTCTTCCAATCATATGGAGATTTTTCTTATGCCCCCTGCATGATGAACTTATACAAAGTTATCATATGCTGCCATGGAGTCAAAACTGAGTCGTGCTTTTGTTCAAGGGAAGTAAACCTGAGTTGGCCTATCTGCGGTGTCTCTTGACCTATTTTTTAGTCGGCCATCCCTGGTTGTCAGTGTCACGTTTATTATCACATCAGCTATATTGGTCCTTTGCTGATGTCAGTTTGGTCTCCATTGAATTCTTGCTAACGGATCTTGCTCTTATCAACTACAACAAATTTCTCTGAGGGAAAATCTAGAGCTACACCCTGGCCCTATTTTCATTATTGATAGGTCTCCTTGTGCTCAACATTGATCAGTATCATGGATCTTTGACTAAGTGGTTTCCCTTGTGTTCAACGTCATCTTTCATTATAACACATTTGGATTCGTCTAGTGCCTTGGTTTCCATTTGACCCTATTGGTAGATTCCTTGCCTCTGCGTTAGCTTTCATTATTGGTTGGTTCAGAGGGTTTTTATCATGCACTAGCCACATCTTGTGTACGCCGGAAATGTGCTTCGGTTGGGTTAATACATATTTTTTCATCTGATTCCTTCCACATTATTGGCCTACAGGTTATGCTTACACTAGATTGATGAAGGATGCCTTAATGCCTTCCTTCTAGCAGATCATTTCTAATCGACTTCAGCTCATTGCTGTGGGAAAGAGATCTAGAGTCCATTTGGTGGTACCTTATGGTTTACAATCATCAGTGGCAGATTTCTTCACTATCAACAGTGGGAAAAAATCATTGTCTCCTATTTGATAGATTCTTCCAAGTGTTCATCTACAACTCATTTATTCGCACTTGTTAGATTGTACTAGGTACCTGGAATCTCATCATCATTATCGGTGAGTAGCCTCACATTTTTTAATGGTATACATCAATGACCGGTAATCAAACTATTTCTCACATGGTTGACTTCAAATCATTTATTCCCATTGTGTATAAATGTACAACGACAGTCGGTGAAGACCTCGAGTTTGCATCAACATGTCTTGGTTCACTTGTCAGTTGCTCCCGTTTCTAGTAGTTGACACCATCCACCTTATATACTGCAGTTCATTATAGTGATATCTTATATCTTGGCACCCGAGTTGTAGTGTAGTACCATTTATTCCATCATTTGGACTTAGTAATATTTGGATCAGTTTCTTGACTTCAATGATTAGCTTCATACTTCAGCATCATTGATCATGTCTTTATGTGTGATATTTAGACATGTACTTTCTTGATTATGATCAAATGATCCATTATGTATTTTTAGTTCCTTTATACTTGTATGCATATTGGATCCACTTTTGTACTTGACATGCGGACATGCTTTACTATTTCTGATCATGGGTATGCCCGCCTCAAACAACAATTTCTTTCTAATCTCTTTCATTGGCTTGGCAGGCTGAATTCTGGTGAACTCATCCTCAGTCTCGGAAAGATTCCTTCTATACACTTGATACATTTTGGACATCATGTACCCCTTATGACCTCATATATTAAGGGGCATCTGTTATAGCACCATTTACCATTCTTGGTAGATCTGATGCTCTGCTTATGGCCTAGGGCAACCCTTCCTTCCAAACTTGGTACAAAATCTAAAAAACAATGTTTTATTCCCTATACGCTACTTTTCCATGTGATAAAAGTGTGTACACATGGGTTAGCATATAAACAACCTGCGTATATATGTTAAAACACTTAAAAAAATTAAATTTCCTTAATTTCAGGTAGAGTTCACGGGTTTTACCTGTTACTCACCTCCTATTGCCCGTGGCCCAACTATTTCTCAACTAAAAAACTAATTTGGAGAAGTATAAATAAACCTCCATGGGAAGCCTTAATGAAGGGAAGATATGAGATATTGATACTATAATGATATTATCCCTGATCAAGTTTGACAAAATCCCTGTGCCTCCTGCACTCCCCAAATATTCAAGAAACCCTTGTTTCCTTGTTGGAGATATCCTTCATATTTCTTCAAGATATCCTTGTATTGGTGATGGAGGAAGATTGCTAAGGCCGGGAAAGGACGAATCCAGAGGACGGTTCCGCTTGGAGCCAAAGAAGGACTCAAGTTGTATTTCTCCACCTTACTTGTAGCTAACTTCAATAAAGGAATGCTATTCTATTTCCGATATTAAATGTGTTTATGCATCTATTTATATTGTAATTCGTTTATGAATTTTACATTGATGCATAGTTGTTCATTCATTTATATGATTCCAAGTTAATATCAGGAACATGCTTTATGTTTCTACTATTGTATGTGTTTCATTTGAATAATTTTCAGGTTTCGAAGATATCAAGAGAAGCTGAGGGTTTTCACCCTGCGAGATCTACTTAAACGTAGGACTTCCGGCTAAGGACACCCTTACACAATTCAGTAGAATAAGCATTTAAGTTGATTGCTTGAGAATTTCTTCTTGTGGTTTTCCCTCTGCTCTATTGGGGTTCTCAACCCAAGACCGTAGCGTGGTCTCACCCGCAAGACTCATGTATTGGAGGAATCTTACACAGCAAGCACACTTGCACAATGTAACCGGTCTACCTTTCTCACATTTGCTTGCATGTCATGGTCAAGAGAATTCATACAATCAACATTTGCACGAAGTGTAGCACAACACCATGGAAAGTCCACAGAGTTCATGTCATGCGCTTTAACTCATTTTTATTCTATGTATGCTTGTAAGCTCGGAGTGTGTTGGTCTTCATCGTTATATATTTCATGTTTGTTGGTTTACACAACTGTGTTGTTCACAAACCATGCCTTCACCAACATGGGTTGACCAATGCGTCGATGGCTACATTGGAAGTATCACTTCATGTGAGATGACCCATGCACTATTATCATAGCAGTAGGAGTAGTGTTTTCTTTTGATTTGTTTGCTTGCATGTATGTTTGCTTCTTTCTTTGTTTTTTTTCTTGCTTGGTTGTTTTTTTGCCTACTCGCTTTGCATATACATTTGCTTCTGCTTCTTGCTTTTCTTTTGGGTTTATTTGCTTGTTTATGTTCGTAGGTTAGTTTCACATGGACCATGTGTGACTCTTGAAACAAGCTGGGTGAAGTACAAGAGGACTTGTATAGCTCTCAATGTTTGATTATCTATCATCCTACCTCTTATGTAAGAACTTGTTGTCTTCAGTCCATGATACATCAGTGGAAAATACATAGTCTTCAAAGTGAAGCTGGGTGAAAACACAACACTTGCATGTGAACTAGTATCACCTACTCTAGTTGATTGTTTTTGGGTTAACCCTTGTCAGCTCAGTCAAGTAGAATAAGGTGAGGGGGAAAACATAAACAAGAAATTTTAGAGGCATATACAAGCTACTTCTCTAAAGGAACAACCTCTTCTGCTTTCAATAAGTCGGGATCCCTCTTCCACCTCTGAAATGAATAAGTGCTATGCATAGCTACGAAAAATGAAAAATGAAAAAGTGAAAATGTGAAAAAAATTGAAAAAAGGAAAAATGAACAAGGTGAAAGAAGAGAGGATTCCTGCACAAAGAGGTGATGCAAGTAACTCCTCCAATGTACTAACCAAGCTTGCTGGAAGCAGAGCAATTCTTGTGTTCCTCCATGACTCCACTGGGGTACTTTCTAGGCCTGATGGTAGCAGAGAAACACCAGATATGAAATTAAAACTCTGACGATCATATGACTTGTGCACCAATATAGCCCTCATCCCCAATCGAAACAACTGTGTTGGCTTGGCTTGGAATGTGTGTCAACTGACCAAGAGCCTAGTAGATGCTACATCTTACAATCAAGTAAGTGTGGAAACCAAGATGAACAGAGAACTGAACAATACTTCCCAAGGTGTTAGATTTTCTTTTCACAAACAAGGTCCATTCAGAGAGCTGGAGTTCTACCAGTGTGTTTCCAAGTGTTGTAGCGGCTACAACCACCCTCCAAATTTTTTCCTTAGCTTCGTTTTAGAGCCTCCCTACCCACCATCCTTAGCAGCATGTCTTGCAATGTCAAGCACATCAACTTTAGCTATTTCATAGAGTCTTGTCAAGCTGTGCATGCAATTTTGTTACACCTCCTTCACACATTGATTTCCAGACCTAGTGTCAGTTGCTGTTTGAGCAACTCCCTCTAGGAATTGTGCAATTCTAGAGGGGAACTAGCCTTCCCTCTAGAAATTCTACAAACCCAGCTAGACACCCAATTGGTCTCTAGAATTATGAAATTCTTCCTGATAGTCTTCCTCTCAAAAGTTGCACAATTCATCCTAGGATAGTTGCTCAACCCAGAAATTGCCAAATTCTAAGCAAAAGTCACCTACTGCTCCTAGAAATTATGCAATCCCTTTGGGATATCCAGCCTAGCAGCTAGAAAAAATTCCACAAATCAGTTAGAGAGCCTGTTGGGCTCAAATATTGCGCAATTAAGTTAGACAGACTTCCTCGAGAAAATTATACAGTCTGACCCAAGACAACTGCTCAAACCAGAAATTCTACAATCCTAGGAGACAGTCACCTGTCCCTCCCAGAAATTGTGCAATCCCTCTGGGACAACCATCTCTTCTTAGCCCAGAAACTGTGTAGATTTTCATCCCTGGCTCATAGACCGATGCATGTGCCTTCAGGTTGACTAGTTCCCTCCTGGACCGAGCAAAACTGATTTTTATGCATGGACTACTTTTCCCAAGGCAGCATGCAAAGGAATCCCTTAATTCAAGGATTTATTTTTAGCAGCTAGAGGTTACATGCAAGGATCATTTCAAAAACCTCCCGCCAAGTGTCACTCTTCTTAGATTTGTGGGATGCGTGTCATAACCTTGATCTTATCAAAACTCATCATCTAGATGCTGCAAAGCTCATTCCTCACATCGACCTTGTAGCTCTGAAATCCCACATTGCATCTAGGAGTTGTCGGCACATTAGCTTAGTTGTTTCAGGTAAGCTCCTGTTTCATGGCATACGCTCCATTTCTGTTGCTTTTTTTTGTTTTGCTTTGTGTGAGTGTTTTCTTCTTGATTACAGTGAGTGCTTGTCGTCATTTTGATGTATGTTATATTTTAGAATCACTATCTCTATTTTCATTTGCATCTCAGTACTCTAACATGCTTGACACTATTTTTACACCGATGGTCACTGTTGCAGTGACTCACTTCACACACACGCATGTTTTCCCATTCTCTAAATCCTGCACTTGTTTTTTTCATGTTTGATCATTCAGTCTTGTTTTCACTCATCTCATCATTCATTCAGACTTCTCATGTTTGCAGTCGCCCGTCGGCCGGTCTGGGCTATCTTGGCTTAGACCTTGCCTTGCCCAGCTAGCACTGTGCATTTCTAGAAGCGAAGGCTTTGCCTTCCATACAGAAATTTTGCAAGTCTATCCCAACACTGACCTCTAGGCTTGCATTGTACAATTATTAGAGGTAGTGTCCTACTAGCCCTAGAAACTACGCAATGCAGTTTGCTGGTTGCATGTCACTGCAAACTGAAATTGTGCATTGTGAAGTTTCAGTCCTCAATAGGCCAAGCTAAACTTTGTATTGCATTGTTCTAGTAGTTAGTCAGCCTCCTGACAGCCCAGACTGTGCCTTGCATAGTTTTGGCAGCTAGTCTCCCAGCCTTCCCATGAAAATTGCTCAATATTCACAGACAGTCATACAGGTATGTTCCATGTCAGCCCTCTAGTTTGTTTTGGTTTTTCACTGGAAGATTTCTTGTCATGAGTGTTTCTATGTCTCCAGGTATCACAGGTCTTCATCTAACACTCAAATTTCACTTCCTCCACTCGAACGACACGATCCCATTGCTCATGCATTGGAGGAATCTTACACAACATGCACACTTGCAAACATAAGTGCTCTACCTTTCTCACATTTGCCTGCATGACACAGTCAACAGAATGCATACACTCAACATCTGCACACAGTGTAGCACAGCACCATGGCAAGTCCACAGAGTGCATGTCATGTGCTTTAACTCATTTTTGTTCTGTAGACACTCATAAGCTGGGAGTGTGTTTGTCTTCATCATTATATATTTCATGTTTGCTAGTTTGTACAGCTGTGTTGTTCGCAAACCATGCCTTCACCAACACGGGTCAATCAATGTTCCAATGGCTACATTGGAAGTATCACTTCACATGAGATGACCCATGCACTGTTAGCTTAGGAGTAGGAGTAGTTATTACTTTTGAGTGGTTTTCTTGCATGCATGTTTGCTTATTTCTTTGTGTGTTTTCTTGCTTGCTTGTTTGTTTACTTGCTCGCTTTCCATATGCATTTTCTTCTGCTTCTTGCTTTGATTTTTCGTTTGTTTGTTTGCTCATGTCTATAGGTTCATTTTGCATGGGCCGTGTGCGATTCTTGAAACAAGCTGGGTGAAGTACAAGAGGAATTATACAACTATCAATACTTGGTTAACTGTCATCCTACCTCTTATGTAATAACTTGTTGTCTTCAGTCCATGATACATCAATGGAAAATACATACTCTCTGAAGTGAAGCTTGGTGACAACACAAAGCTTGCACATAAACTAGTATCACCTACTCTAGTCGGTTATTTTTTGGTTAACCCTTGTGAGCTCAATCAAGTAGAGTAAGGTGAGGAGGAAGACCTTAGCAAGCAATCTCAGAGGTATATAAAAACTACTTATCTAAATGAAAAACCTCTTCTACTCTCAATATGTTGGGATCCCTCTTTCACCTCTGAAATGAATAAATTCTATGCATAGTTACGAAAAATGAAAAATGAAAAAATGAAAATGTGAAAAAATTCAAAAAAATAAAAAATGAACAAGATGAAAGAAGAGAAAGGCTTCCTGTGTAGAGAGGTGATGCATGTAACTCTGCCAAGGTACTGACCAGGCTTGTTGGTAGCAGAGTGATGCTTGTGTTCCTACGTGACTTCGCTGGGGTACTGTCTAGGGCTACTGGCAGCGGAGCAACACCAAAGATGAAACTAAAACTCTGACGATCATGTCACTTGTGCACCAATATACCCATCATCCCCAATCGTAAAAACTGTGTTGGCTTGGCTTGGAATGTGTGTCAATCGACCAAGAGCCTGGAAGATACTACATCTTACAATCAAGCAAGTGTGGAAGCCAAGATGAACAGAGAACTGAATAATACTTCCGAAGGTGTTAGACTTTCTTTTCACAAACAAGGTCCATTCAGAGAGCTGGAGTTCTACCAGTGTGTCGCCAAGTATTGTAGCGGCTATAACCACCGTCCAAAATTTTTCCTTTGTTTCTTTTTGGAACCTCCCTACCGACCATCCTTAGCATCATGTCTTGCACTATTAAGCACAGCAGCTTCAACTGTTTCATAGAGTCTTGTCAGCTAATGCATGCAAGTTTGTTCCACCTCCTTCACAGGCTAATTTCCAGACTTAGTGTCAGTTACTGGTTGAGTAGCTGCCTATGTGAAATACATATTTATGGAGGGGAACTAGCCTTCCCTCCATAAATTGTGCAAACCCAACTGGACACCCAGCTGGGCTATAGAATTGGGCAATTCTTCTTGATAGTGTTCCTCTCAAAATTTGCGCAATTCATCCCAGGATAGTTGCCCAGCCAAAAATTGCCCAATTCTAAGCAATAGTCACCTACTTCTCCCAAAAATTATGCAATCCCTTTGGGACAGCCACCCCAGCAGCTAACAAAAATTACGCAAATTAGTCAAGCAGCATAATGGGCTCAAAACTTGCACAATGCAGTCAAGCAACTTTCCTTGAGAAAATTGAGCAGTCTGACTGAGAATAGCTGCTCAGCCCAGTAATTGTGCAATCCTGGGAGACAGTCACCTATCCCTCCCACAAATTGTGCAATCCCTCTGGGACAACCATCTCTTCTCAGCCCAGAAACTGATCAGATTTTCATCTCAGGCTCACAAACTGATGCATGTGCTTTTAGGTTCACTGATTCCCTCTAGCACCGAGAAAAACGGATTTGCATGTATGGACTTCCTTTCCCAAAGCAGCATACAAAGGAATCCCTTGATTTAGGGATCTATTTTTAGTAGTTGGAGGTTACATGCAAGGATCATTTTAGAAAATTCCCACCAAGTGTCATTTTTCCTAGATTTGTGGCATGCGTGTCATAATATCTATCTTATCAAAACTTATCATATGGATGCTATAGATCTCATTCCTCAAATCAACCTTGGAGCTCTAACATCCCACATTGCATTTGGGATTTGTGGACACATTCAACTCAGATGTTTCGGGGTAAGATCGTGCTTCATGTCTTACACTGCATTTTTGTCGTTTTTTGTGTTTCTCTTTGTGTGAGTGGTGTATGCTTGATTTCAATGAGTGTTTGCTATCGTTTTGATGTATGTTAGCTTGTAGAAGCATTGTTTATGTTTTCATTCGCATCTTACTATTGTACCATGCATGACACTATTTTTGCACCAATGATCATCGTTGCGGTCACTCGCTTCACACATGTGCATGCTTTCCCATTTTCTGAATCCTGCACTTCCTGTGTGCATGTATGATTATTCACTCTTGTTTGCACTCATCTCATCATGCATTTATAATTCTCATGTTTTCATTCGTCCGTTGGCTTGTCTAGGCTGTCTTGACCTCGACTGTGCCTTGTCTGGCTAGCACTACACATTTCCGGAAGCTAAGGCTATGCCTTCCCTCCAAAAATTCTGCAAGTTTGGCCTAGCACTGACCTCTAGGATTGAATTGCGCAATTCTTAGAGCCAGTGTCCTACTGGCCCTAGAAACTGCGCAATGCAGTTTGTTGGTTGCATCTCACAGCTGACTCAAATTGTGGATTGTAGATTTTTAGTCCTCTATAGGCCAGGCTGGACTGTGCATTGCACAATTTCGACAATCAATCAGCCTCCTGACAACATGAACTACGCCTTGTGTAGTTTCGATAGTCGGTCTCCCAGTCTCCCAGTGAAAATTGCATAATCTTCACAAATGGTCACATAGGTATGTTGCATATCAGCCCTCTAGTTTCTTTTGGTTTTTGACTCACAAATTTCTTTTCATGAGTGTTTCTATGTCTCTAGGTATCACAAGTCTTTGTCTACCTGTCAACAACATAAGTACAATGGATTCCAGGAGAGAAAAGTTGAAGACACCATTTAGAGCACACTTGGGGCTGCAGTCGATCATGTGTCTATGAAATTGCCTATCCACAAAGACATCAATTTGATCATGGAAAATGATATCAAGATGAATGGAAACGACATCACAATGAGTAGCACCATCATCAACAACAGAAGGCATCACACCTGCACACGACGAATGCAAGAGGAAGTGTTATCTTTGTGGGCCCTGACCTAGGTTCAACATTAGTTAGCCAAACAAATCCCTACACTACTGGCCCTTTCAGCATCAACCCACAGAGTGCAGACGTAAGTCTCACGTGAAGAAGTATCAGGGGATGTTGGAACCAAGTTTCCGCACCCTGAGATGGTCGCAATGTCGGTTTGTACCCTCTGCCCCTACTTTCGCGTAGGTCACTAAGCCTTAGGACTCTATCAATCTACCCTTTATTCCACCCTTCAATACCTCCACGATGGTGTATGATTGACCTTCATGCAGCCCTAACCCCTGGTTCAGGTACTTTCACGCAACAATGACAATATATTGTATAGGTTCCCAAGTTATCTCAAGTGTTTTACTTATCTTACTAATCAATCATAGTTAGCGTCATGTAAATTGATATCTTTACTTGTATTCAATTAAGAGAGATAATCACATATATTTGCGCATCAAATAAACATTTTAAATTAAACCCAAAATGTAATATAATCAGATGCATTAATAGAGGCTAAATACATAGCAATTGCAGAAAACTTCTCTTTATTGATACCTTCCAGTTTAATACAGACTCTATCCACCCTGCGCACATAGCCGCAAGGGTCTGTGCACTCAGCTGCAGACTTCCACCCTAGGCCTCTGCGCACTCAGCTATAGATCCTCTACTTACACTAAGACCCGAAAACACTTAGAATTCTCTACCAAAACTCCAATACTTAATTCTTCCCTCCACTGCCTAGAGCTTACTTACATAGCTCTTTTTTATACAATCCCATGGTCCGTGGACCATGGGTAGATCTTTATAGCTGACTTGACAATTTACAAAATAAGGGCAGACAACCTTTTATGACCCTTGACACCTTGGCGCTCCGCAACTACAAAATGCGGAGACTTTACAGTTTTATTACAAATTTGTCCCAAAATATGGGCTTTTAGCCCCAAAACTACTCTTGGGGGAACTTGTTCCCAACAGGCCCCCAACACAAACATGGTGATTCGCCCTCGAGTCACTCTGTGGGCGCATAGATCTTCGCGTGAAGACCTCCTAGCTTGACTTGTATGATGGGAAACCTTGGCAGTGCACTGTGCAACGACATGCTTCACTTCTTCAACAAACTGCTCTGTCACTAGTCTTGAACTGTTAGGCTGAAGCTTCTGCTAAGTCGCTCGCAGACTAGCAAGCTTGCCTTCAATGGAGGCCATGACCGAATAAGCTTCTTCCAACCAGGGCTTCAAGCACGCCTTCAAAACTGCCTCTTTGTGTTGCACTTCATTTACCTATTCCTTCAATGTTTTGGCCTCTTGCAGCTTCGCGAGTCTTTGTGTGAGAGCGACGGTGTGCGTTATACCTTTTACTTTTTCATAGCGTTGTTGCAGTTCTTGCACCTCTATTTGCAACTGCTATACATTAGTATCCTCCTGCAAACTCGTCAGGACCTCAAATGACTATTCAAATTGCCGTGTGTAATCTGCTACAGCATTATCTATGACTGTTATCACCTCTGTGATAGTGGTTGCGCACTACTCCTTTACTTCTAGCGGAGTTGAAGGCTGGGCCTTCAACTGCAAATCTGATCTGTAGGTTCAGCTCTAGTTGAACCTTAGCCAATTTTATGCAAGCATCGTGCACCCCTGTAGCAAGTTTGTAGACTTGTTCATCTGCCTCCACATCCTCAGGAATGGCCAATTCGGGGACCATTCAACAAGCTTCCCTCACAACCTTAATCATGTGCTGATTTGTGTTAGTAAGTTCCACCATGGAAGTGAGGGAAATGTCTCACTACAGGGCCATCTGTACATTATTAAACTTCTTCTCATTGATTACCTACAAAGCGCTCTGTTCTCGGGCCCTCAACTTCATGATCACCCCATCCTACAGTAGGTGGAGTGCCTTGCCAGGAATCACTGCCAAGTTCAACCCCACTCCCTTGATGGCGCTGACAGTAGACCTGTCAACTTTGTTTTCTATGGTCAGTGCTCCATTCGGCAGCACAATCGCTCATGAGTCCTTTGCATGCAACATCTCGGCAGCTTCCGAAGTACCGATGACAAGGCTGGTGGACACCATGCCAGTCCATGATGCATGGATCTGTAGCTCATGTAGACCCATCTGGATGGCCCCCAATAGTTGCTGTTGTTGTTGCTCGAACTTCTACAGTACCTTCGTGGTGATATCCCACACCGTGTCTCTAATGTCATTCAAATCTCCCTATGTTAGGGTGATTGGGTCCGGCGACATCTTCCTGGCCTTGAATTTCTTTTGTGACCCCAATTCTTCTTGCTCTCTTGGACGTTTGATGCGATATGACACCGTCTATAGGTCCACTCCATGTTGTTCTGTTTTCTCATCTGTTTCTTCCTATGTTTTGGGTGAAGGTGACCTTGCACCTTTGTCAGAGCCGCACTTTGTTCTGCCTATTTTCTTTTCCGCCTGCTATGTGACGTCGCGCTCTACTTGGGCCTTGTCAGTGGCCTCCTTCTTCCTCTTCTCAGCCAACTGCGCCATCTTGAGCTTGGCCTCCTCCTAGTGTGCTACTCTGTCGGTCAACGATCAAGAACTACATCAATCACGTCATCCGTTGCCAAGTAAGGTAAGTCATGCCACTTCTGCTCAGGGTCCTTCCGTGCCTTGATTGCGATGAGCTGAAAGTTTGCCTTGAACTCCACGTACTCCTGCAGTTTGGCAAACACAGTAGGTGAAAATCACGTTTTGCGATTAATAGCCATGCATATATTCATTTCCATCAAGATCCAAAAGATCTTGCTATCCTTGACGCACTAAGCATCCTTGGTCTCCCACAACGAAGCGTACTTTGCTGCTTTTGGCAAGTCTAGCATGACCGAGGGGAATTAGCTGTCTTTTGACAGCTCCTAGACTACTATCGCAATGGACAGTAAGAGCCACACATAATGGAAGGTCTTGCTGAGTTCTTGTGCCTCGCAGAAGTTCATAAGGAACTCACCGCAGAGATAGTGCACCCAATTAAACTCGACTCCTTCGATGCATTGGGCTGCTAGAGCAATGACCAGTGCTGGCACTTCATCTGCACGACACTTCCACTTAAATTTTCTTGCCAAGATCTGTGTGGCCACCTTCACCGTAGGGTTGTAGATACTCAAGATGGCATAGCCTCATAGTTTCTTCATGAGCCTGAATTTCTCCTTCATGGCCTCCACGAGGGCCTGCTTGCCACCTTTTCTGCCAAACATCATTGTCGGATTTTCCCCTATATAGGGCAACCACGTGATCCTATAGATCAACCTATCAGTGATGGGTATCGACTCCTCCAGCCACAGACACCCATCATGCACCAAGCATAACAGTTGTTTGATGACCAATATTGTAATGGGTGTGCAATTGTAGTGCGGCACCCATAACAGGTTGAGCAGACTTCCCTTGTCTACTCCGCTGAGCCACTTCCATGGTTTCAATGTAGTCATCCTGGTGGTTGTGTGAACAATGCCATGCATTAGCTGTTCTATCGCCATGTGCAAGAACTTCTCAATATTAGCTAAGTCCCAATCTTCCAGTTTCAACAACAGAACCCACCCTAAGCGTAGTCCTTCAAAGACAATCTCATCCGGCAGCAGAGGTATGTGCAGGGCGACCTTGCTTTCATCGATGTCCTTCGACACTTTGGTCTTGCCTTTGCGCAGAGGGACGTATTTGGGCAACTTAGAGATAGGGGCAGAACCCTCAACTTCAACATCCTCCACTTCCACCCCCAAATCCTCGTCATCCATCAAGATGTCCTCACTTTCTTTGTCCTCCAGCTCCAAGTTAATGGTTTTTCTCTTTTCCTCTACGGTGGGCTTCTCCCTCTATGGGTTTCTTCTAGGCGAACCGTGCACTAGTATCGTAGCCTAATTTCCCTTCTTATCCTTCATACTCTCCTTGGTCAGGGTAGGCTTTAGTCTAGGCATCCGTGGTGACTTGGGGACATTAGCTAGTACCTCTGCAACCTCTGGAGTAGATCCTTCAACCTATGTAACAACCTCCGGCATAGCCCCCTTGGCTATCACTGCTTCGGCGTCCATAGCTTTGGATCCTGGAATAAAATCATGGATGAAATTGTGGTGGGACTCAGGAAGTTGATCAAACACTGAGTAGTCAAGTAATTCTTCGAAGAATATGAGGATCATGCACATCTGAGAGCTCACCAACTCGATGTTCAAAATGCCAAGTGTTTTTCATTGGGCCGCCACCTGTAATTTATAGGCCATTTTGAATTCAAATCCGACCGTTCTGCCCACATTCAGTTCAGTAATGCCGGATTGGTGACAGATTTCTAAGGATTTTACCCATAAATTTTGTCTTAAATGCCGATTGCCCACTCCATTTGGCCACATTCTTATCGTCAAATCATGAAAATTGACTTTAACGATCACTTTCCTATTGACCTACGTGATTTCTCCCCAGGTAGCACAACTCACTCTGCGTTGTCGCAAACCCTGTGACATCACCTCGTTTAGCACAATCCTCCAACCATGCAGTTCCTCCTTCCGGGTAGTCTAGTTTATAGTCTCGTGCCTCCTTTTAGCTGCCTAGAGTGCTAAGACTATGCTACCTTCAAATAGTCACCTGGCCAGATCACCAGTGTATGGCTTCAATCAGCTACCATTCACCTTTCCTGGGAAGGGATCTCCATTCAATTTAACCAACTGAACTACTCCGTCTTCGGTAATCTCCTTAATTACATAGGGCCCTAGCCAGTGCATTCTAAATTTCCTTGGAAATTTATCAAACATGCTGTCATATAGAAAAAACCAAATCATTTACCTTAAAATTGCACAATTTAATGTGCCGATCATGCCATGCTTTTTCATGCTGCTTTTGGACCTACTGGTGAAATCTAGCCAGAAATCTTTCTTCCTCAAGCTCACCAAGTTGTGCGAGCCTTTCTTCCTTCGCAATCCCTCATACCCATGAGTACCACTATGCACAAACTAGGCACAATGTATTCCATGGGCATCACTACTTCAACACCATATACAAGCCTAAAGGGTGTCTGTCCAGTCAACTATTTTCATGGCATTCGATAGGCCCATAATACTGCAGGTATGCGCAGCTCCCAATCACTTTGTTGAGCTTTGCAAACCTTGGTCAACGCATTCTCCAGTACCTTATTAAATTCTTCCACCATCTCATTAGCCTGTGGGTGATAAGGCGTGCTTTTCGGTGACATACCTAAAATTCCTCGGTCAGCGCACTGACCATTTCATTTAGAAAGTGCATACCACAATCACTCGTCAAAACCTTTGGACACCTAAATCGCATCAGCACATACTCAAAGAGATACTTTACAGTGGTTGCGCCTGTGTAATCCTTCACAATTTGTGCCTCCGCCCATCAATTCAAATAATCAGTCGCAGTGATAATGTATCGTGCTCCTATCTTCTTTCCTTGGGGCTAAATGGGTCCCACAAAATCTATCGCCCATTTCTCGAAAGGTTGTAATGTCATTTGTGGGTTTAGGGGCAGCTCATCTCTCCACGATGGCCTATCAATCCTTTGGCACAGGTCGCATGCCTTGTAGTAAGATTTTGAATCCTGATGGAGGGTTGGCCACCACAATCCTACTTGTAGAATCTTCTATGTGGTCTCCCTTCCTGCGTAATTCCTTCCCATGGCGCCCCCATGAGCGTCTGCAAGGATACTGCTCCTTTCAAACTCTAGTACATATTTTCGTAATACTTCATGAGACCCCATTTTGTACAGATGTCTGGAAATGACAGAAAAGTCTCTAGCACTCACCACTAACTCGTTTTTCTGTTGGAAGGTGTAGCCTTCTAGGGTAGTTCATGTTGTGAGGAAGTGTATGATGTCTTCAAAGTGACATCCACGATGCGCACTGCAAAGAGCTATGCATCAAGCAATCCACCCTCCAAATTAGTGGGATCTTCCCCCATTTTGATGTGTGACAGATGGTCTGTAACTGCGTTCAATCATCTATGCTTCACAATAACTTCAAAATCATACTCCTAGAACAATAACAACCACCTACAGATTCTTCCCCCCTGAACAGGATTATTGACTAGGTATTTCAACGAAGAATGATTCGTATACATCTTAAAATGTCCACCCGGAAAATAGTGTCTAAACTTCTAGAGTGCATATACCATGGCTAATCCTTCACGCTCGGTGGTGGAATAGTTCTTCTCAGCCTTGGATAATCTCCTTCTTGCGAATGCTATAGGGTGCTCCAATTCTCCTTCGTTGGCCTCTGTCAGTACTACTCCCAATGCTATACATGGCGCGTCTACATGTACATGAAACTCCTTCTTCCAATCCAGGAAGACTAAAGTCGGCACGGTGACCATTTTTCCCTTCAGTATGTCCAAGCTTTTCTGATAGTCCTCGTTCCAATAGAATGTGACATCCTTTTTCAACAGCTTCTCCATAGGCATGGTCATCTGCGCATATCCCTTGATAAACTTCCTGTAGTACCCAGTATGTCCCAAGGTTGCGCATAGTTGTTTCACACTCCTCGGTGCCTCCAAGTTAAGTATCATGATGATCTTCATGGGATCTACCATCAGTCATTGTCTACAAACCACATGACCCAGCAAAGTCCCAAAAGGAACACAAAATAGACATTTCTTCAAATTGAGTACAATCTGGTACCTTCGACAAGTATCTAGCATTAACCACAAACTAGCCACATGGCATTTTACCAACCCAAACACAATCCAGTCATCAAAGTACACCTCCAGAAACTTATGAGTGAAGTCTTTGAATGCAGCAATGACTACATGCAAAAAAATCATAGGCGCATTCTTTAATCCAAAAGGCATTAGAGTGTACTGAAAATATCCCCATTCAGTCGCGAAGGTCATCTTACTTCTATCTTCAGGCACGATTTTTATCTGATGGTACCAAAAAAACCCATCAGTGAAGGAGTATGCTTCTAGGCCACCTACAATATCCAATACCTCACCAGTGAATGGAGTTGAGAAAGGATCATGCACGCAAGCGTCATTCAACTTCCTGAGATCTACGCATATCCTTATTTCAACCTTCTACTTCTTTTCTAGTACAACCATTGGGCTCACCCAATTAGATTCTTCTACGGGCTCAATGATGCCTGCCGCGAGCATATTATATAACTCTAAGTGGACCTTCTCCTTATACTCCAGATTGAGACGGTAAGGTCTTTGCTTAACCGGCTTCGCATCAGGCTTTAATGAAATCTTCATAACACCCAGGTTCCCTATTATCCCCTTTAACTCTGTAAACTTGGTAGGGAAAAAGTCTTGGTATTCGCGGAGCAATTTGGTGACCTTATCTACTATCGCGCCATCCCAGTAATCTCCAATCTTTGCGAATTTGGGCTCCACCTCTGTACCAATATTTACCTGTTTCGTTTTGAGTGGCATAGTTATATCAGGATTCTCAATTCGCTGTCCCTCGACCTTGCGGTGACCCTTGGTTTCAGGGATATTAATCTTTCGTGGGTCCTTGTCTTCTTCAACAGTCATGTTATAGAATTTTAGCACGTGGTTTTGCTGAGTAGTCCAATCGGGTTGAATCAGATCCAAAGGATCATGCAGTATCCTAAAGATTGGTGCTTTAACTTCTTGTAGCACTTTGTCAATACAGTCAAACCCATCTTCGAAGTTGAACATCATTATGAACCCTTCATGCATAATATCTCATTCGCTTGTGCCATGGAGGAGCTCTATCTCCAAGTACCAGTTCATCAAGATGATATCCAAGGTGTGAAAAAACAAGTCCACCCATTCAGGTCGGGTCTACGCTCCAAAGGCCTTAGGCCATTTTTCCAAGTGTGCACGTGGATCGTCCTTCCCATCATACTTGTCTTTCTCTCATACCTTTGGCTTCCCAAAGCATTTTCTCATCATCCGCCTGCACTCACACCAATCATCAAAACTACCCTTGTGCATATCCCACCATCTTGTGGGCATAGCATGCAGTGCCTAGTCCAAAGCCTATAAGCACTGCTTTTGTGGTACTTCCCTCTCAAATGCATCCAAAAACACATTGATATCATTCAAGCCATGATAAGTGGGAATATTTCTTACCTCTAACAACACATAGTGCAGCGACCCGTTCATCATGTTACAACTCAACGTGGTTACTTCATGTAGCCGATTCTGCCAGCGCTCTAATTCTTTGTCCGAGTCTAAGTTGCAAGAACTCTCGCGATCCCATGTAATTTGTCCATCTGCTATCGAATTCACCCAATCTTGGCCTTGCACTGTTATTTTATATATTCAGTTGAAATCATCATGGCTTTCGTAATCGCGATCTAGTTCAGTATAGCATGATCCTTCAGCAGGATCTGTGGGTACTATTACACGAAATGATTTCTTTTCAAATACCATCTTTCACTTCTTTAGGTTGATTACCCCATTCATGTCAGTAGCCCAATCAATGGCAAGGAGTGCAAGGTAGGGGTTGATGTCATCCACAATTTCTATTACTTCAAAGTTAGCCAATGCACTCGTGGCTTCAATATCTCTAGTTACTCCTTGCAGCCATCCCATAGGGATGATCTTTTGCTGATTTTCCATCCTTAACTAAATTAGAGACCACTGCAGCGCGGGTCTCCCCATTCGCTCCCAAGTCTGCTTCGACAAAATGTTCACGTCTGACCCCAAGTCCATAATAACTTGATCCATTTCGTATTCTCCTATCTGCACGGTCAGTCTCGTCTCACGTCTTATCCTTGATTTATGCTTATCAATCTTCCGTACCACGCACAGTTCACTCAGAGTGTTTCTGGCGCATCTATTTATAATTTCCTGTAACCCCTTCACAGCCTTGCTATCGTGCAATAGCTTCATGCAGGGCTCTAAAAAGGTCGTAAGCATAGAAGGGTCCATTTCCTGAACATGCTTATCCTGGCTCTCTAAGGTAGAGGCTTCAATGAAGTTTTTCTTTGCTTCCATGAACGTTTCGTGTGCACGCTCCAAATCAAATTCAGCCTCCTTTTCCAGAGCTTTGTGAACCCATGCACTATCTTCAAGTTGTTTCCCCTTATCGTCACTCGTTGCAATTCCACTTCGAAGAACTATATTCATCATCTGCAGGTTCTGAGTTGGCTGTGGTGGTAGCACCCATTTTTCATGTATCCTCACTATCATTATAGGACAGTCCTTCATCTCATGATAAAACTGAGTACAATATTTGCATGACAGACGCGTTGGGTTAGTGCATTCATGGGTTTAGAGTCCTGGTCTTCCACAATTGTAACAGTTCAGTTGTCTGCAACCTCTGCCAGGTCCTCCTCCACCTCGGCCTCATCCGTGCCCCTGAAAGGTTGTTCGTGCCATCCCAACACTTTGGTCAGGAGGCCACGTTTCTGCCTAAACTCTATAGGCGGGTGTTTTGTCCATCATCAATTCATAACATCGGCGGTTGTGCTCATCATGTCCTACCGACATGCAGAAGTTGCAGAATAGTTGTTGCAGGTTTTTTACAAACTTCTATAGCAAATGACAGTTATCAGTCATATGTTTCCTTGTTACCTGACATATAGCGCACCACAACATAGGCCCCACACTCAGTCCTTCTTGGGCTTCTAGCCTCAAAGGCATCAGTCCTCCTCATGCAATATATTTCACAAATACCGGGCAGTGGTCTTTGTCATGCCCCTAACCTTTCCATTTCAGGCACCATATCTCTTCGCATGCCTTCGGTCAAATTGTTCTGTCCTGCTTCAAAATTTGCATTTTGAGGCAAAGATTTTGCAACTATGCATGGATGTGATGAACACCCAGATTCAGATCTTGCATTGGTATTTCATGTAGTCTTATTGCAATCTCCAAGGCCTTTGCCTGAGTCGTAATCTTCTGTTGTGACAGTGCAACCCTTAGGTGAGGCAGGAGTGAAGCCAGGAACCACTCGCAGTGCTGTCCATCTGTTAAGTTCATATTAGCTTCGTGGATTTTACACTTCAATCTCTAATCCAATCCCCAAGGTGTCTCACATGGTTTCATCGCGATTTCCTTAAACCCCACAATTGACTGCGCCTCATATTTAGGCCTACTGAACTCTTTATTCAACGTAGTCTGGATTTTTGCCAACCCAATGTTTGGGTTATCATTAGAGTACTTAATGTACCAAGTTAGCATGTGATCCTGTAAAGAACTAACCAACATTTCCTTCTTCATGTGATCGTTTGTGATGCCCTGAGCTTCCCATACAGCGTTTACGACGAACTAGAACTGGTTTGGGTTCTCATTTCCCAAACCCTTAAAAAAATGAAGCTTCAATGAATTCACCATGTTGAACTAGGGTGGAGGTGGTGGTGGTGTGGGCAAATCTGCAGGTGGCGATGGTGGTGAAGGTAGAGGTGGTGTGGGTGGAGGTGGTAGTCGCGGGAACCCTTGTTTTATCAATTGAACTGTACTTCGCAGAGAAGCTTGTGCTACTCCCTCTTCATCACTCAAAGGAGGTGAAATCAGTGGGCTATATTCAAGACCCTTTCTTTCTTCGTTCCTATAAGTCTTTCCACTTTGCGTAGCTCCGAACATCAAGGTAGCTACATAACCCATTTTTTGCACAATAACATCTTAATCTAAGTGTTTAAACACTTCAAGTACTTACCTCACGGACCTTTGAAAAAGTGTCGCTCTACCTTGTTGTAATTAACTGAGGTATTGACCACAAATTCTGTCACAAACCCCCTACGATATGATCGAGCCAACGATCGACAATGTGGGTGATCTTATCCTGAGAAGCTTCCAGTCTCTGTACTAACTCCGGGGTCTAGACAATAGGAACATCAAGCCTCCACCGTCCTTGGCTATCTGCTAGCTTCACGATCCACTCGTATAACTCAAATGGAAAGGAACATAAAAATATCTTGTGGATTTCTCTATACAGGTACATGTCTAGCCACTGTTCCTTCATCAGTCATGGATTTTTGTTCTCCTGCACTGTGAATTCATGGATCTTCCTATCCATCCAGTCTTCGACCTCTTTCTTTGTTCGATTCCAGTGATACTACATCACACATCCCTCATGCAGATACCTCTCCCAACAATGGAGCCAATTGTTGGCTTTCTGGGCCCTGACCCAGGTTCACCGTTAGTCAACCAAACAAATCCCTACACTGCTGGCCCTTTCGGCATCAGCCCACAGAGCACAAACTGAAGTCTCACCCGAACCAGTATGGGGGGGTGCTAGAACCAAGTTTCCACACCCTAAGATGGTCGTGATGTCAGTTTATACCCTCTGCCCCTAATTTCGCGTAGATCGCTAAGCCTTAGGGCTTTATTAGTCTACCCTTTATTATGCCCTTCAATACTTCCGCAAAGGTGTACGATTCACCTTTGCGTAGCCCTAATCCGTGGTTCAGGTACTTTCACGCAGCTATGACAATATATTGTATAGGTTCCCAAGTTATCTCAAGTGTTTTACTTATCTTACTAATCAATCCCAGTTAGTGTCATGTAAACTAATATCTTTACTTGCATTCAATTAATAGATATAATCACATATATTCGTGCATCAAATAAACATTGTAAATTAAACCCAAAATGCAATATAATTAGATGCATTAACAGAGACTAAATACATAGTAATTGCATAATACTTCTCTTTATTGATATCTTCCAATTTAATACAAACTCTATCCGCCCTGTGCACACAACTGCAGGGGTCCACACACTCAGTAGAGGACTTCCACCCTAGGCCTCTGCACACTTAGCTGTAGAGCCTCTACCTACGCTAAGAATTGAAAACACTTAGACTTCTCTACCAAAACTCCAATACTTAATTCTTCCCCCCACTGCCTAGAGCTTACTTACCTAGCTCTTTTCTATACAATTGGACCATGGGTAGATATTTACAGCCGACTTGACACATTAGAAAATAAGGGTGGACAACCCTTTATGACTCTTGACACCTTCGTGCTCCGTGACCACAAAATGTGGAGACTTTACACTTTTATTACAAAATTGTCCCAAAATATCGGTTTTTAGCCCCAAAACTTCTCTTGGGGAACCCATTCCCAACAGGAAGGTTGTTGACAACATAGAGGCGGATCAAAGCTATGAGTTCAAAGTAAATCCACTCGTGACAAAAGTAGCTTTGGAGATTGAAGCTATGAGGTGACGGTGCGACACGAAGATCGCACGAAGGTAGAGAGAGAAATAGAGAAGGAGTTGCATGTTATAAAGTGAAAACTCAAGGAAGAACAAGAGTTTCACAGATGAGAGGATGAGTTGTGGAAGGAACATGTACAACAAGGGGCACAACTTGCATAGATGAATGAAACTATGCCCACACAAGTTATAAATCCATCCCAGTAACTAGCACGGAACAGACAAGGTGAGAAGTGTTGTTGATCACACACAAGGGAACTCAACACCATGCATGTCATTGTGTGCACACATGCGATTCCACTCATTTGGCACACTCACCAAAGAAAAGACAAGAAGCAAGTGTGACTGGAGCTGAACATGTACTTCGACAAGTTGATGTGCATGGTCACTAGCACACACCTAGAGATCAACATAGACACTATGCATCAATATGTTGCTGGTCTAGCCACACTCATGACAATGATGTGCATGCTAACAAACGATTATGATAGAGGGACCATATCAATGTACCCAGATGCAATGGAGGCAAAAGTTTTCTTTCAACAGGATGTCACCATTAAGCGCATGGAGACCATCACGGACGACCAAGATTGGCATCAGTTCGCCACCATCGACCATCACAAGGATGTTAAAGAGTTGGTCTCACCACAATGGTACAAGTGCCAGTGATGTCTTGCATGGCTTCCTCAAGCCAATTTGTCTCACGTGGGTACACGTGCAAATTATATGTAACATCTTGTGAAGTGGAAGTTCAAGTGTCAATAGTTGAACGTAACAATCATAGAGTAGTTGAAGAGTCATGAGGGTAGATGAATGGTCACAAAGGAGGATTTCAAGGGTCACCCCACCCTTTGCTATAAATAGTCCCTCATAACTCATTGTAGGGGCTTTTGTTCAGCCAAGCTTCCAATAGGATTATCTTAGATAAAGCTTGGAAAATATTGTAATGAGCCTTGGTTTCTCCACTGTGCAGAGCTAGTATATCTCTTTGGAGGAGCAGGCGACAGTGACTGTAATGTTCCACTGTGGGAACCAATGGTTGGTTATGGTTGTATTGTATGACTAGAACTTTAAATTCTTAATATAACAAAGTCAACATATTTCATGCATATGTCTTATTATATTACAGCTATCTTGTTTACTCTAAATGATATATGTAGTTGTTTTCTTACACATGCATGTGTAGCTATTTTTTATATATGTATGTATGCCTCCTACTGAATTTGTTGTTGGTTTAACCATCACATTGGATTGCTAGCTTACTTTCCTCCCATGTTGTGATGCATCCTTGATGGTGTGTTCCTTTCTTAACTCCATGCTTTCACAGGTTTCCAAGGGTCACACTCACATCACCCTTCATGTGTCAGAACTGCTCATGCACCTTCCTTGAATTGTTGCATATGTCACACCCTTGCTACCAACAGGGACACCTTAATTGCCTCTATGTGCGGCCATGGTCAAGGTGATACTACATGACCCACTGCTGGGACTCCTACACCAAACAGTTTAAGGTCTAGTTGGAACTTCTTACTAGGGAGATCCCCTGACATGTTGGCGGGTCGAGCACCGTCAATAGCTCCTTTCAGGTAAGGTTTGGATTTTAGCCATTATGTCCCATTGATGTAGCCATACCATTTGCAGCAACTCAGATAGATTTGGCTCATGTCTAGTCTAAAGCTAATAGGGATGACAACTTCATTGAGTGCATTCAATGCATCCACTAGAAAATCCATGATATATTGGATAGAGCCAATGCTAAGTAAAAGTAGTGCCATGATCAACATTGAGTGTCGCATAAGTTCCGGGTGGGCGACAAAGTTTGGCTACATTTGCAGAAGGAGCACCTCGCTGAACCCTACTACAAGCTTCGCACACTCTGATATGGACCATACACCATCACCAAGGTTGTCAGGGAAAACACCTTTGAGCTCAGAATCCCACCTTTCCTTGGTCTGCACCCAGTGTTCAATGTAGATCGCCTTCAGCCATACTTTCCACCATTGTTAGACACATTTAACATTGCAGAACAACTCACACAAATGGAGCTAAACCCAAACTGCATGGAACAAGCCATAACTAATCAGATCAGGGAAATGTTAATCAAGAACACTTTCCAATAGATGATCCAGCTATATCAAGTTGTCAAAGCAGGCCAACACCGTCTCTGAGGCTAGTGGTTCACCAGGGACCAATTTCAACATAAATTTACTTACTTCATGGAGGCTCTGCATGAAATCGGGACCATTTCTTCCTATGGAGGGAGGATTGATCTAGGTGGATATTGGTGGCCACCCACCTATTCCACCTATACCTCCTGTCATTTCATATGTTTCCTTATTTATTTCAGCATTTTCTATTTTTAGCAATTTTTCAAGTCCTGAATTTCTGGACTAGTTTTGACCCCCTAAACATTGTTTTTTTAGGTTCACAATAGGCCTATGACATGCCGCACTTCCTATAGTACTTGAATAAAAATTTCCAGCAATGTATCGTATACACCAAACAAAGATAATATAACAAAGTTATGATCCCAAGAAGTTGGTTGCGCAACTAACCGCAATGGGGCCCATAAACTCTTGGTGTTTCATCTCTTAGGGTTAGTGTTTTGGTTTTTCAGGGTTTTCCCTTGTTGTTCAATAATAAATAGGCACTGCAACTCATTGTAACAAATTTCAAAGGCATGTAGTCATCACATCTCTTCTCAGAGATAAGCTACCATCACACGAGCTAGTTTATTTCCATTCTATTTATAATCATATTTCAGTATTTTTATATTAATGAAATGAAGTGTTATTTCTACTGCATCTTTGTATTTATGGTTATATCTGTAATTTTTTGCATTCCTATTTATGTTTGGATCAATCAAGGGAATTCAATTGTTGTAGCCTCTCTTCCAGAGTTCTTATGATGTCTGGATCAAGTTGTGTTTCCATTATGAAGGTGTTATATTCAAATTCGATGGACAACAATGCTTTCTCACCATTAGCCATATCGAATGGGGTGAATCTAGTGGTTTTCTTCCATATAGAATTACAGGACCAAGTGGCCTCCACAAGCCTAAATTTTGAATCCTTCTTGTTGTTGCTGACAACCTTAGTCAAAATGAATTCTATTTCTCTATTGGTTACTTTCACTTGCCCATTTTCTTGAGGGTGATATGGGGTGGACTTCCTATTCCTGATGTGTTGTTTCTTCATTACACCCTCTACCAAATTATAAGTGAATTGAGTTCCTTGGTTAGTGACTAGTTCTCTTGGGAAACCAAATTTGTAGAAGATGTCATCCCTTAAGAATTCTGCCACTTTTTGATCTATTATTTCTCTAACTTCCTTCACTTCATCACACATTTTTAGATACTTTGTGCATACAATGATATACTTCCTCTGTCTAGATGGGGGGTGAATAGGCCCATTGAAATCCATTCCCCGCTTCTCAAATGGCTCAAGAGTCACTCGAGGTTGTAGTGGCATCTCATTCCTTTGTGTGGGTTTCCCCATCCTCTGGAGCTCATCACACCGTAGTGTATCTTCTGGAATCTTGATGTAGGGCAAACCAACAGTAACATGATTGAAGAATATTGAAGGTTGTCCTCTTGGAAGCAAAATGGCCCCCATAGGATCCATCATAGAATGCATAGAGGATATCAAAGACTTCATCTTCCCTTACGCATCTCCTAAAAATAAAATTTGGCCCCAATCTGAAAAGGTTCCCCCCAATCCAATTGTAAGGGGCACTCTTCCTAACACTTCTTCTCTTTTCCTTAGTAGACAGATTGGGAGGAAATTTTCTAACAACCAAGAATTTTTCTATGTCAGAAAACAAAGGTGATAATAATTATATCTCGAAGAGGTGCTTATCTTGGAGTTGGTCATCTATAATCTCTTCATTCTTTGTAGATAATGTTAGTCTATGCAACTAATGTACAACCACATTTTCTTTTCATGGCTTGTCAATAATGGTTAGATCAAACTATTGTAATAGCAATGAAAATCTAATAATCTTGAAATTTACATTAGGTTTGTTCATCAAATACTTAATTCTTGTTTGATTAATGTGCACAAAAAATTGGTACCCTGTAAGGTAATTGATGGGCCTCTAAATTAGACATAAATTAAGGTCCATGCCTCTAAAGTAGACACAATTTAAGGCCCATCTGACCATCCTTCAGCACATTAAACCTCTCTTTTTGCATTAGATAATGTATTTTTAACTTTATTATGTTCATTAGAAAGGTTTATGGTAATTGCATATTTGTGCCTAATATTATTTATTTTTGTGGAATATTGTGAGAATATTGGGTAGTAATTTAGGGAGATGTTCCCTGCCTTTTAATGTAGATTCCTAGTATTGGGAACCAGATCCACTAATCAAGGGATTTTGGTGGAGAAAGCTTCCTTCTTTCATGGGGAATGATTCCTAATCATTTTTTATAAGTTCCAAGTCTAATTTTCCTCTAGGGGTGGATTTTTATTAGTCCTCTTATGGAGAGAACTCGTATTTTTGTAGCTCCATTGTCATTTCTTCCAGGGATGTAATAGTATTGATGGAAATAATGAATATTGGTGACATGTTCAGCTTCTAAATCGTGGTATCCTCCATAGGAATCTGAGGTTCCTTGGGCTTGGCCATCCCAGGTGTTATAGACATTTTTGGGCACTGCAACCCAAATCATAAATGTCCATAAACCAAGGGCTCCTAAGTCCCTAAAGGTGTTGTTCCAACTCCTAAAAGAACAAGGTCAGCTGATTACATCATCTTCCAGAAGTTCTCCATGAAAAACTACTCAGAACTGGTCAAAACTAGATCATTTCACTTTCTCCATGGCCAAGGTGCGATGCATCCCACCTAAATGCACTCGGGAAGTGTGATGCATGTTGAAAAGCCCTTCTATGGGGTGCGATGGACGAGAGTAGACAAATGGCAGAAGCAGTTTGCTAAGTGGATGATCTTGGAATCTTCTAGAAACTTCCCCAGGACACTTGTCTCTCTGAATTCGCCCAGGGATGAGTAAGAGATCATCAATCTCCAAGTGGAATCAAGAACTATCAGAGAGAAGACACTAATCAAAAACCCAGAGTTGACTCACACCTCTACAAATATCTATATATAGATCTCTCATCCCAGAGATCCAGAGGTTGGAGGCTAGAATTTTGTATCTTGTAACAAAGTGCTGCTGGTTTTTTGGTGCAATATCATAGTGTTGGGTGATCTAAGCTTTTCATGAGGTGAAGAAGGGCTTCTTGCTGAGAGGATGATGCTGGGTCAAAACAATTGGTTGTAATTCTCTTGGCTCTTTCTTGATTATCAATAAAGCTATTCAAGTTTTCCTCCATACTCTTGTATGATTCATGTTTTATGCATTTGTGTGGTCAATTTACATCTGATCCTATATTGTTTATGATAATAGATCTATGTTCTTGGATAGAATTATGCTGCTTTGATTCTACAGGTTCCCTGTGAAGCTGGGTAGACAAGGAAGCAAGTAGCAAAAGATCTATCAGAAGGGAGAGGAATCAAACAAGGAACCAAGCGCAAGATAGAGGTTGGTCTCCTTTATTCTTCTCTCATCTATTTCTCATAAAGGAAAATGAAAGTGGTTTTAGTTTGTTTGTTTCTAATGTAGCTACCAGCCTTAGTGGGATTAGTAGCTCTGCATAGACAATATTCCTGGTAACAAAATGGCGACTCCACTGGGGATAGAGTAGATTGTTTGTTCACCTACATTTGTTTACTTTATAAACTTACAGACGGAGCCTGAAGTCAAGCCAACTAGCCTTCGAACTACATTTGCTATGCAAGTGCAAAGTAGATCAACGTTGCTTCAGTCAATCTTTGGGTTTTGTTTATGAATTAAAAAAATTATTTACAACCTCTCTAATTGCCCTCGTGGTGGCTCTAGTAACCTCTTTAGATCTACCCCTATGATTGATTTACTGATTACCACTTGCTCGACCTAATTCCCTGAACTAAAATGCAAACTGTGACCCGGAACCCAATCCAAGTCTCGTCCCTGGTCTAGCGCACTGTCTGTTCTGTGAACTTCAAATGCAGTGCAATTCCCAAGTGTAGTAGGTGCGTTGCATTTCAGTTTCACTATGTTACAGGTGCGCTGATCAGACAAGGCCTTATTCCTAAATTTTGGTTTCTGTGTTCATTCTTTTCAGCTCTATTCAAGAGTTTTGCTTCCTGTAGTCAGTACACCTCTGTTTGAAACCCCTTTCCTTGTTGTTATTCCACTTCCATTGTGCAAAGAACTGTAAATGTTTTTATGTATTTTTTGAGTCATTTTCAGTTCTCCTTTACAAAGAAGTAGCGTAATTGTACTGTCGTTTCTTGATTTGAAAGTGTCGCAAGTGTCGTTTTCCATCATAGAAGAGAATCTGATTGTTCTTAATAGTAGATTACCCTGTTACTCTTGTATTTCATCTGAATTAGTAGTTTTTCTAGTGTCGAAAGCAAGTTTTCAATTCCAAATCGCAAAGTGTTGTCATTGTCCTCATTTTGTCTTGAAAAGAAACTTGTTAGTAATTGCCACTTTGAAAAATAATTCATATTTTTGCTTAGCTTGCTGGTTTGATTTAGGATAGTGCATATAGTGTGTGCTCTTTGCTCTTTGTTGAAAGAACGCCATCTCTCTTTCCTTAGTAGCTAGGATTTTCATTTGCAAAAAGAAGACTAAACGACTGTTTATCATCTTAGATTGCATTTTAGGAATTGTACATATACATCACGCGGTGAACCTGAAAGGAAAATTTCTTAAGCAAGATCAACTATAAAATAAATTTAATGAATCTAAAAATGCTTTGGAACCTAACGCACAACATCTAGAAGTCTAGGCTAGAGACATATTCCGGCGTCGTAAAGCCTGGTAACTGTTGTTTTCACTATTGGTTGGGTGATTCCTCCACTTTGAGATGATAAGTGCCAGTACGGACTTGTGCTCCCACGTACCGTCGAGTATATTTGGGAGACCACAATAGGCTTAATCCTTTATCCATAGGAAGCTGTGTCTGCCGCCCTATCGATTGCAATGCACTGAACATAGCATTCGGGAAGATTGACTGCCGTACCGTAAAAAGTATTCTGCAGTTTCATGATTGGTTTGGTAATCCCTCTGTCTAGATTTCTAGAGCAGTCCCTTTCATTCCTTTTTCAGACTCCTTAACAGAAAAGGTCCATTTGAGCACTTGTCACTTCAGGCTCATTAAAAATCGAAGGCGACTAGAGTCATCTTTTGTTTTTTCTCAACTCTTAAAAATTGAAAAAACAAGTTGTGTCAAAGCGTCTAAAATTCATCTAATTCGGAAACATACTTCCCCTTGATTTTTAGTTGATCGAGTAATCTGCAATCGTGGAAGAAAGTCAATTGAAACCCCGTCGTTCGCAGAGGCTTACGAGTCAACCGTCTTTGTCTCTAGAATCAAAATTGTTACGGACGAAGAGAACTCATTTAACTGGTTCCAAATCCCCTGGTAAAGTTAGAACAAGTGTTCCAACCCCATTGGAGACTCCGGTTACTCCAAACATTTCTGGTATCCCTGCCTTTATAGAAGAAGTTCAGCAGCCACCGAAGGATAGTAGCACTGATCCTAGTCTGAGGGTAATCACTTGTATTACTGAACCGGTTCCATCTACAGCTGATTCAGAAGGTGTTATTCCCAAAACATCTATCGCTATAGATTTCATACCTTCTTCGGCACCAGAAATATTTTACGGACCTAACGGTCTACCTCTTCCACCTAGTCTGATTGCTATAGAAGAGATTGTGGAGGATCCTCCATCTAGTACTCCATCACAATTTGGAGTCGGGATCACTCTCTATCCTTCTTCATCAAAAATTAGTCTACCGCCATCGGAAGCTCCTGTAGAATCACTAGGAAGTCTTTTGGATAGACTAGAAATGTCTGAACAACCGTTGACATCTAGGACTGTGTCGTCCGACACAACGACGACAGAACTTCCTGCTATCACTCCAACAATGTTCATCGGTATACCATCTGTCCCAACTAGCTCTCAATCGCTAGAAGGGGCCCACTCAGGGGCTATTTCGACAGTATGGTCCGTTCCTGTTTGTTCATCTGGAATAGTATCTAGAAACTCTTATGTTAAGTCTCAACAAATTGATCCTTCAGGGTGTCAATTTGGGCAGTCCGGTCCTCAAGGGCAAACAATTCCTTTAAGTACCGGATTACCACCGTATGGGGGGCAATATACCCTTTCATTGTCTCCTCTGGGAGGACAACCATACGAGAGTTCACAACAAAATTCAGGTTATGCTGGAATTACATCTAGCAGTTGGGTGCCAATACTACCTCAACAACCAAGAGTTGTGTATTCAATGCAACAATGTTTACCTATGTCAAATATACCAACTACACCAGCTATTGTGACAGTGTCGCAAGTACAAGCGCTGCCTGTTGTATGCCAACATCAGGTTTCTCAGGTTGTAATGCAACAGCCTCTTGTCCCTACGACTCAACCACAATCGCCAACTAGTGGAAAGACACAGGCCCAAACAAGTACAATTACCCCTCATCTTGGTCAAACAGTCAGTATTGGACAACAGCACATGGTTTCACAACCATGGCTGGTGCAATACCAACAACCGCAATTCCAACAGGTATACCAAGGATTTGAGCAACAAATATTTGCAAATAGTGGGCAAACGTATATTCAAAACGGTCAAAATCAACCATTCTACAATGGTTATGCCCATCAACCTTACCAAAGCTACCAACAACAAATGCATTATGCTGGTATGCAGAGACCAACTACTCAGGCAATTTCATCTTATCCTGGGTATGCTTCGCCTAACCTGAATCAACAGTTACCCTTTGTGGCGACTTTAGAGTTACCGGATCTAAATCGGTTAACAAACGATCCAATTTCTTACGCCCCTTGGTGGCCAGTGATTCCTCATAAACTTCCGTCAGATATTCCTAAATTTAATGGAAATCTGGGTGAAGATCCGTTGAATCATGTGATGACCTTTCATCTGTGGTGTTCATCAAACACCCTAAACGATGATTCGATTAGGCTTCGCCTTTTTCAGAGGACGTTAACAGGTCCGGCAGCAAAATGGTATATCGAATTACCTAGAGCTTCGTTTGACAACTTCAGTACCCTAGCCACAACCTTTTTAACCCATTTTCAGTTACCGATAAGGTACGAAACGGGAATGGAACTTCTTACCAATTTCAAACAAACAACGGCCACTCACATATCCGATCATATTCATGAGTGGCGACGTTGTCGTAGAATGGTAAAAATGTTTGTTCCTGATTAGCTTTTAGCTGAATGGTTTATTAAGTCATTATTGCCTTCCATTACAGAAGATGTGGCAAAACGAGGAGTCGTCACTGAAGAGCAAGTTATTGCTCGTGCGCAATATTTAGACTTGATTTATACTCAGTCTAGCATGCTCTACGATAAAATACCTGATGCTCCTAGACCGGGATTTTTCGTTCCTCCCCCTCCTAAATCAAACAAAGACTCTCATGCCGGCAATGGCGTGATAGGTATGACAAGCACGAAATCGAAAAAGGCTACATCTAAGAAAGCCCGTAAGATTTCTGATCAAAATGCAAATGAAGAACTTCTCGCCTCGGAGGTAAATGCCGTGTCGACCGACAAGGGCAAACAGTTGAAGCAACCAGGGGGCAAGAAGAAAAAGAAAGGGAGAAAAACGAAGCAGGATGAGTCATCTCCTAAAAAACCTTCTACAAACCCTTCTGGGCAAAGGAAACCCCCTGCGGGGTGTTAGATATGCGATGAGGATCATTGGACGAGAGATTGTCCACATAAAGCTGAAGTTAAGAAACTCTTTAAGAGTTCAAAAACCTCAGCAGTATTGATTGATCCATTTCCAAACCCGGGAACCAAATTGGTTGCTAATCAAAATGCTTCCCAATCCCAAGTGCTTATGTTGTCTATCTCAAAGCAGGAAAATGATGCTTTGACAAGGAATAAAGATTACGAGAATCCACAGCTATCGAATAACAAGGCTAATGAACAACCTAGTAGTTCGACAACAACTTTGACAGAAGTAGTGCCACCCATCATTCTTGAACCAATGATAAAGCCGCCAAAGGGAGTAGTACACAAGTCGACATTTAATCCTCGTGCCAAAGTAGCATAGAATTATAATATAGTAGAGGACCAGGCCCAATCGCCGTCTGCTATGTTGACACTTGAGGTACTGCAAAATTGCCCATCCCAAAAGCAGGATCTATTATCAGTAATAGGTGGAATTGACTCAACGGATTCTAATCTTGTGTCCTTTAATCACAAAGGATATGACCCTCAGTTACCAGCTCAACTAGCTTTCCTTATTCAAGTGAAAGCCCTCAAAAAAACTGTTCATCGAACAATTATTGATGAGGGGGCATCTACATGTATTATGTCGATGAGTTGCTGGAAAAATTTAGGCTCACCACCCTTGTCGCGATCATGAACAATGTTAAAAGCATTTGATGGATGATCATACACTCCATACGGGATTTTAAGTAACTTGCAAGTTGAACTAGGGGGAAAAACAATAGAAATTGATGTTGAAGTAATCGACGGAAACCTCGATTACAACATCCTACTGGGAAGGCCCTGGATATATGCCATGGCCGCAGTTGTGTCGACCTACTTCAGGAAGATTGCATTTCCCTTTCAAGGAGGAATTACAATCGTCGACCAACAAACATTTCTCCCCAATAGTTCACAAGTTACGGGAAGCATTCCAATGATCCATGGAAGCAATCATTCGCTTCAAAATATCGGATTAGGTCTCCTAAAAAACCCTGCCTTAATGGGTACTTTTTCCCTACCGCCTCCAAGTAATCTGGCGGAAGTGGCCACAGTGGAAACCTGTAATATGAAATCTTCTATATCTAATGGGTTCGGAAGATTCCTAAACATTTTGTTAGCATGGATCATCGCCCTAATAGAAATATTGTAGCAATCAATTTTCTTGGCCTGCGGGGCAAACCCAAATCAACGCTCATCGAGTGTTTGGATAGATAGGTCCAAGGAATATGGTACCTCTTCAGATCCTTGGTCGCATGTAAATTCTACAGACAAAGGAATCATTCAGTCAATGATGTTAGGAAAGGCTCCATGGGAAGATTACCACCATCATTCCCATCTTCCGGATTACCACGAAGATTATTCCCATGACCTTAATCATCCTTTAGTTTTTGATTTTCTACCAAATACTGTAAATACGGTGGATTATGAGGATAGTTCTTTTACTAAATCAACCTCATTAAAAAATGAAACAACTCCCTTTCCAAATCGAGTCTTTGATTATGAACTCATAAAATCCAAGTCGAGTCCTTCAAAGATATCAAAGGTAAACCTTCATTCCAGTCACCGAGTTGAATGCAATGAAGCTTGGGGGCCATGCACCTCGATTTGCGTTATTATGCTGGGGGCATGCAAACTTATCACGAGCAGTGTTACCGCAGGGTTAAAGCTCGTTAAAAAATAAACCCGTATCGAGTAGTTTTAACGCGGACTTCAAGCTCGTTAAAAAATAAACATAAGCAATGAGCAAGTGTTTCCCCCAGTGTTTAAGCTCATTTTAAAATAAAAAATGAACCAATTTCCAGTAAACAACCATCGTGAATGTAGTACTTCAGCCTTTAAAGCCTTGGTCGTGTTCTCATCATCACCTCCACTCTGTATTGGCCGATCATTCACCTCCACTTGATTGTTTACCCCTTTTGAGGAACAGTTGTGAAGAGTGATCCTATTAGCCATCCTTGTAACACTACCATGATTGGAAAATTCCAAACCTTACCTGGAATCAGCTGCTACCCGAATTTATCACTCGTTCCTTAAAGACGAGTCTCCTTTAATATCTTTTCAAGTGACTCGTAAAATATGAAAAGATTGTCGATCCATTGGCCTCTCTAGCTCGTTAAAGTGACTGTAAGTGCTATCCCTCCTTTAGATTTTAATCTTTTTGGACCTGAGGGATTATTACACAAAAAGATCAAGCGCTTGTTTTGTTTGGCTCGTTAAAAGTATCGAAAATTCATCCCTTATATATTATTTTATACTTTTCGGACTTAAGGGATTAGATGATGAAAAAGGATTTTTGGAGTTTCCTTTACGTCCCTTTTCAGACTCTCTAAAATTGAAAAGGAACGAGTTATCTTTGTTGTTAAACTCGTTAAAACCTAATAGCGACAAACTTGTCCATAATAGACAAGAACGAGTTTCACTATCGCTAGGCTCGTTAAAACATAGCGATGGGTTTGCCCGAAGGGAAAATTATAGAACAAGCATATGTTATCCTCCTCAAGCTTGAAAAAAATAAAGAGGTACTGGTCAGCAATGACTGGGGAAAAATTGGGAAGAAAACTTGAAGAAACTTTGTTGGTAGCAAGTCGCTCTTGAACACAACACTTTCACTCCGCATCCAAGTCGGGTTGGGTTGTTCCATTCACTGGTCACATCACCATGGTTCCGTCACACCATCCACATTTGGGGTAATGCTACCAATCCATCATGTCAGTGTCGCCGATATGTTCAAGAGAAGTCGCTCAGAGAATTCACCTGTGTCTCACCCACTACAATACATTTACGCTCCATTCTTTCATGACCGCCACCCTGAACCTTATATCACCAGATCGTTTTCACCTCCATTAAAATAATTTGCTCCGTTCCGTGTCATTGATGTGGGATTCACTAAGGCCCTCCTATGAAAGATCGCTTCTTGTCGACATCAGCTCATTATCCAAGAAGTCGATCTAGGAACAACCCTTTCAGTACTTTGAAACTTGCATGCCTCAATGGCAAGTTTCTCACTTCCGGTGATAGGTTTACATCAATGGCCTTCAACCGAAAGATTTTGCGTGGTGTTCGACACCAAGTCCTTTATTCAAACCACATGAATTGTACTGTAGTACCTTGAGGGTCATCATCATTATCGGTGATTCCTCTCGCACCTGTTAATAGCTTACATCATTGGCTGGTAATCAGTCGATGTCTTTCCATGTTCGACTCCAGAACATCTTTCACATGGATCGACTTGCACTTTGAGTGAAGATCGAACGAGATTGAAGACCCCGGATCTAGTTTCATCCAACTAGGCTGCAATACATATTCAGGAAAATAAAGACATCAAATGTACATCATTGCTGCACAAATAATCATCCAATCTAAGGGATGATGGCTTTTCCAGAATCATCAGTCTACACTCAGACGATTGTCTATCTTATGTACATGAAAATGAATTTATAAAGATGAGCATGGGAAATGCCCGCCTCAGCTAGATCATGAAGATATTATGAAGATAATGTATTGTATTGTATCTTATTACAGGTCGCCTTCCAGCTTGAAAAAACTTCGGATCCTCATGATAAAGCATTTCACCCGACATAAAAAATTAATGACCTCATGCTTTAGGGGGCAACTGTTATAGACATTTTTGGGCACTTCAACCCCAATCATAAATGTCCATAAACCAAGGGCTCCTAATTCCCTAAAGGTGTTGTTCCAACCCCTAAAAGAACAAGGTCAGATGATTACATCATCTCCCAGAAGTTCTCCATGAAAAACTACTCAGAACTGGTCAAAACTGGATCATTTCACTTGCTCCATGGCCAGGGTACAATGCATCCCACCTAAATGCACTCAGGAAGTGTGATGCATGTTGAAAATCCCTTCTATGGGGTGTGATGGACGAGAGTAGAAAAATGGCGGAAGCATTTTGCTAAGTGGATGATCTTGGAATCTTCTAGAAACTTCCCCAGGACACTTGTCTCTCTGAATTCGCCCAGGGATGAGTAAGAGATCATCAATCTCCAAGTGGAATCAAGAACTATCAGAGAGAAGAAACTAATAGAAAACCCAGATCTGACTCACACCTCTGCAAATATCTATATATAGATCTCTCATCCCAGAGATCCAGAGGTTGGAGGCTAAAATTTTGTATCTTGTAAGGAAGTGCTGCTGGTTTTTTGGTGCAATATCATAGTGTTGGGTGACCTAAGCTTTTCATGAGGTTAATAAGGGCTTCTTGCTGAGCGGATGATGCTGGGTCAGAACAATTGGTTGTAATTCTCTTGGCTCTTTCTTGATTATCAATAAAGCTATTCAAGTTTTCCTCCATACTCTTGTATGATTCATGTTTTATGCATTTGTGTGGTCAATTTACATCTAATCCTATATTGTTTATGATAATAGATCTATGTTCTTGGATAGAGTTATGCTGCTTTGATTCTACAGGTGCCCTGTGAAGTTGGGTAGACAAGGAAGCAAGTAGCAAAAGATCTATCAGAAGGGAGAGGAATCAAACAAGGAACCAAGCGCAAGACAGAGGTTGGTCTCCTTTATTCTTCTCTCATCTATTTCTCATAAAGGAAAACGAAAGTGGTTTTAGTTTGTTAGTTTCTAAGGTAGCTACCAGCCTTAGTGGGATTAGCAACTCTTAATAGACACTATTCCTGGTAACACCAGGAGCCTCAGAGCCATTTTGTATCATTTACTTTTCTTATTTTCACTTCTTATTTGCATGCATCTCTTGTTCTTATCTTTCTTCTATTTATGCATTTAGTATTAATTATTTCTTTTTGTAGCATTGGGTTAAATGGTTGAAGTTATTTTACAGGATCACAAGCATAATTTCATCATTGTAACAACTTTGGAAATTCATAGTAATCATTGAGCTACTTGCATTAGTTTGCTTATTCCCAAATTTAGATTTCTGGAAGTCCCTTGTGGAAAATAACAATAAATTTCAATATTTTTTAGAGCATGATAATGAACTTCAATTGAATTGATTCCACTTTCATTAGATCACAAAAAAAATCTAGTTAATAACAAAATTGACTGCATTTCATTTTCACTTGATTAGGCTAGGCATTTGATAAACTTACTAGCTCACTAGCTCTCAAATTTCTAGATTTTAGACTAGTAATTTTCTTCCATTTTTTAGAATGGGTTAACAAAGGTATTTTTGAGTGGTTCCACTTGGAATGGAGACCTAAGACATCCTAGTCAATAAATAAAAATTCCCATCCGATTTGAATTTTATTTGGTTGTTGATTCAGTGAATTATCACTCCCTATAGAAAATCTGATGCTTCCTATAGTAAACTACAAGAAGCCCTATAGTAGTCTTCCAACATGTATATACTTGCCCATATTCACTCAAGAAGCTTGGTTATTGTCTGTTGGGGTTGAATTAAGACCCCTAAGCTCTAAATCAATGATTAGGAAAGACTAAAGACCACTTAGGACTTGCCTCTTTACCCATGCAAAACATTTCATAGATTTGGGTTAATGGACAAATTTATGAATTGTATAATACAATGATGATTTTCTTGATTGCCACATCCAATGAACTATGTTAATGGATCTAGACTCTTTAAACTATAATGGTTGCATTTATTTCATGATATTTACTTTATGAAATTAGAATAGGTTTCTTTCCTTGTATTTTCTTTCTTTCAATAGGTTAAGGTTTCGATTTCGAGCATTTCATTTTCTGCAATTAGTTTAGGATTTGATTTCATTACATTCACTCCATTACATCATGAAAATGAAGGAATGACACATTTTATGCTTCACATATAGTGTTGATACCTCTTAATTTTGTATGAACCCTGGGTTGATAATTAAATTTGGTAGCCTTGGGAGTTGCACATTCTTCTTGCAATATGGAGGCTCATCACATTTTGGCATTGTTGTCGGGGAGGTGTCAAAGTATGCATTGTTTTCTTCCCTAGTCAATCACTTTTTTTTACTTTTTGGAAAAACAGAAAGATATTTTCATTAACCATATTTCATTTCAAAAACATAAAAGCGCATTGCATTACTATTTTCATTCAATCATAAAAACAGAAAAATTCTCCAACACCAACCCACCCCCCCCATTTGATCACATGGTACAGTAAGAGCCACATCACCATTCATTTTTGTAGGTAGAAGTGTAGGTTTTAACCCTATATAGAAACTACCTGCATACGAATTCTAAAACACAGAAAATAAAAAATGCAAGAGCATAACACATAAAGCACATATACACAAATATTTTACCCTGGATCCCAAAATCGGGACTACCAGCTTGATTTTTCATTATGTTCCTCTCAATGCTACAATACATATTTATACATGCCGAAGCATCCAATACCATGGAACGAAAACCATTGCATCCAAAACCATGGACTGAAAACCATCAAGTCCAAAACCATGTGCAAAAAAATGCACAAAACCATAGGTAGGTTCGCCCAACCTAATATAGGGTCCAAAAACAAATTTTTCTAGGGTGCTACCCTGGACCCCATAGAATGGGGTTACCTTCACCCCTCAAACCCCCTGTGACTCCCCTCGCTATGCAATCAACGCAACAAAGGGGGGGCTCCGCCCCCCTTCTATCCCCCAGGTTAACTACGTGGGCTAGTTGTGGAAAGAATATAACACAACCCAACATTCTCCCACTTGTTGTTTTCTTTCCACAAGGGGCCACAAGAGAGCTTAGTCATTTATCCAGCCCTACAATGCCCATTACTTCTTTACACTAAGAGAACTTCTTAGAGCTCAGAGATTTTGTCAATGCATCTGCAGTATTCTTCAAAGTGTCCACCTTTGCCAACAACACCTTTTTGTCATCTATCATATCCCTCACAAACCGATACTAAACATCAATGTACTTTGTCTTTGAATGATATGCAGGGTTCTTTGCCAAGAAAACTTCACTTTGTCTTTCACAGTCTACCCGTATAGCTCCCTGTTCTAACCCCATACTTGAACACAATCTCTGCAACCAAACTGCTTCCTTGCTTGCATGAGTGGCTTCCATGTATTCTGCCTCTGTAGTTGATAGTGCCACTACAGATTGTTTCTTACTCATCAAACTGACTGCACCTCCACATAGGTTAAACACATACCCACTTGTAGATCTTCTCTAATCCAGATCACCAGCCCAGTTTGCATCAATAAAGCCACGAATATCCAACACTCTGTTCAATCCTAGTCTTCCTTGGTAGCACAAACCATAATGACTAGTGCCATGCAAATACCTGAAAACCTGCTTCACTGCTGTCTAGTGCTCCTTCCCTAGTTTTGACATAAACCTGCTCAATACTCCCACTACATGTGCAACGTCTGGTCTATTATAGACCATTGTATACATCAGGCTATCGACTCCACTTACATATGGAACACAGGACATGTCTTCTTCCTCTTCTTGTGTCTTGGGAGACTGTTCAGAAAATAACTTTACACCTACAGGAATAGGAACCTTCACCGGTTTACTATCTTGCATATTAAACCTCTACAATATTGTCTCGACATGCTTCCTCTGGTTTAACCAGAACTTCCTCCTTGTCTAATCTCTTTTAATTTCCATGCCCAAAATATAGTTTGCAGCACCAAGATCTTTCATGTCAAATTTGGAGGACAATTGGGTCTTCAAATCCTATATAATTTCTTTGTCATTTCCAACCAGCAACATATCATCCATATATAAGACTAGATAAAAAACATGTTCACCAATTAATTTAAAATACACACATTGATCTGCTTTGCTTCTGGTGAAGCCAAGTCCCCATATAAATGTATCAAATTTCTGATACCACATCCTTGGTGACTATTTTAACCCATACAGAGACTTCTTTAACTTGCATACCAGTTCTTTCTTACCCTTCACTGCAAAGCCTTCAGGTTTCTTCATGTAGATCTCCACTTCTGGGTCCCTATGAAGAAATGATATTTTCACATCCATCTGTTCTACCTCAAAGTCAAAAGTAGAAACAACAGATAAAAGTAATCTAATAGAAGATACCATGGAAACAAGAGAAAAGATATCACCAAAGTCAATTCCTGGCACCTGGGAATAACCTTTTGCTACCAACTAAGCTTTGTATTTCTCCACCTTTCCTTCTGCATTTGTCTTCTTCTTGAACACCCATTTGCTACCAATGGGTTTTCTTCCAGTGGGCAACTCTACCAGATCCCAAGCCTTATTTTTGTGCAAAGATGCCATTTCATCAATGATGGCCTCTTTCCAAATTTTTCCATCCTCTGAATCTACTTATTCCTTCACGTTTATGGGATCATCATCAGTAATATATAAAGCAAAATTTGAACAGAAATCAGATGGACTATACCTTTTTGGCTGCCTTCTTTCTTGAACTAATCTTCTCACACCCAGAGTTTGTGGCTCTTCATCTTCTAATTCCTCCTCTGATATAGAGTCTGATTCTTCCTCCTTTAGCTCAAACTCTATCTTCTCAGGTTCCTTTGGTTGGACTTCATGCTTAATAACATCTTTCACCTCTCTGAACACAACATCTCAGTTGTACGCAACCTTCCTTGTTAATGGGTTCCAAAGCTTATAACCTTTTAAACCATCCTTATACCCAATAAAGATGCACTTTTCAGATTTACTATCCAACTTGGTTCGTTTCTCCTTTGCAACATGTACATATGCATCACATCCAAATACCCTTAGATGTGAAAGAGAGGGTTTCTTACAAGTCCATACCTCTTGTGGAGTCTTATCCTCCAATGCTGATGAAGGTGATCTATTGACCAAGTAACATGTCATCTCCACCATCTCTACCTAGAATTCCTGTCCTAACCTGGCACCACTGAGCATGCTTCTTGCCCTTTCCATCAATGTCTTGTTAATTATTTCTGCAACTCCATTTTGCTGAGGTGTATATGGAGTAGTATTCTATCGTTCTATACCACACTTCTTATAGAATTCTTCAAATTCCTTATTGCAAAACTCTCCACCGTTATCTTTCCTCAGCACCTGTATCTTCTTCTCTGTTTAGTTTTCCACCAGAGCCTTAAATTATTTAAACCTGTCAAAAACTTCAGATTTATTCTTAAGGAAATATATCCATGTATTCCTTAAGAAGTCATCTATAAATGATACATAGTACACAGACTTACCCAGTGATGGAACCTTCATAGGTCCAAACACATCACTGTGCACAAGTTCTAATATCTGTTTCACCCTCTTACCACCAGAGGGGAAACTCACCCAATTCTGCTTCCCATATACACAATTTTCACAGAAATCAAAATCTAGAGAGCTATTACTCATACCTTTACCATGAAGTAATGGAAGGCCCTTCTCTCCAATATGTCCAAGCCTTTGATGCCACAACATGGTCTTCTCTCTAGAGACCACTAGATTTTCTGCTCCACTTTCAAGAACCACAGAACTATTGCACCCATCAACAATCGTGCTACCTTGCAGCTTGTACAAAGTTCCAATTTGAACTCCCCACATCAATACTAGTGCTCCCTGAACCATCTTGTAGGTATCCTTCTCGAACACTATTTTTACACCTGCATCATCCAGCTTGCATAAAAAAATGAGATTTTTGGCCAATGTAGGAATACACAAAACACCCAGAAGTGTTCTAACACTTACACCTTGCAACTTCAACTTTACTTTTCTACGACCAATGATTCTAGCCTTCCTATCATCCCCTAAGAAGACATCACCACCATCATATTTCTGATCCTCGCAGAACCACTCTCTATGGGGAGTGAAGTGAAAGGATGCACCTGAGTCAATCAACCATGCCTTGTGATCTACATGTGCACTTGAAGAAGCCAAGTACACATCCCCACCTTCATCTGAGGTGGTTTTGGCCTCTGCAGAAGGAACATCATCAGATCCCTTTCCTTTATCAGGAGCTTTAGATTTACATTCCCTTTTGTAGTGCCCTTCCTTTCTACATTTCTAGAGCACCACCTTTACATGTTTTCCTGGAGATTTAGATCTCCCTCTAGATTTAGATCTCGCACTCGAGGACTTATTTTTGTTTCTATTATGGGACTTTCCTCGTATAGACAAGGCATCACCATTCTGTCTCTCCATACTTTTTCGTCTCATCTCCTCTGTCAACAAGGATGAGACTATTTCATCAAATTGCAAGGCAGTTGTATTGCTACGTATTGCAATAACCAAACTATCCCATGAATCTGGTAGAGAACACAACAAACTGATGCACTTATCTTTATCTAAAATTTTAATATCAACAGATGATAGCTGACTTACCATAGTATTAAATGAGTTCAGATGCTCTGTCACCGAGTCTCCATCTTTCATCCTCAAGGTATACAACTTTTTCCACAAGAACAATTTATTTACAAGAGACTTAGATTAAGAAAAAGTCCCTACTTGTCCCACAAAGCCTTCACCATAGCTTCCCCTGATACATTTAGTAATACTGAATCTGAGACACACAATCATATTGTACTCTTTGCCTTCCGATCTAACTTCTTCCATTCTTCATCAGACACTACCGTTGGTTTAGTACCTGGATCTACCGTGATCCACTGATCTTTATCCACCAACAGATCCTCCATCTTGAGTTTCCACAACTCAAAACTTTGACCATTAAATTTCTTGAACTCTATCTTTCCACTGCTCACCATCTTCTTTCACCACAAGAATCGATCTCGCAGATCTCCCACTAAAAAGGGTCTACCACAGGCCCGAGTGAAACCCCTCAACAACAAAGGCATCCTCTTGAAGCCAAAACAACTCTGATACCAAATGTAGGATTTAAGCCTGTACAGAAATTACCTGCATATGAAGTCTAAAACACAGAAAATAAACAATGCGAGAGCATAACACATAAAACACATATACGCAGAGATTTTCCCCAGGTTTAGTACTCGAATCTACCGTGATCCACTGATCTTTATCCACCAACATATCCTCCATCTTGAGTTTCCACAACTCAAAACTCTAACGATTAAATTTCTCGGTCTCTATCTTTCCACTACTCGCCATCTTCTTTCACCACCAGAATCGATCTTGCAGATCTCCCACTAAACAGGGTCTACCACAGGCCCGAGCGAAACCCCTCATCAACAAAGGCATCTCCTTGAAGCCAAAACAACTCCGATACCAAATGTAGGTTTTAACCCTGTACAAAAATTACTTGCATACGAATTCTAAAACACAGAAAATAAACAATGTGAGAGCATAACACATAAAACACATATACATAGAGATTTTCCCCTGGATACCACAGGCCCAAGAGAAACCCATTGGCAACAAAGGCCTCCCCTTGAAGCCAAAACAACTCTGATACTAAATGTAGGTTTTAACCCTATACAGAAATTACCTGCATACAAATTCCAAAACACAAAAAATAAACAATGCAAGAGCATAACACATAAAACACATATACACAAAGATTTTCCCCTAGATCCCAAAACCGGGACTACCAGCTTGATTTTTCATTATGTTCCTTTCAATGTTACAATACATATTTATACATGCTGAAGCATCCAATACCATGGACTGAAAACCATCGCATCCAAAGCCATGGACCCAAAACCATTGCGTCCAAAACCATGGACCGAAAACCATCATGTCCAAAACCATGTGCGAAAAACATGCAAAAAACAATAGGTAGGTCCGCCCAACCTAATATAGGGTCCAAAAACAAAATTTTCCGAGGCGCTACCCTGGATCCCATAGAGTGGGGTTACCTACACCCCTGAAACCCCTTGTGACTCCCCTCGTTATGCAATCAGCGCAACAAAGGGGGCACTCCACCCCCCTTCTATCCCCCTGGTTAACTACATGGGCTAGCCATGGAAAGAATATAACAAAACCCAAAATAAGAAGAAGAGGTGACAAAGAAGGTAGAAAAAATGGAATGGGGAATCTCTATCCTTGGATTCCCCATTCAAGATACTAATGTTAGTGTGCATATGAAGAACATCCCTCCATCTTTTCTTCCCAACTTCCATGGTATGAGATCAGAGGATCTAGAAACCTTTCTCTTTGAATTTTAAATCCTATGTATATATTATGGTTTCTTACTAAACACTCGAAAATTGAGATTGTTTCTAGAAACATTAAAGGATATAACTCTTAAATAGTTCATGATTTTAGGGACTAATTCAATAAGACCATGGAATGATATGCAAAATATATTTCTAGAAAAATATAAAGATCATGATATTAAAGAAGAAATATTTAGAATGAATAGAAAAGAATATGAGATCCTTGAGGATCTAATAGATAGGTTCATGTACAGTGTTAAGAGGGAAAAATTATATCATTTAGGATCTGACACACTAAAAACCCTCTTACTTAGAACAATTAGCGATAAGTGGATTGATCTCCTTGATCTCATGAGTACAGGTGATGTATATCAATTATCATTTGAAGAAATTTGTGAAACATGCAAACACATATCAAGAGAAAGGGCAAGAGTAAGTAAATCAAAATCAGGACCGGTAAGTCAATCTAAACTTAGAAATTTGTTTGATGACTTTAAAATAAATATTCTTAGCAATCTAATCAAACTAGTAGAAATGCTAAGAATGCAAGATGAGGAAAAAGAATATGTTGATATGTGTGGTGTCCATGCAGAATCACATAATGTTAAATATTTCCCCTCATTACCAAGGTTGAAGGAAGTTTATCAAGAGGACATTGGAGCAAGTCAATTGCCAATGTAGTTATGTTATGTAGCTCCAAGAAGACTATGGCAGTCTATTCAACCTGATATGATGCAAGAGCCTAATTCATAATTTCAAGCTTATGCACATCCATCTCAAAGTAATTGGAACACACCCTTTCCTTGGTAACAATGGCCATCTCAAACCCAAAACCAATCCTGGCAACAAGGTTGGCAAGGAACTTATGGGATCCATCCACAATATCCTCAATATTTTCCTCGATATCCTCCATACCAAAAATCCATGTTATCCCTACCATCCACCTCCACCACAACCACAACCCCAACCACATCCATCTCAAATATCCACTTCCACTCAACTACATGTACCACCATTTCCAAACCCACACAATGAAGTAGCTCAGCCCACTTACAATGCTAAGGTACAACACTTCCAAACATATCCTCTTGATCTAAATGGTGGTCATCTTAACTCAGGAAGAGTATTGCAAAAAGAGATTCTCGTGGTATCATTGAAGGACCACATCCAGAAGAAGAAGATTCAAATGTGAATACCAAAGGATCATGGGATCCATTTGATGAAGAGTAGACAATAAAATCAGAGATTAAGAAATCTCCATCATGCTTACCATCAAATCCTCCATGTATTCAAGAGAAAAATCAACAAAAAGAGGAATATTTGAAGGTCATGGTAGAAGAAGACATGAAGAATGATCTAGATAAGCAAGCAAACCAAGGGCATCAAAGTTATATTGAGGTTTGGTTCTAGAAAATCAACAAGATGGAGCATCACTCTCTTCTTCAACTATGCTTGATATTTTCAAAGTCAAAACATTTGGTCTCTGAAATTCAAGTACATGCAAATAATATATTGCAAGCCTACACATAAGTTTATCTCAAATCTTGATGTGCACATGGCTCTGTTGGAAGTATTCTTATACTTGAAAGTGATTTTGTTTTTCAAGTAGAGTAGGGTAGAAAAAATAAAAAATAGAAATGAAAAATAAGAGAAAAAATAAAAATGTCAGGTGAAAACCTCCTTTGAGGCGCTTGAGATTGGCTCATTGATTGAAAACATCCATGAGGCAGTCAATGGTTGGAAAAAAGAAAAAAAGAAAATATCTTAGGTGAAAACCTCCTTTGTGGCACCTACTAGTTAAACCGACTAGTTGAAAACCTCATTGAGGTGGCTAGTATGCCTAGAATGAAAAAGGAAATAATAAAAAACCTTTTCTCCATGTATCTCTCTAATGAATAAAGGTGCTCTTCAACATCTGCAAACAACAAAAACAAGTTGGCACCAAAAAAAGAAAAATTGGTCAAAATTCTAGTCAAAGGAAGTCAAACTTGGACTTTCGCCTCCTTTTCTGAGATGATCCACAAGGGCCAAGGCCATTCCAATACATCAACCTCATCTATTTACACCATCCACCCATCATTCCCAAGCTTTTCCCATTCATTTTCCTTGCCGTCCTAAAATACTATAGGAATGCTTTGTTTTACTACAGGGAACAGAAATACATAGAGCAGAAAATTATTTTTTTCATATCTTGAAAGCAATGAATCCTTTTTACAAGTTGTTTTAGGTGGAGATGCATATGGATGAAAGTAACATGCTCAAGAAATTTCAGCAAATTCCAATGCACAGTTTGCGAGAAATCGGCCTGCATCACCTACAACCATTTTTTGAATTTTCTCAATATTCGTGCATCCATTTCCAAAGTTGTTTCATGGGGAGATGCATCTGGATGATGGTAACATGCCCAAGAAATTTTGGTAAATTCCAGTGCATGGTTTCCAAGAAATCGACCTCCATCAACTTCAACAATTTTTAATTTTTTTCGAGATTCGTGCATCCATTGGCCAATTTGTTTTATGGGGAGGTGCATAAAAATGATGGCAACATGTTCAGAAAATTTCAAGTCAATCCATCCTACATTTTGGGAGATATGGACAAAACAAGGAAAATATAATGTTTCCTCTAATACTACAGGAGTCCTAGTTTACTATAGGAAACAGGCTGAAAGCTATAGAAAGGTATGTAAGGTGAAATAAAGTGTGGGAAAGGTGACTAATGGTGGAAGAAGGTATAGGGAAGGTGAACATCACCCATGGCCAAGCACAACACTCCAAGAAGGTTGGATTTGACTAAGATAACTTGCTCATGGGAACTGGAAGACAGAGGTTTAGAATCACCAAGCTATGAAGACCTGTGCAGAAGAAAACAAAGGAAATTACCACCTCCATAGGAGCATGGATCGATCATCAACTCAGAAGTAGCATGCATGCCTCTCCAACAACCATCAGGTAGGTATAGGTATGCAATATTCTTGACCTCTTCTCTTGAGCATATCATAGTTAGAAATTTATTGTCGATGCATGAGAGATGAGGTTTTATAAGCTGAGGATGGGTCAGCAGTCTCGACCACCTTCAACTAGTTAATTGTAGCTCACTCCTTCATCCACGCAATGTGGAAAATCTAAATTAGGAAGGGTGATGATTTTGAGGAATGGGGAGAACAGTTAAAAGAAAATAAATTCTGCAAAGGCCAAGTCACCATAGCACTCCAAGCCCTCCATCCACTTCATATCCACTATCTATCCATCATTCATCCATCCCATTTCATAAGAAAAAATTTAATAGTTTTCAAGAACAATCCCTACACTCTATCTCGCCCTAGAAAATTCTTGAAAAAAACACACAGAGAACATCCTATCCATTTTCACAAACCTACACTACTCCCTTTAAGCCCTAACATCATCCTACAAACCCTCTACATAATTTCTCATAACTCCCATATAGTTAGAAGACCCTAAAAGAGAAGGAATGACTCCTACAAGAAGGAAGAATGTTGCTACAAGAAGTAAGAAAGGAACAAATTATGCTAAAACCCAAAATGGCAGTGCCTAAGATAGACCTAATCAAAATAGAGAACTCCAAGGCCATTAGGAAGTCATCTAGGTCACACAAGAGGAGAAGAAGGAAACAAAAGGAAAGAAGGCATTCACCATCAAAATAGAACTCAAATTGCAGTGATGAAAAGAGGCTTTCCAAGGGGTCTCTAATCTCTTTCTATCCTTTGTCCAATGTCTAAAAGATGTTATAGAAATGGGAGAAAGGCATGGAATTCAAGTTGAGGGCCTACCCCAGGCTCAAACTATCATTTTTGCTCAAACTAGGTTTAAACAAGGTTTCCTGTAGTACTACAGGAACCTCTACAAGGTTTTCCGTAGTTAGTGTTAGTGCCTGTCAGTCCTGTCAGTGACAAATGATCAAATATTCTCTTAGAAGATTTTTGTTAGGGTCTCAAAGTTAATTGTTTATCATTTCATTAGGTTTTCAAAAATAAATATTTGGTCACTGCCTAGTGTGTCTAGGTCTATTGTTGTTCCTTTCAAAATTTTCATGTTTCGTTCATTGCCATCACTCAGTTGGATGTGCCATCACTGAAATGTCATCATCATCATCTTAGTCATATCGTCATGGTCCTCATTCAGAATAGTGTCAACATTAGGTCATTAGGGTCAAAGTCATCAAAATTTGTCATCTCATTCATAAATCTGGCAAATGGAGTAGTAATAGGGAATTTTCTCAAAAGCTTTTTTTTCAAAGTGTAATTTATTTCAAATACGGTGTAATAAGTTCTAAAGTTCCAAAGTTGCATGGAATATGCCAAAGTCACATAGTTTTGGAAGCAAAAGTGAAAAACATATGGTGGGCCACCTCACCATTATGAAGAAATTGACTTCCACAAGCTAAAAAGGACCAAAACACAAGTCCATTTTCTCACTCACCCTCATAAGACATCATTCCACCAACAAAGTGCATTCCAGCCCTCAGAAGATTGAATTCTTGCCTCTAGAGTATCATTCTTTCTCCCTTACTGTGTTTTTGGCATCCTTGTTGCACTTTTGAAAAGGGAGAAAAATCATTCATTGCAGAGGTTTTCTCCATCAATTTATAGGTCCAACACATCATCAACAAGTAAGTGAACTTCATTCACTCCTCCTTCATCCTTCCTTTCATCAATTTGCTCAGCAAGAGCTAGTGAATCACCCTCTCCTAGGGTTTTGTTGCGCTTTTGGTCTCCTAGTCATTTTACTTCATTGTTGTGGTAAAACCCTAATTTTTATTCTCAAACACCCTCACCTATACTCTATATACCTCCCCTAACCTTTTCCCATGCTCATTCCCCTAATTTCCTTCACTTTCCCATAAACCCTAACCTATTGCTATACTTTGACACTTTCCTAGGGTAGGGATGTGTTTTGAACTTTACTACCCCTTCCCCTCACTCATTCCTAGGAATTCCATTTTCCCTACACTCCTTAACACCTATAGGTACCACCCAAAATCTCCCCAAGAATTTAGAAAGCCCCTATCCCCTTCAATGCCCTCCATCTACAAGATTGTCTCAAATCCCCTGTTTTCCCAAAACTAAACCCTAATTCTTCCTCCTAGTGAGCTAGGGTTTCACATTGGAAGTAGAGGTCACACAATGACAAGAAGAAGAAAAATAATGGAGGAAATGTCTGAATATTTGAGCCATCTAACATCAAAGAGTGAGTGTCTCACAAACTCATCAAGAAGTCATTTGCGGCACACAGGCACAGTTTTGCTTCAAAGTGTGTTTTTGACCAAATGGAGATGAACTTGACAAAATTGGAAGAGGTTGTTGTCAATAATATACTAAGGGACAAAATCTCCTTCTGGGTTTACACAAGTATCATATATTGGGATATATGCAACTTTCTTGAAGAATTCAAAGATTTCCTGTGAGAAAATAAAAAGAATTCAAGTTAATTTCCTGTTTTAGTCATGATTTTGTGCCACAGATTCTGAGCAAATGAAAATGAATTTCCAGAAAATGAGAGAATTTTGTCATCAAAACATACTTACATACAAAATCCTCTCTCAGGTTTGCAAAAAGAGTTATGGTTAGAGATATATCTTTCCATATGTGAGACCTGTGTCTTTAGAAAACCCAGAAAATTTGACAAGCGATTATTTGCGCAATGCCTTGGCGTTGCGCTTTCTCCACAACCATCAAAATGCCAAAAATATTATATGCCTAGATAGATAATCACTCCTACATGTCATATATACACTTTTACAAGTTTTTCAGTGGAAATATTGGGAGAAATTGCTCAAAACCAAGTCAAAAATCACTTTTTCCACTATTTTGAAGCAGGAGCTGCGCAAATAGGAGTACTCTTGGAAAAAACAGTTTTCTCCTAAATGGAGTATCCAAATCACTTGCTTGAATAGTAAAATGAAAAATAGATGCTCACATATTTCCAATAAGCGTGTTAGCACTCAGAATGAACGTCAAAGCGAAGAAGAGGCAATTCTGACATAACCACAGACCAAGCTTTTGATCTGGCATCTTGCCCTGCCAGACCAAAGAGGTCTCTCTCTTTGCCAACTAAACGTGGCTGCAATAAGTGAATCTTAGGCTAGCTATGAAGTACTAGGATTTGATTGAAATTTGTGGGTCGAAAACAGCAAGAGAAGGAATCATTGGGCTATGGAATTGAGACTAGTTTATACCAGCAAACTTGGGGCAAAGTAAGTGCAATGTTCAGCCAGATTAAAGATATAATGAGAGAAGAAAAGACGAAAAAGATTGCTACCCTACAGGCATCAATCACGGGATGGATCTATAGTGGAAACTTTAGAAGAAAGAGAAGAACAAGATTACTCAATAGAGCATCTAATATAGGATGGATTCTGAAAAGATAACCACTACATTAAACAACATAATCATTTTGAAAGGAGCATCGTGCATGGATGGATTCCTAACACTTCCCTTAGAGAATACTATAAAGAAATTAGCAGAAAAACAAAGCATGGAAATGAATTTACAAGAAAACACGCTGCACATTAAACACCATGATGGATCCAAAATCTAAAGGGCAGAAACTACTCCATTAAAAATAATGTTCAGAAAAAGCTTTACACAGTTCAAAGTAGCTTTCCTCTGCTGAAAAATTCGAACCTTTTATACCCTGAAATTCATAAAATATATACAATTAGCTCATCCCTATACTAAGGGAGTTGAGCTCAACCATCTCCCTCAAGATAGAAATAGTTACATTGAATTTGGACCGAATTTCTGAAAATAGGTGTCAAAGATGAACTCGTATCTCTTGAACCATAACACCTGTTACAAAACTGAAAGAGTTTTTTGTAGATAAGGTCATTTTTTAGAAACACCTCTCTCAAATTTTGGAATTTTGTTTCTAGTTGCTCGGAATCTGTGCCACAAAATAATCTCTAAAACAGGAGATCATTAAATATTTAAATCTGTAAAAATAGGTTGTAAAGATCTAGTCAAATATTCCAATTCATGACACTTGTGAATAAACTGAAAGAAGTTGTGGTTATATGGCTCATGTTTGACAAAAACCTCAATTCGTTTCTAAAATTTACGTTCCATATTTTGTAAATTGGTGTCGCACTACAATGACTAAAACAGTAAAACAAATGCAAAATTTGTTTTGTTTTAATGCAGGGTTCAAATATCACTACATATCTCCCACATAGTAACACCTGTGCATAAAATAAAGGAGGTTTTTGTTATTTGGTATGTGATTGACAAAAAATCTTTCGCTTTTGTCAAATTCATGTCCATTACTTTAGAAACTGATTTTGTAGTAAACATGTCCCTATGTGCAACAAATGACCTCAAAACATGCATAACCAATAAACAATCATTCATTTCAATCATATATTCTAATCCAGAAACTAGTTATGGGAATGTGATATACTGTTGGAAATATTTTTCCGATCTACTTCTGATGGAAATACTTAGGACATCATTTGCACTAAAACTCATGTGCAAAACATCTCTGAAATCCAGACATAGTAAGAGCCCATTTTGATCCCTTGTGACAGGCTGCAAACACTGGAACTAACAAAGCTATCAAGTTCTCAATTTGGAGCATGATAGGGCCTCCAAAATAATCCTGCAATATGGCATTGTGAAAATTCTTGAGTGTGCTACGCAAATGCCTGAAAGCACTACGCAAATGCCTGTCGTAGTCTTTCTCAGCATGTCTTCACCAGATCTTTGTTTGATGATGTAATTTCAGTAGTTTGAAGTCTATATGATGTAATCATGAATAAATTATCATGATAGGTTGTTTTTATGTTTAATTAGGCCTCATAAATGAAGAAAAACTCAAATCAAAGTCTAAGAGAAGAGTTTTTTTTTTACTTTCTCACTCTCACTTGTTGGTTTATCTGATTCTATATGTATCATTTATCATTCATAAAGAGCGGTTGGACTTCAGAGGAGAGAATTTGTATCTTATGCTTTCACTCAGCTAATCAAAGGAGCAGTTACAGCTATTTTTTAGGAATTCATGTGCAGTGAGTTTGTGATGTTGTTTTCTTTCTATGTCAGTTTCTTATGAATGAATCCATCTTTCTTAACAAGTTTTTATTTCCTAGGTGATTTTCCTTACACTTATATAGGCATAATTATTTACATTTAAAGCTTTGTTTATGTGGAAAATCATTTATGTGTATTTCTTCTTCTAGATTAATGAATTCATGGCACACATGCTCATTATGACCTTCTAATATTCTCAGACCCTACTCTAAATTGACCAGAATTTCATATCCATCACAAGACATTGATATCTTGCTTCTCCTTATGCCTGCCACTGCAACCCTTTGAGGCCTTGACCTAGCTTCTTTTTCTCATCCCTGATCTAGCAATTCCAAAACCCTAAATTTCCAAAAACTCATCTTAAACTATTATATCTAGCCTAAAATCCATCTTTCTTCCAGTCATTAACTATGAAATCCTTAGAGACATCCCTCTTTGGTTTAGTAAGGCTAGCTGCTGAACTGCAAGTGGTTTGAACTTACCTCTTTTGATCTCCTCCTCAGCCTGGGACATTGTGGAGGATAACAATTTGGTGTCGTTGTCAGGGAAACGAGTGATATATCTTCCCTGGGAAAGAACGAAAAAGATCAGATCTAATTGATGATGGTCAATAGTGATCAAACACAAGAAAGGTTGTGCATCTTTCACCTGGCGACTCCAATGTCAAAGAATCCAAAGGTTTAGAATTTTCATGGCGACTCCATTATTCAAAAACTGGTAGTTTGAAGAAATTCTTGGTGACTTAACTATTTTCAAGATGGATTCAACTACTCAAAGGTATGCTCCTATGAATCGAGCTCATATTCCTGGTTTTCTAAACCATATTCCTTGTATAGATTGGAAAACAGGGCTGCCAAAGTTTAAAGGTCAGGATGGAGAAGATGCTAGTTTGCATTTGGTCAAATTTCATTTTCATATTCATAGATTAAAGACTAATTTTCTTGAAGGTTGTCTGATGAATATCTTCATGGCTAGCTTGGAGGAAATAGTGAGGAAATGGTATGAGAGTCTAGCATCTACTAGTTTATATTCTCGAAAGGATTTTCATTCAGTTTTCTTTCAACATTATCAAAGCTACAATTTTTCTTTATGAATGATGGACAAAGGTTCTAAGAATTCTAAAAATTTCATTAAATTTCTTGAAAATTTGTATGGGGATGAGGAATTTATGGAAGAAGAGATATTAGAAGCCCTTTATGATTTTTCCTCCCAACAAGAATCAGCAGTTTCCTCCTTGGATGAAACACAATGGGATCAAAATAGAGAAAGGCCTACTCCTGATCTTGAAAATGAAAATCACCAAGCCAATGTTGATTTCTATAAAACTCAGTGTTCTCCTCTGTTTGAAGATGAAATAGATCAGCTCCTGAAAAACCATGTTACAACCCAAGATAAGGCATATTTACAGTGTTCACATAGTCAAGAATGTGTGAGTGAAATTTCTTACATTATTGAAAATGAAAATATGGGTTTAAATGATGATAGTCATGAGACTGATGAAACTGTACAGGAAGTTGTTGTGAGTAAGCCAATTGTGATGTAGATTTCCTGCAAGGAGATAAACTAACAAGGAATATTTTCTTTCATGAAGAGGATAGACCTGACATTTATAATAATCTTGAAGAACGTTTTCTTTTCGAGGATGATTTAGACTATGAATTGGAAGATTATGAGTCTGAGATAGACAGTATGCCAGAGGTAGAATCAGAGTTGCTCATGCTTGAGGAATTTACAACCAACACTCAAGTAGCAGAAAATCATACTTCCATATGCCTTACTATGGATCAACAACCAAGTATTATTTCAGGTGAAAATGAAAGGAGTACTTGTACTTTTGTTGAATTTCAAGACAAGGTAACATTTCAGATTTTTAAGGATCCTTACATTGATTTTCTACAGTCAATAGGGAAGATGGACTTTCTTGTATTTATGGATCATGAGCACATCTTCAGTGGACACTCGAAGTTGCCTAGCTTTTGTTTATTCTACCTTCTCAAGGAAAGTACAAGTAGAATTCAAGTAGGTAGCCATATGTTGGATTGGTTACACTGGAAGGATCTTTTCACATGATTGTATATATATCTTCAGTAGGTGGGCAGTTATCACTAGGATTTGAAGAGGTGAACTTGGCCCTAAGATCCCGATGGTCTGCTACCATAAATAAGTTCAATCAATGTGTTTTTTATAGTAAAGTCAGCTAGGCAGTCAGTTTTCATTTTTGAGTTTGGTATTTTTATTTTTGACTCCATGCCCAATGAATAAGGCTACCTAGTCTACAATGTTCTTGACACCTCCAAGGAGTTTTCATCCCCAGCTGTAACCAATGTTAGTGCCTGTCAGTCATACCAATCACCAATGATCAAATATGATCTTACAAGGTTTTTGTTAGGGTCTCAAAGTCAAATTTTTATCATTTCACTGGGTTTTCAAAATAAAAATTTGGTCATTGCCTAGTGTGTCTAGCTCTATTGCTTCTCCTTTCAAAATTTTCATGTTTCGGTCATTGTCATCACTTAGTTAGATGTTCCATCACTAAAATTTCATCATCATCATCTCAGTCATATCATCATGGTCCTCATTCAACTCAGTGTCACCATTAGGTCATTAGCGGCAAAGTCATCAAAATTTTTCATCTCATCCATAAATCGGGTAAATGGAGTAGTAAAAGAGAATTTTCTCAAAAAAATTGTTTCAAAGTGTAATTTATTTCAAATATGATGTAATAAGTTCTAAAGTTCCAAATCTGCATTGAATATGCCAAAGCTACATAGTTTTGGAAGCAAAAGTGAAAAACATATGGTGGGCCACCTCACCACTATGAAGAAATTGACTTCCACAAGCTACAAAGGACCAAAACACAAGTCCATTTTCTCATTCCACCCTCATAAGACATCACTCCACCAGCAAAGTGCATTCTAGCCCTCAGAAGATCGAATTCTTGCCTCTAGAGTATCATTCTTTCTCCCTCACTGCATTTTTGGCATCCTTGTTGCACTTTTGAAAAGGGAGAAAAATCATTCATTGCAGAGGTTTTCTCCATCAATTTACAGGTCCAGCACATCATCAGCAAGTGAATTTCATTCACTCCTCCTTCATCCTTCCTTTCATTAGTTTTCTCAGCAAGAGCCAATGGATCACCCTCTCCTAGGGTTTTACTGTGATTTTGGTATCCTAGTCAATTTACTTCATTGTTGTGGAAAAACCCTACTTTTTATGCTCAAACACCCTCACCTATACTCCGTATACCTCCTCTAACATTTCCCCATTCTTATTCCCCTCATTCCCTTCACTTTCCCACAAACCCTAGCCTATTGCTATACTTTGACACTTTCCTAGGCTAGGGCTGTGTTTTGCAATTTACTACCCCTTCCCCTCACTCATTCCTGGGAATTCCATTTCCCTACACTCCCTAACACCTATACCTACCCACCAAAATTTCCGCAAGAATTTAGAAATCCCCTAATCCCTTCATCTCCCACCATCTAGAAGGCTGTCTCAAATCCCCTATTTTCCCAAAACTGAACCCTACTTCTTCCTCCTAGTGAGCTAGGGTTTCACCTTGGAAGCAAAGGCCACACACACTGGAAAGAAGAAGTAAAATAATGGAGGACATGTTTGAAGATTTAAGCCATCTAACATCAAAGAGATCAGTGTATCACAAACTCATCAAGAGGTCAATTGTGGCACACAGGGACAATTTTGCTTCAAAGTGTGTTTTTGACCAAATGGAGATGCAATTGACAAAAGTGGAAGAGGTTGTTAATAATATATGAAGGGAAAAAATACTCCTTCAGGTTTTACACAGGTATCATATATTGGGAGATATGCAACTTTTTTGAAGACCTATGTCAGAAAATAAAAAAAATTCAAGCTAATTTCTTGTTTTAGTCATGATTTTGTGGCATGGGTGTCGAGAAAATGAAAATGAATTTCCAAGAAATGAGAGAGGTTGTTCTTCCAAACATCCATATCGATAAAAATCTCTATTTTTTTCTAAAATACGTTATGTTTAGAGAGATATCTCTCCGTATTTGAGCCCTATTGTTGTAGAAAACCTAGAAAATTTGATAAGCAGTTATTTGTGCAATGCCTTTGGGTTCTGCTTTCTTCACAGCCATCAAAATGCCAAAACAATTATATGCCCAGATAGATAATCACCCGTACATGTCAGATATCCACATTTTCAAGTTTTTCAGTGGACAAATTGGGATAAACTGCTCAAAAACAGGTGAAAATTAACTTTCTGCCACTATTTTGAAGCAGGGTGTGCAAATAGGAGTAGTCTTGGAAAAAAACAATTTTTCTTATAGATGGAGTGTCCAAATGACTTTTTTGAATAGTCAAATGACAACTCTACACTCACATATTTCCAATGATCTATCACATTCTCAATTTGGAGCATGGGAAGGCATCCAAAAGTCTCCTGCAAAATGGCATTGTGCAAATGCCTGAGTGCATTACGCAAATGCCTGAATGCGCTACACAAATGCCTGTAGCAGTCTTTCTCAGCATGTCTTCGCCAAATATTTGTTTGATGATGTAATTTCAGTAGTTCTAATTCTATATGATGTAATCATGAATAAATTAGCATGATAGGTTTTTTTTTTATGTTTAATTAGGCCTCATAAATGAAGTAAAACTCATATCAAAGTCTAAGAGAAGAGTTTGTTTTTGACCTTCTCACCCTCACTTGTTGGTTGAGATATTCTTGGAAACTATTCCACCACTTAGGGATTCGACCCCTAAAGGTGGGGAAACTATTTATCTAAGTCTATATGTATCATTTCTCATTCAGAGAGAGATGTTGGACTTCAAAGGAGAGAATTTGTATCTTATGCTTTCACTCAGCTAATCAAAGGAGCAGTTATAACTATTTTTCTGGAATTCATGTGCAGTGAGTTTGCAATGTTGTTTTCTTTCTATGTCAGTTTCTTATGAATGAATCCATATTTATTAACATGTTTTCATTTCCTCAGTGATTTTCCTTACAGGTATATAGGAAAAATTCTTTACATTTGAAGCTCTGTTTATGTGGAAAATAATTTCTATGTATTTCTTCTTCTAGGTTAAGGAATTCATGGCACACATGCTCATTATGACTTTCTAAACTTATTAGACCCTACACTACATTGACCAAACTTTCATATCCATCACAAGGCATTGCTATCTTGCTCCTCCTTATGTCTCCCACTGCAACCCTTTGAGTCCTTGACCTAGCTGCTTTTTCTCAGCCCTCCTCCAGCAATCCCAAAACCCTAAATTTCCAAAAACTCATCTAAAACTATTATATCTAGCGTAAAATACATCTTTCTTCCATTCATTGATAGTGAAATCGTTAGAGAGATCCCTCTCTGGTTTAGCAGGGCTAGCTACTGAACTCCAAGTGCTTTGAAGTTACCTCTTTCGATCTCCTCCTCAACTTGGGACATTGTGGAGGATAATTGTTAGTACAAGAATTACTGCAAGATGTCCTAGTTCTCATGTAAAGGAATTTTGAAGGTTTCTAAGGTGTCCAAATGGTAGAAAAAGGTAGCATAAGGTTGGAAAAGGATGTGGAAGACCTTACCAAACTGAAAAATATTCAATAACCCATCTTGAATAAGGGAAAGAAGGCAGGCTAATGGTCTCAAGAAACACTGTGATTTTTTTGATGCACAAATAGTTTTGGAAAAATGAGTGAAAATAGAATGAAGCTTTCATGGGAGAGGATATGAATGAAATGGATCTACAAGCCAATAGAGTTCACTTTCAAAGACGAAAGTTATGTTTTTGCTTGAAAGATTGTTAAACAATCATGAAAAGGACAACTACATTTTTGTGCTTGTCCTTGCAGAACTTACAGCAAAAATTCTTAAGAGAAAGGACTAAGGAATGCACAAGCGAGAGGCCACTAGGGCCATGAATGAGGCACAATGAGGTCACTAAGTTTCTCAGAGGATGAGCAACACTTTTAGTAGGGGGTACGATGGGCCTCTAAATTAGACATAAATTAAGGCCCATGCCTCTAAATTAGACATAAGTTAAGGCCCATCTAACCATCCTTCATCACATTAAACCTCTATTTTTATATTAGATAATGTATTTTTAACTTTAATATGTTCATTAGGAAGTTTTATTGATAATTTCATATTTTTTCCTAATATTATTTATTTTTGTGGAATATTATGAGAATATTGAGCAGATTATGAAGATTTGGAGGAGGATATAATTTAGGGACTTTCTCCCTACTACAAGAGGATCAATATTAAATAATAAATCAATAAAATATTCCGTAATTATGGCATAGATTGTGGAGCTCTAATGATTGAGAAAATCTAGGAATGTGTTCCCTGTCATTTGATGCAGATTCCTAATATTGGGAACCAAATCCACTAATCAAGGGATTTTGGCTGGGAAAGCTTCCTCCTTTCATGGGGAATGATTAATAGTCATTTTGTATAAGTACCAAGTCGAATTTTAATCTAGGGTGGATTTTTATTAGTCTTCTTGTGGAGAGAACTCGTATTTTTGTAGCTCCATTGTCATTTCTCGCAGGGATGTAATAGTATTAATGGAAATAATGAATATTGGTAACATGTTCGGCTTCTAAATATCTATCTCCTCCTTAGGACTCTGATTTTCCTTGGTATTGGCCATCCCAAGAGTGTCAAATCCCTTTCGTATCATTTACTTTTCTTCTTTTCACTTCTTATTCACATGCATCTCATGTTCTTGTCTTTTTTCTATTTCTACATTTAGTATTAAAGATTTCTTTTTGTAGGATTGGGTTGAATGGTTTAAGTAAGTTATTTTATAGGATAAAGAGAATAATTTCATCATTTTATCAAATTTTTAAGGTAATAGTAATCATTGAGCTACTTGGATTAGTTTGCTTATTCCAAAATCTAGATTTTTGGATGTCCTTGTGGAAAATAACAAAAAATCTTCTATTTTTTAGAGCATGCTAGCGAGCTTCAATCGAATTTATTCCACTTGCATTAGATCAAAATAAAAATCTAGTTATAAAAAAATTTACCCCATTGAATTTTCACTTGATTAGGTTAGGAATTTGATAGATTTACTAGCTCACTAGTTCTCAAATTTCTAGATTTTAGACTAGTAATTGTCTTCCATTTTTTATCATGTCTTAACAGAGGTAATTTTGAGTGATTACACTTGGAATGGATACCTAATACATCCAAGTAAATAAAAAAATTTGTCCCATCCAATTTGGATTTTATTTGGTTGTTCATTTGGTGAATTATAACTCCCTGTAGAAAATATGTTGTTTCCAGTAGTAAACTACGGGAAACCCTGTAGCAGCCTTCACCAAACCCCAATAATTAATGCACTGCAGAAACCCCAATACTTAATTCAAAAAGAGTGAAGGGAAATCTACTTGAATGGTTCATGAGGCACAATACTTGCTAAGGTTTTGCAAATGGGGTAGCAAGCTAAGTGGGCTTGATTGTGGGGAAATCTCCACAGTTAAGCGCACTTGAGCTAGAGGTGATCTGGGATGGGTGACTTCTCGGGAAGTCCTGGTTATTGGGTGAAAGCCCCAGAAGTGATGATTGATGCTATGTGATTCATTTCACTAGTTTCAATCCCACTTCTTCACCCTTGTGAGCATCACCTGATGCAATGAGTGCTAAGTGGACTATTCAAAAATCATGAGAAATTAATCAGTTACGACTATCTCTCATGGAAATGGTCATAAATGAATGGCTTACTTAATGCAATTCAATCCCAAAATTATATCTAATGTATATACTTGCCTATATTTGATCAAGAAGATTGGTTATTGTCCCTTAGGGTTGAATAAATACCCCTAGGCTCTAAATCAATGGTTAGGGAAGACAAATACCACTTAGGGCTTTCCTCTTTACCCATGCAAAACATTTCGGCGATTTGGGTTAATGAATAAATTTATGAATTGGATAATACAATGATGATTTTCTTGATTGCCACATCCAATAAACTTTTTTAATGGATCTAAACTCTTTCAAATGTAATGGTTGACATATATTTCCTCATATTTACTTTATGCAATCAGAATAGGCTTATTTCCTTGTATTTTTGTTCTTGCAATAGGTTATGGTTTCCATTTCGAGCATTTCATTTTCTCCAATTAGTTTAGGATTTGATTTCATTACATGAACTCCATTACATCATGAAAATGAAGGAAGGACATATTGTATGTTGCACATATAGTGTCGATACCTCTTAAGTTTGTATGAACCCCGAGTTGATAATTAAAGTTAGTAGCCTTGGGAGTTGCAACATTCTTGTTGCAATACCAAGGCTCATCAGTAATATCTAAATTTATTCAAGGAAAGTACAATAGATAAAAGCTTATTTTCAATGATTGTATAGTTGAGTTCAACCTTGGAAAAATTATTACTAATGAAACATACATCATACTAAGAAAATTACCCCAAGGCTACCAGTAATGCATTTTTTGATGCATTTGTGTGAATATGGAAAGTCCATTAGTGGAATTTTGAGGTCTAAAATGGGCCTCCTAAGAAAAAAAAACAACCAAAATAAACCTTATAAGAACGAATAGGATTCAATATGATGATGTCAACTGTGGGGGATGATTCACCATTTTTGGAGGAAAAAGGTAAAAATATTAAAAAATAATAAAATGATAAAACTACTTTTTGAACTCTTATTTTCAACTTATCTCCTTAAGGTTTTACTCAAATTTCAAGCAGGAGTACTCATTGGATGTAAAATTTAATTCTTCATCCAAGGAGTACCCATGTTACATACTTTTGATGAACCTTGCTACACAAAAAATGAGAAATACATGAAAAGGCGTGCTTGCAATCACATTTTCGATGTAGTAGGGTCCATCAAAAGTATGAAACATGGGTAATCCTTGGATGATAAATCAAATTTTACATCCAATGAGTGTTTCCGCTCGAAATTTGAGTAAACCCATAGGGAGATAAGTTGAAAATACGAGTTGAAAAAATAGTTTTTCCTTTTTTCCCTTAAAATTTGATGATGTAATCTAATCTTATTTTATTATTTCCACTATTATTTTATAATTTCCTTAGGAGTCCCTTTTTAGACCTCAAAATTCCCTAATGGAGGCCCAATTTTCACCCCTGAGAACTAGTGTAGTCATGAACTTCTCCTAGACTTATTCAAATTATTCCTGACACTAGTCTATCCAACAAAAATATAAATCTTTTGTTAGCAAACCAAACAAAGGTGAGGCCATTTTACTAATATCTTTGATAAATATCCTATAGTATCCAGTTAATACTAAGAATCTCCCAACATCCCTTTATCTCTATAGAGTAGGAACCCTTTTGATAATGGAAATATTGTTAGGGTCAACTTGAATCCCTTCCTTGGAGAGGAAGTCACCTAGAACAATCCCCGCATTCATCAAAAATTCACATTTTTATAGACTAAAAGAGAGATTCATTTCAATGTATATTTTCAATATTTTACACAAGTTATAGAGGGCTTCCTAGAAAGCATCTCCATAAGGGGTGCAGTCATCCATACAAATATCAACCAAGTAATGTAAAACATATGAAAAGATGCTCAATACTTTCCTTTAGAAGGTAGCATGGGCATTACACAAGCCAAATGGAAGGAACCTATATGCAAAGGTCCCCCATGGACATGTGAAGGTGGTCTTATCCTAGTATTTGGGACTGATTTGGATCCGATTTTACCCACTAAAACCATCCATAAATGAGAAGAACTTTTTGCTTGCAAGAGAATCCAAAACTTGGTCAATAAAAGGTAAGGGGAACTGATATTTCTTGGTATCCTTATTAAGATCCCTGTAATCAACACAAACTCTCCATTTCCCATTCTTTTTTGGCATAATAACTAGAGGTGATACCCATTCATTGTATGAAATAGGGTAAATGAATCCCACATCTAACAATTTCTGCAACTCTTCTTTTACTATGTCCTTGAGTGCATGGTTCATTCTTCTCTAAGGTTGGAGAATAGGTTTGTGGCCTTCTTTGATGTATATGTGATGTAAAAATAGTAATAAATTGTTCTTGTTGTTTTGTTGAAAGGGAAGGATTGATTTTCAAAGTTTGAGCAGGGCTAATTTCCAGAATTTTGACATCATCTTGATCAGAACTTGCAGTGAGTAATTTTACCCATGGATTGTATTTAGGTGGTCGTAAAGTTTCCTCTCTTAATTCATCAAGTTGCATGGTAGCAAGGTACTTGTTTTTCAAAAAATTATCAATTAGATTATATTCATCCAACTGCCTACTTCCAATGGTGGCTTCTAGTGTAAAAATTATCTGAATTTAAACAAGAATACAAAAAATTACAGATATAAACATAAGTATAGATGCAGCAGAAATAACACGTCATTTCAATAATATCAAATACTGAAATATGCTTACAAACATAATGGAAATAAGACTAGCTTAGGTGATGGTAGCTTATCTCTGAGGAGAGATGTGGTAGATACATGCCTCTAAACTATGATACAATGAGGCTTGAGAGCCTATTTATTATTAAGAAACAATGGAAAACCCTAAACATCCAAAAACCTAACCCTAGGAGATGAAATGCAAAACTATGGGCCCCATTGGGGTAAATTGGTAGATCAACTTCCCGGGGTCATAACTTTGACATACGATCTCTATTTGACTCACATGATACCTTGTTAGAAATATCTGAGGAATAAAACTAACTATAATTAATATTGATTACAAAACTCAAATTCACCACCAGCGATTTTCCAAAAAAATGTCATTTAGGGCCTCAAAATGGCTCTGAAGGTTCAGGACTAGAAAAACTCCCAAATATAATATAATGTGCTACAATTAAGGAAACTGATAAACTGAAAGAAATAATGGTGGGGGTCCAAGTGGAATAGGTGGGTGGCCACTAGTATCCACCTAGATCATTCCTCCCCCCTTAGGGAGAAATGGTCCCCATTACGTTGAGTTCCTCTATGAGATGAGGAAACTTCTGCTGAACATGGTCCCTGGTGAGCCACTTGCCCTAGTGAAGGAGTTGGCCTGCTTTGATACTCAATATCGTTGGATTTTTTGTTGTTGGGTGTTCTTTATTTGTATGTCCATGATGCAATCAGTTGTGATTTGTTCCATGTGATCTGGATTTAACTCTGTAGGTGTGAGTTGTTCTACAATGTCTGATGTGTCTAGCAATGGTGGGAAGTATGGTCGAAGGGGGTCCACATTGAACATTGGGTGTAGGCCAAGGAATGGGGGAATGTTGAGCTCAAATGAATTGTCTCCCATAGCCACAGTAATGGTGTAAGGACCATATGAAAGTGGTTTGAGTTTCTTATAGGCTTTGGTAAGGCGTTCCTTCAGCAAATGCAACCAGACTTTGTCGCCCACCTGAAACTTATGTGGCACCCGATGTTTATCATGACGTTTCTTCTACTTGGCATTTGATTTCTCCAAATTGTCGTGGACCTACTAGTAGATTTGTTGGATGCGTTCAATAAATCTGGTCACTTTATCAGCCTCAAACACTACATGTGTGAATTCGGTCTGTGTAGTCAGATGAGGCATGGCAACATCAATTAGACACAATGGTTGAAATCTGAGACCCACTTGAAACGGAATGCGACCAGTCAAGCTATGGAGAGTTATTTTATAACTGTGTTGCACATATAGAATATTATCATCCCAGGTTTGAGGATGCTTAGAGTTGTACATGCAGAGTATGTGCACTATCATCCTATTGATGACCTTCGTCTGGCCATCAGTCTGAGGATGGAAGGTAGCCAATTTTGTGAGCTTGGTGTCCAATCGTGTAGAGAGGCTTGACTAGAATGTGCTCAAGAACTTTCTATCCCAATCTGATATAATGGTACGTGGGATCCCAAAATGTACACATACTCGTTCAAAGAAGAGTTTGGCAGTGTCCTCTGTAGTGATACTCTTCTTGTAGGTGGCCAGTATAACCATCTTATAAATCTATCCACGACCACAAATACATAGTCATTACCATGATTGTTAGAAGGGAGGCCCAACATATAGTCCATGGAAATGGATTCCCACAGACAACTGGGAGTAGGCATAGGAGTGTATAGGCCTTGCTTCTTGATGGTCTGCTTGGCAATGGCATAGGCAGTGCGAGATCTTATATATTTCCCAACATCCAGTCAGAGTTTGGGCCAATAAAAGTACTTTTTTCATATAACCACAGTTTTCTCCACACCAAAGTGTTCTTCTACCTAAATGTAGTGTGCCTCCTAGATTGGCTTGGCATGCTCACTTGAAGGAACACAAATGTCGCCCAGATAGCATAATAATGCGTCCTGGAGGTGGAAATTAGGAACTTTCTTTCCAACTACTACCATTTGGTATGTGGAGTTGAACTCTATATTATTTTTGTGTAGTTGCGGCCATCCAGAGGTCTCATGACCACAAGAATTGAAAATAGTAGTCAGTGCTACAAATGGGGGCTCGCTGAGGAAGTCTGAAACAAGATTGGTGCTACCCTTTTTGTATTTAATGTTCAAGTGGAATTATTGCAGATATGTATACCATTTCTGATGGTGATCATTCTAGAACTTCCCCTATGTTTTTATAAATTGAAGAGGTCAGTGATCGGTGTGGATGATCATCTCCCCTATGTTTGTATAAACTGAAGAGGTCAATGATCAGTGTGGATGACCATCTCCTTCCCTAGAATGTAGTGCTTCCACTGTCAAAAATCATGCACAATGGAAAACATATATTTATCATAGGTGGGGTACTTATGAATTGTATCAGAAAGTGTCTCACTATGGTAGGCCATTGGATGCTCATCTTGGGTGAGGACTGCACCAATAGCATAATCTAAGGCATCTATCTCGATTTCAAATGGCTACTGCAAGTTTGGCAGTGTGAGTACTGGTGCAAAGTAGAGGTAGTGCTTCAACTCAACAAACACCTTCTATTGTGACTTGGACCAGGAGAATTTTTATTTTTCCCCACCCTTACTAATATGACTCAAAAGCGAAGTGATATGGGAGAATCCCAACACAAGCCTCGAATAAAAATTTGGAAGGCCCAAAAAGCTGCGAAGCTCCGTTAGAGTGGTCGAGGTTGGCCAATCCTGAATGACTTGGATCTTGTTTGAGACCACATGCAAACCATGCTCATCTATGATGTAACCCACGTATTGGACTTGTCTCATGCCAAAGGTGCATTTCTACAAGTTGGCACACAGTTTGTGATACTGAAGGGTTTGAAGGATATACAGAATGTGTTGCAAGTGTTCTTCCCAACTCTTAATGAATATGAGGATGTCTTCCAGATAAACCACCACGAATGAGTTGATGAAGGGCTATAAGATGTTAGCCATTAGCCTCATAAAAGTGGTAGAGGCATTTTTCAAGCTGAAGGGCATAACCAACCATCCAAAAAGGCCTTCCTTGGATTTAAAGGCAGTCTTCCATACATTCGTGGGCTCGATTGGAACCTGGTGATAACAAGACTTTAGATCAATCTTGTTGAAATACTTGGCCCCCTTGAGTTGGTCCAAGAAGTCATCAATTCATGGGATGGATACCTATTCCCTTACAGTGATTTTTATTAGTGCATGATAATCATTGCAGAGCCTCCAAATCCCATCCTTCTGTTGGCATTATGACACAGGTTTGGCGCTATGACACAGGTGTTGTCCTTGATGGCAACTCACTCAGATGGAAGATCATTGTTCAGGCTCTCAGAATGAAATAAAAAAAGGTATACACAGGTTCCCTTTGACGAAGTCGCATATACACACGGGATTGCTGATCAAAAGTCACATATGCATATGCACGCACTTTCATCCACGAAAAAGTGTGTATTTGTGGGAAAACTTATTTTTGGTCCATGGTATTTAGTCCTTGGTATTTGGACCTATGGTTTTGGACCATGGTATCTCATCTGAAGTGTTGAACCCAGGTATTTGGTCCAAGGTATTGATTCTTTATGGTTTTGGACCATGGTCTTGTGTAAGGCCTAAGACTATAAAAGGGGAAGGAGATCATAAGGCAAAGGCATTGACACAAGGACTGAATATCTTATGAAGAACTAGATCTAGAATACTGGTCATTGGGTTATGGTGCATAGCTGGATCTGAATCAAGGAGGAACCTGAGTGCAAGAAGAAGGATAAGTACTATTGAAGGATCAAGATCTTAAGGCTTGAATAGTATTATCTTTGTGTGATTTTGATCTGATATTTTGGGGCATGACTTGATCTATAAATCTGATAATCTGGGTATAACTGATGTCTGAAAAAGTGAAAAGGGTAAATTATCTTTTATAGATCTGTACGCAGGTTCACCGAAGTAAAGGCGCGTATACATGTTGGTTATGTAATTCAAAAACAACGTATATGCAGGTTGGCCTTAATTCAGTAGAGTATGCATGCAGTTTGTACACATTGAAGTAGCGTACGTCTCTTGAAATATGTTTTAGCTCCTTCTATTTATTGTTGTAGTGTTCTGGGTTCAGAATTGGTGTCTGGTTACTGTTACTGTTTTCTGCGTACAACATTCAGAGAAGTGACTATTTGATTCCGTTTTTGTTTGGTGTAAAGGAGATTGGTTGATGCAGATATACTTGATGTTTGATTGATATTATTCATGGATCCAGTCTAAAAATTTATGAAATGTGTTCCTTGAAAGAAAAGAGAAGTTTATAGCCTTCTGTAGGTCAGAACCTATGTACTAGGACCTCAGCTAGTACAAAAGCTAAGGGGGTTGTAGCTCCCTTCCAGAAGAAGCTGGAGAATGAGAGTAGGTTGTAGCCTTCTGCAGGTAGCAGCCTACGTACTGGTATAAGACTGCACTAGTACAAAATCATTGTAAAAAGAAGTTTCTAATTAAAGGAAGAAAGAGACGAATTGCAGCAGGTGGTTTTCACCCACATTGGGTTTCCACCTTAAATCTTTGTGTCCATGTGTGTGATGATCTGTTCTATTTTACTGCTCCTATTTACTATTCTTATGATTAATGAAGTCCTGATGCACTGATTAAAGATCAACAATTAATGAATCTTAAGCTTTCTGATATACACTGGTTTCTTTAGACACAGTAACGTATATACGGAGTTTCCCATAGCTGAAGTAGCGTATACAAATCTGATTGTGAAATGAAAAATAATTGATTTGATAACATTGATTCACCCCCCCCCTCTCAATTTTATTTCCAACAATTGGTATCAGAGCAGGTCCTTTAGAAGAAGCTTGATCGCTTGAAGGAAGATCTATCATCATGAGAAACAATGAAAAGGAGGCATCTATTAGGCCACCAATCTTTGATGGAAGCAACTTCATCTATTGGAAGGTAAGAATCACAACCTATCTTCAATCTCTTGGTACAAAAGTTTGGGATATCATGGAAACAGGATACACATTTCCATCAGCAACTCCTACAGATACGACTGGTAAGAAGCAATATGAAACAAATGCAAAGGCTGTCAATACTCTATTAGGGAGCTTATCTCAATCAGAATTCATCAAGGTTATGCAGCTGAAAACCGCAAAAGAAATATGGGACAAGATCGTTCTGAGCTATGAAGGAGATGATCAGGTAAAACGTGCAAAACTACAAACTCTCAGAATTCAATATGAAAATCTTAGAATGCACAGTGATGAAATTGTGGCTAATTATTTCTTAGATATAGATGAGATTGTTAATTGTATGAAAAACTTGGGTGAAGAGATAAAAGAAGTTACTTTGGTTGAAAAGGTTCTAAGATCATTATCTTCTAAGTTAGAATCAAAAGTTTCGGCCATAGAAGAAAAGCAGAATCTTCAAAGCATTACCATGTCACAGCTACATGGAATTCTAACTACTTTCGAAATGAGAAAAGGGGGACCATCAGACATGAGAAAATCTGCATTCAAAGCCTCAGTAAAAGGAGAATACAATGAGGTAGGACATATGTCAGAAGGAGAGGAAGAATCAAACTTTATCAAGAACCTTCAATGGGGTTCTGGAAGATTCAGAGGTAAGCTACCTTTTAAATTCTTTGCTTGTGGAAGAGTTGGTCACTATGCAGCCAAGTGTCCACATAAGCTTGAAAAAGGTAAGGAACTAGTTAGATGCAACAGAAAACAAAATGTAAGTAAGAAGAGTTATTATACACATGAAGACAGTGATGGATTTTCAAATAGTGATGAAGATGAACAAGGTAATGATTATAGACTTTTGATGGCTTTTGAAGATGATGATTTCTTGGATGCCATAAATGAAGAAGGTCTTTATGAAGAAATTTCTAAACTTAAAATTTGTTTAGAAGAAAAGAATATGATTATAGATACTCTGACATTCCAACTTGCTGAAAGGGAAAAACACAATGAAAAGTTAGAATGTGCAATTGTGGGACTTAGAAAAGATATTGAGAAAACAAAAGCTCTTAATCTTAGATTTGCTAAAGGATCTAAAACTTTAGATGAGATTATCAAAGTGCAGCGTTCTCCTCTAATCAAGACAAGTCTTGGGTATACTGAAGAAGCATCTCAAGCACAGAAGCCATCTACCTCCAAAAGTTTTCTTGAAGCAGCAAGGAGAAGTGAACAAGTTGACAAATGATAGGAAAGGCATAATGCAGATCACCAGGTAAATCAGGGACAATTTACTTCAAGAATGAACAAAGATCACCAAGTAAATCAAGGGCAATCTACTTCAAGGATGAATAGAAGCTACAATCAACTGCAGGTAAATCATTCTCAATTGGCCTCAAGAACGAATGGCTATGGAAATTACAATCACCTCGACGGAAGATTTGATAATTGCAGGAACTTCTTCAATGGCCAATGTTTCTCCTATCATAACTTTGGACACAAAGAAGCTCAATGTGTTGCCTACAAGACCATCATGACTAGAGAAGCATGAAATCAAAGGAGTGTGACTGGAATCATGAAAAGAACCTACAATAACTTTTCTGCTCTTGAAAATGAAATAGAATGTTCTATTTGTAACAACTTCAGTCATGGAGATTCTGAATGCAGGAGTAGGTTTCGGCAAACAACTTAGAAGGAGCAAGCTTCATTGAGTCCCAAAACATGGAGGAAGAAAGAACCACAACCAGAAAGATGTGGTATAGCCTTATATGCGGAAGGACAAGAAAATCAGTGGTACATCAACAGTGGTTGCTCAAAACATATGATAGGTGATAAAGAAAAACTTCAGTCATATAGTGCCTTTGAAAAGGAAAGGAAGGTCTCATTTGGAAATGACACCCCTGCATTCATAAAAGGTAAAGGTTCTGCTATTTTAAAAGAAAAAGTCAAAGCTGGAAATGTTATGTATGTTGATGGCTTAAAACATAATCTATTGAGTGTCAGTCAAATGTGTGATCAAGGAAATGAGGTAATATTTCGATCAAATGGATGTATTGTTCGTGAGCTTGATACAGGAGAAATAGTGATCAAAGGCATACGAACTCCAAATAATTTATACATACTCAAGGGAGGACAACAACAATGCTATCTAAGCAAGAATGATGAACACTTGCTATGGCACAGAAGATTGGGGCATCTAAGCTTCTCTCGGATAAGGAAAGCATGCAAATATCAGTCGGTTCGTGATCTCCCTAACACCAGAATTCCAGACAATACAATATGCAAATCATGTCAGTTTGGGAAGCAAACCATAACTAATTTCCCTGAGAAGGAAGGATCAACTAGTAGGACACTTGAACTTGTCCATATTAATGTATGTGGTCCAAATAGGAATAGGTCACCTCGAGGAGAAGAATACTTCATATTGTTCATTGACAACTTTTCAAGGATGTGCTGGATAGGACTTCTGAAGCATAAAGACCAAGCTTTCGAAAAGTTCAAAGCATTCAAAACCTTGGTCGAAAATGAATCAGATTGCAGAATCAAATGCCTCAGGTCTGATCGAGGAGGGGAATTTACCTTGGATGAATTTTTCGATTTTTGTGAAGAACATGGAATAAGAAGGGAATTCTCTACTACAAGGACTCCTTAGCAAAATGGAGTAGTGGAAAGGATGAAAAGAATGGTTCAACAAATGGCTCATGCTATGTTTGATGATTCTGGAACTCCCACAACCTTCTGGAGTGAATTTGCATTTACTGTGGTTACTATTCTCAACAAGACAAACGTCCGGGTGAACAACACTCAAACTCCTCATGAATTTTGGTATGGTAAGACTCCCACAGTTAAATACTTCAAAATTTTTGGAAGAAAATGTTACATCAAAAGAACTGATGAAAACCTTGGCAAGTTTGAACCTAGAGCAGATGAAGGCATTCTCCTTGGTTACTCTCCCCACAGCAAAGGATATAAGTGTTATAATAAAATACTTGGAAAAATTGTTGAAAGCATTGATGTAGTGATTGATGAAGAGGGAAACTTTCCTAGGCAAGTAAAATCCAAAGATTTCGAGGATGATGAGGACTATCCTTCAACATCAAATCAGATTTATGATGAAGAAGAAACCCATGAGGCACCAGAAGAACAGATAAGGATAGAAGAAAAGACTCCATCCAGGTATGTTCAGAAGAATCATCCAAAAACTCAAATTTTGGGACAGAAAGACGTGGGTGTACAAACAAGAAGAACTATTTCAGAAGCTTCAAGCTATCTAGCATTGCTTTCCTCCACTGAACCACAAAATGTAAGAGAAGCATGTAAAGATGAATGCTGGGTCAAGGCCATGAATGAAGAACTTGAGAAGATTGAAAAGAATAACAAGTGGGAGTTGGTTCCTAGACCAAACGATAAGAATTTCATAGGGACAAAATGGATATTCAAAAACAAGCTGAATGAAAATGGAGAAGTTATTAGAAACAAGGCTAGACTTGTTTGTAAAGGGTATGCTCAACAAGAAGGTATAGACTTTGAGGAAACTTTTGCACTGGTTGCTAGACTTGAAGCCATAAGAATGTTCCTTGCTCTTTCTAGCTTTCAGAAGTTCGAAGTTTTTCAAATGGATGTGAAATTTTCCTTTTTAAATGGAGACTTGGAAGAAGAAGTGTATATTGAGCAACCAGATGGATTCATCCTTGGAAATGATCCAAAACTTGTATGCAAACTTAAGAAGGCATTCTATGGTCTTAAACAGGCCCCAAGGGCTTGGTATTATCATCTGGACAAATATCTTCATCAACAAGGTTTTTCAAAAGGATCATTAGATAGCAATCTATATGTAAAAATTGATAATGATAAACTGCTAATACTTGTCGTGTATGTTGATGATATCATCTTTGGTAGCAATGAAGAAGCCATGAGTCAAAACTTTGCTTTGGCGATGCAGAAAGAATTTGAAATTTCCTTTCTTGGTGAGCTGACATATTTTCTTAGTTTACAAGTCCAACAAAATAAAGACAGTATCTTTTTATCACAAACCAAGTACCTCAAGGAGATCTTGAAGAAATATGGCATGGAAGATTCGAAACCAGTATGTACCCCTATGGTAACAGGATGTAGCCTTAGTGCAAATTATGATTCAACAGTAGTTCATCAACCAACCTATAGATCCATGTTTGGTAGTCTTATCTATCTGATTGGTACCCACCCAGACATCATGCATGCAGTGGGAATAGTTGGAAGATTCCAGGAAAATCTGAAAGAAGCACACCTTCAGGCAGTTAAAAGAATTTTCAAATATCTTCAAGGGACACAAAACTATGGCTTATGGTATACTAGAGATACAGATCTCACACTTCATGCATATACAGATGCAGATTGGGTAGGAAGCGTAGCTGACAGAAAAATAACTAGTGGTGGTGCATTCTTTATGCGTTCCAGATTAGTATCTTGGTTCAGAAAGAAACAAAGTTCAATTGCTTTATCTACAGTTGAAGCGGAATATGTGGCTGCTTCATCTTGCTACACCCAACTCCTTTGGATGATGCAAATTTTGCAAGATTTTCAAATCACTTGTACTCCACCTATCTCCATTTTATGTGATAATACAAGTGCAATCAGTATTTCAAAAAATCCAGTCATGCGTTCAAAGACCAAACACATACCTATCAAATATCATTTTCTTCGAGAACAAGTGCTTGAACAAAAATTAAAATTGGAGTACGTTCCCTCCAAGGAACAGGTTGCTGATATACTCACCAAACCATTGCCCAGGGAGACATTTGAATACCTCAGACAGAATCTGGGAGTAGTTGATGCATCATCTTGCTATTGAAACTTATCTGTTTCAGAAAAAAGTGGTTGTACGTGAGTTTAATGAGGAGAATCCGCGTACATACGCCGGTTTATGTGGATACAGTCACGTATATGTTGGTTTGAAGACAAACGGTGGGCCAGGCTCAGGATGAAAGGAGTATGATATGGGTCTGACAGAGACCATCTAGTGCAGGTTCAGGGGAAGCATATATATTCTTCTAATAATGCATTGTTGGCATTATCCTAGAAGATCTTAGTTCAAGTTCACAGTGTTTTGGGTTCAGGGGGAACAGGTGGAGAAGGAGAACATGGTTGCTGGTCTGAATGATGATTGACAGATGCTACTGATGATAGTTGTTGATAACTATCATAGTCTGGTTATAGATATTTCTTCTCTATGTCATGAATTTCTTTTCTTATCAAGGTCATGGAATAGCATACTTTGGTTTCCCCACTATGCCTAGGATAGATAATGTAATGTTCTTGTTTTATCTTGTGTAACTTTTGGTGTATCCCCACTTGGTTGGGTGGATGAGTCAATCCCCACTTGGTTGGGAGATGGATGCATGTATGAGTCTTTGGTGGTAGGAAGGTCAATTATGATGTATAAAGTTATGTATCTTCTTGTAGAACATATTCTTGCAAGACCTTGCCTACAGTCAAGGGGAGCATGGACAGCACAGCAGAGCGGAGATTTCAGCATGAACTCAGGGGGAGCATAACCCTTTGCCCTTGATTTCAAAGTGGGAGAATGACTTTGAGTGACTTGGGGTTTCCATCAAGTCCAAAGGGGGAGATTGTTGGCATTATGACACAGGTGTTGTCCTTGATGACAACTCACTCAGATGGTAGATCATTGTTCAGGCTCTCAGAATGAAAGAAAAAAAGGTATACGCAGGTTCCCTTTGACGAAGTCGCGTATACACGTGGGATTGCCGATCAAAAGTCACATATACATATGCGTGCACTTTCATGCATGAAAAATCGCATACGTGTGGGAAAACATATTTTTGGTCCATGGTATTTAGTCCTTGATATTTGGACCTATGGTTTTGGACCATGGTATCTCGTCTGAAGTTTTGAACCCAGGTATTTTGTCCAAGGTATTGATTCTTTATGGTTTTGGACCATGGTATTGTGTAAGGCCTAAGACTATAAAAGGGGAAGGAGATCATTAGGCAAAGGCATTGACACAAGGACTAAATATCTTATGAAGAACTAGATCTGGAATACTGGTCATTGGGTTATGGTGCATAGCTGGATTTGAATCAAGGAGCAACCTGAGCGCAAGAAGAAGGATAAGTACTATTGAAGGATCAAGATCTTAAGGCTTGAATAGTATTATCTTTGTGTGATTTTGATCTAATATTTTGGTGCATGACTTGATCTATAAATTTGATAATCTGGGTATAACTGATGTTTGAAAAAGTGAAAAGGGTAAATTATCTTTTATAGATCTGTACGCAGGTTCAGCGAAGCAAAGGCGTGTGTACACACTAGTTATGTAATTCAAAACAACGTATATGTAGGTTGGCCTTAATTCAGTAGTGTATGCATGGAGTTTGTACACATTGAAGTAGCGTACGTCCCTTGAAATATGTTTTATCTCCTTCTATTTATTGTTGCAGTGTTCTGGGTTCAGAATTGGTGTCTAGTTATTGTTACTGTTTTCTGGGTACAACATTAAGAGAAGTGACTATTTGATTCAATTTTTGTTTGGTGCAAAGGAGATTGGTTGATGCAGATATACTTGATGTTTGATTGATGTTATTCATGGATCCAGTCTAAAAATTTATGAAACGTGGTCCCTGAAAGAAAAGAGAAGGTTGTAGCCTTTTGTAGGTCAGCACCTATGTACTAGTACCTCAGCTAGTACAAAAGCTAAGGGGGTTGTAGCTCCCTTCCAGAAGAAGTTGGAGAACGAGAGAAGGTTGTAGCCTTCTACAAGTAGCAGCCTATGTACTGATATAAGACTGTACCAGTACAGAATCATTGTAAAAAGAAGTTTCTAATTAAAGGAAGAAAGAGACGAATTGCAGCAGGTGGTTTTCACCCACATTGGGTTTCCACCTTAAATATTTGTGTCCATGTGTGTGATGATACGTTCTGTTTTACTGCTCCTGTTTACTGTTCTTATGATTAATAAAGTCCTAATGCACTGATTAAAGATCAACAATTAATGAATCTTAAGCTTTCTGATATACGTTGGTTTCTTTAGACACAGTAGCGTATATACGCAGTTTCCCATAGCCGAAGTAGCATATACAAATCTAATTGTGAAATGAAAAATAATTGATTTGATAATACTGATTCGCCCCCCCCCCGCCCTCAGTATTATTTCCAACACCTTCTTTTGTACAAGTAAAATCAGGCTCCCAAAAGGTGATGAACTTTGTCAGATATGCCCTTTTTGTAGCAACTCCTGGATTTTCCACTTCATCTCTTCATTTTATAGATAGAGCGGTGATATATCAACTCATTGGATAGTGTTGCTCCGAGAGTTAGATCAAATGAATCCTTCACCTGACAATGCAAGGGTGCCACTGTGGGTGAGTAGAAGATGTCCATGTATTTTTCCATGACCACATCCACCTACTTCCGCTGCCTGGTAGAACTCCTACTAGCGACGGTGGATGTGACTACAGCCTTCCCCTTACTCTGAGAGGGAATTAGAAAGAAAGAAAATTTCCCAAACTAGGAGATGACCTTACTGAATTGCTTAGCAAAGATCAAAGAGATGGCAGTAGGTGGGGCTATCTTCAGTATCCTGTATAACTTAGTATCTAAAGTACACTCATAAACAACTTGTCACTTCCATAAGTATGGTTGACCTAATAATACATCACACACTTCAAGAGGAGAAACATCACACAATACCTCATCTGTTAAGGGCTTGATGCGGTAGGGAAGGCAACACTCCTGGATGACGCGGAGATCACGTCCTTGGTGAAGCCACCCGATGGTGTACAGTTGTGGATGTGTTTTAGTCAGTAGGCTTAACCACTTAACAACCTATATTGAAATTAGGTTATTTTGGCTCCCGATGTCGACAATCAACTATAGTGGAGAATCCTTCACCCACATCTGTGAGTGGAATAGGTGTTCCCCCTCTTTTGAATCTTCAGGATTGATCTTCTGGATCTTGGTGGTTGCCACAGTGGTGTTGGGCTCCACAGCAATGATCTGTTTCCCTTTATTATTCCTCTTGTCACATTCTGACCTAGAGTCAGAACATGTGTCAGACTTAGAAGCCTTTAGCTCAGCAACTAGTGACTACTTGGCCGCACACTCACTTGTGTTGTGAGTGGAGGTATTATGAAACTCACACCACTTTCCCGTATCCTTCTTTGTCTTCGTGGTGTTGTTCTTTGTTTACGACTTCAGTAGGTTATCCTGGCTTGGCCCGCCTTGGCTCTTCCCTTTGCTCTGTGGTTTGGGGGCACCTTTCCCTTGCTTTGGATTCGTAGATCCAAATTCTCACTTTTTTATTTAAAATTCCACTCGATCTTGACAGCATATGGGTATGTCATGCCGAGTGTGGAGATGTCCAAGAACTCCATATCATCTTGGATGTACCTATGTAGGAAGCCATGGTACTTGAGTAGCAAATGTTTCTCAGATTCTCTGATACCCAACTTCGTGTGAAGGGTACGGAAAATATTTGTAAACTCTGGCAGGTCTTGTTCCCTTCCCTGTCGTAGCGTGGTCCACTTTATGTATTTATCCTTGTAGCTCTCGATAGGGTAGTACTACTCCTTGATGGTGTCCCGAAATGAATCCCAAGTGGGCACGACTGAAAATAGTGAGGGTTTATTTTCACCCTTTTTCTCAAAGTAGGTTTCCCACCAGTCCTTGACATGGGGGCCAACTTTGAGTAGAGAAAAAGTAATCTTTTCCCGACTAGAAAAATCATGAACAAAAAAAAATCCTTCTAGAAGATTTAACCATTTATTTACAATGCATGCATCTATATGACCCTCAAAATGGGAATGTCAAAGTTAACTTGTACCTTAAAGGGTGTGGCACTTTCAAAGTAGCTGTTGGAAGTAGATGTGTCGCCCTTGGGTAGCCGTTGAAGGATCTGGGCGAAGTTGTCCATCATCGCATTCCTTTGTTGCTTGAGGGCTTCTTCAAGCAAGATTTTGAAAGGATCTCCTTGCCCCTCTTCTTTCTTCTCTTCTACCATGGGAGGCTATCGAGATTTGCGAGTATGGTCTTGCAAAGGTTTGACTAGTTCAAGCCCTAAATCCTTATATCCTGACCTCAATGGGGACATGCAAAGATAAAAAGAGAAAGAGCAGACTGCTCTGATACCAATGATCTAAATTTAAACAGGAATGCAACAAACTATAGATATAACCATAAATATAGAAATGCAACAAAAATAACACTTCATTTCCTTAATATCAGATACTGAAATATGCTTACAAATAGAATGGAAATAAGACTAGCTCGAGCGTGATAACTTATCTCTGAGAAGAGATGTGGTGGCTACATGCCTTTGAAATGTGTTACAATGAGGCTTGAGGGCCTATTTATTATTGAGAAACAATGGAAAACCCCAAACATCCAAAAACATAACACTAGGAGATGAAACACCAAACTATGGGCCCCATTTGGGTAAATTGGTACATCAACTTCCCGTGGTCGTAATTTTGGCATAAGATCTCCCTTTGACGCACACAATACCTCATTAGAAATATCTATCTCAGGACTACAACTACTGCCACCAAATATCAAGTTGAATACTCATATTTTCCACCAATGATTTTCCAAAAAAACATCATTTAGGGCCTCAAAATGGCTTCGAAAGTTTAGGACCCGAAAAACTGCCAAAAATAGTAAATTGTGCTACAATTAAGGAGACTGAAAAAACTAAAAGAAACAATGGTGGGGGTCCAAGTGGAATAAGTGGGTGGCCACCAATATCCACCTCGATCAAAAAATGGTGTAGGGGGGTTATTGATAGAATTCTTCGTCTTCTTCCTCTTTTATCAAAAATATGAAAATCATGCTCAAGAAGGGGTTGTGCAAGGGTGTATAATAAAAGTTGTTTTCCGATCTACCTATTCTTGATTTTCGTGTTCCCATCTCTACAACTGATATAGGCATCAATAGTAGCTAACCAAGGTCTCCCTAGGTTGAGAGGATACCCATTGAACTTGCTCCTAGGATGGAGTACAAGGAAATCAGTGGGGTACTCCCAAGAATCAATGAAAACCATAACATTCTCAATGATACCCTCAGGTGCTATTGTGGATCTATCTCCAAGTTGCATCACTATTATGGTTTTCCTTAGGGATTCCTGGAGGTTGAGCTTAACATGGCTTCTATATTCATGACATTATTTTCATCCCCTAGATCAATTAGGGTGTTGGAGACTACATAATTTAGGGAAATGACCTTCCCAAGCATTAAATCAACCAATTTCCCAATAACATTGATAGTGGGGGTATCCCTCCTCTTACTTTCTCACATCTTCAAACATTATTCCGCGATGAATTTTTTAAATATGGAACATCTCTGATGGCATGTAGGAGAGGGATTTTGACACGCAAGGTTTTCAATTTCTCCTAGAAGTTTAGCCTCTTTTGGGATGTGTGGTTTAAGAGTGACCAACCTTTCAGGATAGGGAGGTGGGTTGGATTGAGGATTAGTTTCTTCCTTCTCTTCTTTAAGAACTTCTACTAGAGAATGTGGGTGAGAATTAGGAAGTACCTTCTTGAACCTGAGGTATATTTATTAGGTTTCTACAACATAGTTAGGATAGGAATTTTCTCCATTTTATACTTACTAGGCATGCTTATTTTTTGGGTTCATATTAGGTTGAGGAGGAGAAGGCATTAAGGTATTTGGTTAGGCTACATGAGGCCTCCATCCTTTTGAGGGACTACCCCTTTGAGAAGGTTCGTATTGATATGGTTGGAAAGGGGGAATGACAAGTTGAGGAGGAAAGGACCAACAAGAAGACGTGGACCATATTAAGTTTTTTCTAGGATACCAAGACTAAAAAGGTCCATTACAAATAGAATTGAAAGAAGGAGCATAGTGTATGCCTTGCATACCTTGTTGATATCACCTAGGGGCTTGTGGCCTCCTTTTTGTTAACGAAGCAAAGTTGTTCCATGCCTCCTTCCACTCCCTGTTACACTTCTTTTAGACCTAGATGAGATGGAAACTTTTCAATTGCATGATTTTCTTCACACACAAAGAATATTTACATTACATTCAATGAACACTCATTTATAGGGTGCCTCTTCGTGCATCTAGGGAAAAATATGGCTAATGCCCTTTCTTCCTCCTCTTGTTTCTTATTGATCTTCATTGTGTCCATATGCAAGGAAAAAGTATGTAACATTTTTCCTTTAAAATCCTATAACATACTTCCTATTTCATTCTTTATGGCTAAGATGGAAGGTCATGAAGAACTAACCAAACCTTGGTTGGATCTACCTCTTTTCCTTGTAGCCCTAGAGTGCTTTTTGAACACTGCCTTAATGTATTCATAATTAAGTTGGTAAATGTATCCATTAGACATCATTTTTAGGGTCTCCATCAACTCTTCTCTGAGCCCTCAGCATAACACTAACTTCATTGATTCTAGATGAAGGGTACAATTAGCTTTGCCATAGTTCAGCTAAAACCTTTCTTAAAAATCCTCTGGGGACTCATTTGACCCTTGAATCATCTTGAATATTTATTATTTTTGTTCCTTGCTCTTCAAAAATATTTTTATTTTTTATTGAAGGTTTTCTACATCTAATCCCAAGTAGTGATGTTTCATCCTTCTAAACTCATCAACTCACGCAGGGTTGCATCGTTGAGGGTGGAAGGAAACAATTTAAGTTTATGCTCATAAGAGGTGTAGTTATATGTCATGTAGACTACAACAAATTCAAACATGAAGGTGTAAGGGTCCTGATTAGGAAAGCCATGAAAGTGTGGGAGAGAAGTGGGGCTAATGTTCTTCATTCTAGCCTCCCCAATTATCTCTATGACATGAAAGAGTTTAGGTTTCCTATTTCTGGCCATATCTTCAATGGGTAGTGGGGGTTCTTCTTTCCCTGTAGGATCCTAAAAAATTTATGGTTTTTCACCCAAATGTTTCTCCAAATCCTCTGTGGTTAGAGTAGAAGGTTCATAGTCACTAAGAAGTGAAGGTTGGCTACCTATAGAAGGGGGGTTTTTATGAAAAAAATTCCTTAAGTTGTCGCTAGCTCTATGAGGCACGAAAGGAATGATTTTTTTCTTTTCGTGGATTTTTATAAACAAAAATATTGATCAAAGCATTTTTTATGTTTTTTAGAGAATTGAATGGAAAGGAAAGTAACATAAATTAGAAAACAACACCTACTTCGATACCTCCTCCACAATGGTGCCAAAAAGTGATGAGTCCCAGTATTTCAACAAGAATGTTGCGACTCACAGGGATACAACCTTTAATTTATCAATTCAGAGTTTGTACAAACTTAAGAGGTTCTATTTCTATATGCACAACAAGCAAGATTCTACTGAAGTTGTTGTGAAGCAATGAATTGAATTGAGATGTACAGATACCACTTTGCAAAGTCCAAAAAATAAAACTACCTAGCTTAACTTTGCAAGAAAAGAGATGATTAACTTGTTTTAATGTAAGAAAGACACACTAATATACTTGCATGAAAGGAAATTCTAGTAAATATATCCAAAGTCCAAAAAATAAAACTACCTATCTTAACTTTGCAAGAAAAGAGATGATTAACTTGTTTTAATGTAAGAAAGACACACTAATATACTTGCATGAAAGGAAATTCTAGTAAATATATCCTAATCTATTTTGCAGAAGGAAAATAATAGGAAGGTAACCCTAAGATAGTTGCATGAAAGTAACCCTAATCTATCTTGTAAGAATACATATCTATGATAATTTAATAAACTTAAATTCTATTCTATTTGCAAACATAGCTAAATTCTAAAAATTGGTGAAGGTAACTATTTTCATTCTACTTAACTCATAATCAAAACGATATACCCTAGTTGAAAAATTAAGACTACAACAATGTGTTGACGGCATTGGAAATCCATCAACCTAGGGGATCCCAGCTGGAGTGTAAATGTATTGTAGAGGCCAATGGCTCGGCAATCTTTTCATATTTTACGAGTCAATTGAAAAGAGCTTAAAGGAGACTCGTCTTTTGAGGAACGAGTGATAAAATGGGTAGCAGCTTCACAAAGTACCTGTAAGATCACAGTAGCATAGCACTATACGAGAACATCGATCTATAATCATAAACAATCTAGGATCAAATGTAAATTGACCATACAAATGCAACAAACATAAATTACACAAGAGTATGGAGGAAAACTTGAATAGCTTTTATTGATAAACAAGAAAAAGCCAAGGGGAGTTACAACCAGTTGTTCTGACCCAGCATCATCCTCTCAGAAGGAAGCCCCTCTTCACCTCATACAAAGCTTAGATCACCCAACAATCTGATTTTTGTCTCAAGAAACCACCAACGATTCCTTACAATATGCAAAATTCCAACCTCTGGATCTCTGGGATGAGGGATCCATATATAGATATCTATAAGGGAGATGAGTCAGCTTGTGATTTGATTAGTGTCTTCCCTCTGATAGTTCTTGCTTCCACTTGGAGATTGATGATCTCTTACTCATCCTTGGTCGAATTCAGGGAGGCAAGTGTCACAAGAGAAGTTTCTGGAAGCTTCCATTGCCTCTCCACCTCGCGGAATGACACTGCCATTTGTCATTTCTCGCCCATCGCACCCCATAGAAGGGATTTTTGTAATGCAACGCACCCACACAGTGTGTTTAGGTGAGATGCAACGCACTTTGCTTGTGGAGCAGCTGAAATGATCCTGTTTTGACCAATTCTAAGTAGTTTTCATCGAGAACTTCTGGGAGAAGCTGTAATCAGTTGACCTTGTTCCTTTAGGGGTTAGAACAACACTTTTAGGGACTTAGGAGCCCTTGGTTTATGGAAATTTCATGCTTGGGGTTGCAGTGCCCAAAAATGTCTATAACAAGGGGGTATATATAACCAAGGGGCGATGCTTCCCCTTTGTGATTCTTTGACTACCCTCATGATTGTTCAACTTCCTATGACTTTTCAATTTACATGACTCTCCATATTCATGTGTGTCCTTTGGACTTCCACTTTACAATACATTTGAATATAATATACATGGTCGACAATGGTGATGTGGCATATAATGGCTCATGAAAAGACATAGTATGGAAATACTGATGTAAAATTCTTGGATGCTATGGCAGTGTCAAGCCTCTATTACTTCCGTGAGTGATGTCTTCTTAAGAACACTCTTGTCCTCCACCTCCTCATGGCTTGGTGACAGGAGTATTCGATGATCTCAAGCCTTGGGTTTTGGTCGCGAGTTGGTGTCATTTTTCCTTGATAGATTAGCTTGCATGTTCAAGTACAAAAAATTCCTTTGTATGTCTTCCTCCTTAATATCCTTCTTCCTCATCCCACCAGGTTTCTGTGTCTCTAACTCACTCATGACGAGACGACATCAACCCAAAAACATCCTAGCCTAAGATGATGCTTTCTAGTATAGGTACTGAGCAATAACTGAGTTACAATTTGGGAAGTGAGGCTTAGTGATTGCGCATTGCGCAGTCCCAGTAGCTAGGGCTGAGGGTTGAGGTCTTGAATTGCACTATGCTCAGTTTAAGATGGGATGTGAGGTTGTCTTCTACAAAGTTTTGGAGATAAGTGATTCCCGCTGAAGGAGTGGCCAATGTGGAAGATTTATGCACAATTTTGGAGAGGAAGTATGGCTGACTTCTGCACATTTCTGGGAGACATTGGGTTAGGATGAGGGGAGGACCACTGAAGGTAGCTTTTGCGTAGTTCTAGAAGGGAAGGCTAATTGCAAATATTGTGCAATTTTTGAAGGGTGGGCTGGGTCTTGGGCTCAGGAATTATGCAATTCAACAGTCTTGGGAGATAGGAACTACACATTGCACAGATCCAAGTGTCAAGGTCACATCTTTCTAACTGGGATTGTGTAACGCATAGTCCAGAAAAGCTGGGTGAAGCCAAGTTGAAGGGTCAGGGATCTTCTTTGGAAAAGGCTAAGTACTAAATACTTTTTGAATGAGTGCAATAGGTGTTTATATGGTTAGGAAAACTAATAAACACAAAGATGAGCCCTTGAAACCACCAAAATGATCTTATGCATAAAGTGCGACAACCAACATGCAAAAAGATGACATCTTGCCTATCTTGCGAAAGGGAGCGAAACACTTCACGAAAACACATGGAATGACTTTCAATGTTTGTGACCATACCTGTCATTAAACAAATAATGATATGACAATGATAATTTGTTCTTCATATTATAGTAAGAGGTTAATTTCAACTTCATGAAAGATGTGCTTTGCTTTCGTACCTACCCTCCAAAGGGTTGCGAATCAGGTGGAGTCTATGTGGTCCTAATCTCTGATCTTCTATCATACCCCATGATTCCTTGGTCTTCTTATCTGATGATTATCCTTTCTCCTCAACCCCTTAAGTTTTTTCTAAAATGTACTCTTTCTTCATTATCTTTCCAAAGCACCGTATAATTCCTATATCTTCAATCCATGTATGACAAGAGGAAATCAGTCTGATAAACTCCTAGCCTAGGATAGATCACTTGGATTCATGAATTGGTCCAGACTTGAGTGACAGGTTAGAGGAGAAGGCCCAGTGATTGTGCAATTGTGTTATTCAAGCAACCAAGGGTCAAGCTTGATCATTGAGAATGCACAATGTGCAGCTTAGGGAAGACTATGGGAAATTTATGCACAATACTCACTGTGGGAAAACTTTGTGCAATGCCCACTGAGGGAAATAATTTTGTAGTTCAAGTAGTTAGTGTTTACTGTGCGATGGGATCCTGGGAGGAAAAACTAGGTAGCTGAGAGGCTTGAGGGACAAAACTACACAGTTTCTAGAGGCAGTGAGCTTCAACTAAGGTAAGGACACTAGAGGAAGCATTTGGTTAGTTTTGGAGGCCAAGGGAGGTTGGGCTTTCTATGCATTGCAAAGTTCCAGTAGACATATGAATGACTTGAAGGTTGAAGATGTGAAGTGTGCATTTTGGGAAGGCTAGCTGAGGCTAGGTTGCTAAGAATCATTTAGAATTTGTCTAAGTGTGGAATTAGTGGAATTGATGTGAACAGTGATAGAAATTTTCCTTGACCACACACTTAGAAAACTTGTGATACAACATAGGTCATCCATAACATATGAAAACATACTTCTCTTAATGCAACAACCTTTGTGGCAGCTTACGACAAGTGCAGCTCCAATGATATACTTTGTGAGGATAATGATGATAATTTTGTAATAGTGTGTGAAACTTTCGAAATGAGTGAGAAACATGTCTATATGATGAGAACAACTCATTCTCAAAAATATGTCCCTTTGAAGCAAACCAAAACTCCCCTTTGCATGATAAGAGATAATTCCCATGCCCAAATATGACACTTGTTATATAAAGATAAAAGTGTGAACGACACTTAATATCCGAGAAAGGAGCTTGGAATCATCAATTGACAAATAAGTGACTAAGGAATGACCGATCACATGATCCACAATAGGCTCCAAAATTGGAATGTAGGCCAAAATTTTGGATGGGTGTTGCAGGCGCTACAAGACACTGAAAGGAATGTATCTAGAGGGTGTATGATCTTCTCAAGTTCATTTTCAAGGATTGGCGAACATTTTGGAACATCGAGGAGAAAAAATAAAGCTTTAGAAGAAATTCTATGTGTGTTCTAAGGAATTCTATGCACTGTTACAGGATTGTTACATGATGACCACTTTTGCTACATGATTTCATATGAGAGCAATATAATGGTAATAGGGGCGGTATAAAGATGGGTGAAGGTGGTAAGAATATATGGAAGGGTGCAAGAGACCTTACCAATATCAGGTCTACTCAATATACCAACTTGTGTAAAGGAAACACAAAACTAAAAATCTCTTGTAGCTCAGTGATGCAATTTCGAGTACGCAAACAACTTGGAGAAACAAATAGAAATGGAAGGATGAGTGTTGAAGGAGGTGGTTCTAATGCATACAAAATGATGTTGTTATACTTTATGAACCAATGGATTTCATATACACATAAGATAAATGTTTAGCTAATGAAAGAAAACTGATTAAATGACTATCGAAACACTAACTACACAAAACAAAATATCAAAGAAAGGATGAGTTTAATTTGAAATTGAATCTACTAATTGAAACAAGGAAAAACTATTTATGGTGATTTTTCTCATAGGGTACACAACCAATCTTCTCAAGAGAGCTCACTTATCAACCTACATAGACAAATATTTTCCTATAAATGAGATTTACAGAAAAGAACCAAAGCTAGACTAAGTGCATGCAAAAGAAACACATAAAGAAATGTATAGAAGAAGGGGCTTGGGTACTTGGGTTGATCCCTAACCCAAGGAAACTTAGCTCCCTTAAAGAAAACGTAGACTGGAAACAAAATTTTTATTTCTCAAATTTTTTTCAAATATGTGACATGACAATGGAAATAACAAGCAAAAGTCTCCTACTCAAATAGTCACTATCTTGCCTCTACAGTTCAAATCCCTACTGATTTTCTAGGATCTCTTCTCTATACAAAATTGAGTGAGGGGAATCCTAAAGAGGGTTGAATCCCTCCAAAAATCCTACAAAAGTGGATATGATCTCTTCGTGAATTCACGACCACTGAGGGGTAGTAACTACTCATGAGCCAATCGAGTTGTTGATGGGTTGATGCAAGGAACAAGCCTCCTAGATATTTTCCTACTGGTCTGCAATGTGTTCTTCATAATAATTCCTCTTTGTCTTGCACATTTAATTCATTATTGAATAGGATATAATGAATATTCCATATCCTTCCTAAGGATACATTATATCTTATAAAAGATATTATCAAATGTAAAAAGTCAGGTTAGAATGTGCCAAAGGATGGTCAGATGGGCCTTGAATTGTACCTATTTGGGAGGAAAATCATGAAGTTTGTGGGAAACATGCAAACGTTTGAAAGGAATGCCACATGGACACACCAATAGGAAAAAATAGGCATGATGACATGATAGTATGATCAACAGGTGGACCAAACTGTTAAATTGTAGCAACGAAAGGCTTCATTTGACTTGTGCCTTAGTCAAATGAAGAAATTAGAATTTCCACTTTAGCAGGATGAGTTTTCAAGTGGTTAATAGGAGTGACATGGCCAAATCACTCAGTTAACTCAGTCAATTTGAGTTTGTGGGATAGACATAGAGTTGTATTCAACTTGGTGGCTAAGATCTAGCTATGTATAGGTGTTATCTTTAGTTAAAGTTAGTTATCTGAGCTCTACTCTAAAATAGAGTCAATATGAGTTTAGTTGATTAGTTGTAATTGTTTTAAACTCAACTAACTCTTAGTTAACTAGGGAATTTACTAAAAGTAGCCCTAGTCATGCATGCAATTCGAATTTCCTAGTGAAGTTGGAGGGAAAAGACACATTGTAATTATCATTGTATAATAGTGAGTGTATAATGTTTTCATGTACCATGTGAGATAATTCTCTTGCATTTTCACAAGGAAATAGGAGCTTCCTTATTCTTTAGGAGTAGGAATTTCTCAAGGAAATAGGAGGAAGCGGGAGGTCTATTTTGGCTAAGTATTGGGGAGAGAAGACTCGAAAGGAGATCAATATTGTAGTGCAAATTGAGCTTCAAGCATTGAAGCAGACATTGTAATAGATCATTGTTCTCATCTGATATACTACAAATAGAGGAGACATTTTTCCTAGTTGGGTTCCCCAGTAAAAATTGTGCTCATTGTGATTAAATGATTACATGTGTTTCTATTGTTAGTTTTCCTTTAGCAAAATTTAGTAGAAGAATTTTTTTATTGATTTCAGTTTGATTTTATTAGCAGCTAAAAATTTTGATCTATTTCTACATGGTATCAAATCTATTGAAAGTTACATGGAAACCAAGTTCATGATCATCTCTCAAAGCTATTTTGAATAACATATTTATGGTGCAGATATTTCTTCAGTGAAAGGACAATGTCTTTCAATGGATTGAGGCTTGAGTATGCATTGGAGGGAGCTTTGATATTTTTTTTTCTTGCAAAGATAGAATGGAAGTTGTGTTGGATGAAAATGGAGTATTAGAGTGCACAAAAATAGATATTCCAAAACCAAAACCATCAGATGCACAACAATTGGCTCAGTGGAAGAAAGATACTGCAAAATCTAGGAGGATTATCCTGAAGGGAGTTAGAGACCATCCAGTTTTGAATTTTCATGGAAAGGAGACTGATTTTGCAATGTGGAAAACTCTCATAGATCTATTCGGAAGTATTAGTGATGCCAGGAAGATGGAATTGAAAGATAATCTCAGGAACATTCGAATGAATAAAAATGAAACTATTGTTCAATATGTATCCAGACTCACTCAGATGAGAGATGAACTTGGAGGAGTTGGAGAGACTATTCCACCATTTGAACTTGCAAGCTTAGCACTCCTTGGTCTTCCAAATTCCTATCACAACTATCAAGATTTAGCTAATGGAAGAGACAAGTTCCTAGATTGGGAGAAACTTTGGTTTGACTTGGTGCAGGAGGATATTAGAAGAAACACTAGAGATGGGGTCACATCCAAAATTGATGAGGAATAAAACTTTTCTTTAGTAGGAAAATGAAATAAAGCCAAAGGTGAGAAGGCCCAAGGTAAGTTAGAATCTATCTAGAACCATGGAAAGAAGAAATACCTTAGTAAAATTAAATGCTTTCACTACAATCAGTATGGATTGCAACCAAGTGTCCACACTTGAAATCTAGTAAGAATATTGTAGTAGGAGCAGGAGGAAATGCTCTCACATCACAATTCAAGTTTGATATCAACCTCACTAATTGCATGGAAAGTATTGTACGAGGTATTTTATGATACTTAAAATTTGGTGCCTCATTTCATATGACAGGAAATAAGGAGTTCTTCAGTAGCTTATAGGAGAAAGACCTACAATTACACATAGAGCTTGGAGATGATGAAAGGTATAGTACCAAAGAGATTAGCAATGTCACTTTTAAGAGGGAGTTAGGATCCCATATTCACCTAAATAATGTAATGTGTGTTCCTGGTCTAAAGAAAAATCTAGTTTCTGTAGTTGTACTTGAAGACAAAAGATACGTTGTGGTGTTCAGGAAAGGGAAGGCTTATCTAAAGCATGCTACTATTGGAAAACTAAAACAAATTGGTGTCCAGGATAAAAATATCTACAAGCTAGAGCTGGATGCATGTGCTGCATTGAGTAGCAAGGTGGAACATCTTTAGGGCCAATATGTTGGAGAGCTCTATCATAGGCGCATGGAACACCTACACCATGGAGCTTTGACAATAATGCAACAAATCACCAGTGTACGTCCAAAATGAAACCTTGATCAACATGATGTATGTGAGGGATGCACTCTTGGAAAATATGTTAAATGCTCATTCTTAGTCTACAATAGCAAAGATGGATCCATCTTGGAGCGAGTTCACTTAAATGTGTGTTGCCCATTTTCCACATTATCAACTGCAAAGCACAAGTGTTATGTGATCTTCATAGATGATTTTTACCACAAATGTTGGATCTGTTTCATGAAGAAGAAAGATGATGTTTATACAAATTTTGTTGAATTTAAATCCTTAATTGAAAATGGGACTGGAAATAAAATTAAATCCCTGAGAAATGATAACCGATTAGAGTATATGTCTAATGCCTTTAAAGAATTATGTTCTAAGGATGGCATTAGAAGGGAGTTGGTTGTACCCCACAACCCACAACAAAATGGGGTTATAGAGAGGAAAAATTGAAGCATTATAGGAGCTTCTAGAGAAATGTTACATTAGTATTAATCTATAGGTTGGGGTTGATGTGCCCAATGGATAAGAATATTCCCAAACACTAATGAAATTTCACTCCAATTCACACAGCGCATGCCAAAGAGGGTTCAAGTGCACTGCATAGCACCCTATCAGTGTATGGACTACATTGCAGCATAGCCTAATGAAGGCCTGCCTACGCTGATCTTCTTAGAGGCATTTTTTGGATGATTTCAATCATGGAACTTCTTGGGAAGCTAGGAATTCTGATGGTTGACTTCTTTAGGGCATGTAACAACTGAATTAGGGTTTGATGGGCCCTAATAGTATTGATCTATAGGTTGGGGTTGATGTGCCCCAATGGATAAGAATATTCCCAAACCCCAATGCAATTTCGCTCAAATTCGCCTAGCGCAAGCCAAAGAGGGCTCAAGTGTGCTGCATAGGACCCTATCAGTGTATGGACTACATTGCAGCGCACCCTAATGAAGGCTTGCCTGCATTGATCTTCTTAGAGGCATTTTTTGGATGATTTCAGTCATGGAACTTCTTGGGAAGCTAGGCATTCTGATGGTTGACTTCTTTAGGGAATGTAACAACTAAATTAGGGTTTGATGGGCCCTAATAAAGCTAATCTATAGGTTGGGGTTGATGTGCCCCAATGGATAAAAATATTCCTAAACCCCAATGCAATTTGACTCAAATTCACCCAGCGCAAGCCAAAGAGGGCTCAAATGCACTACATAGCACCCTATCAGTGTATGGACTGCATTGCAGTGCACCCTAATGAAGGCCTGCCTACACTGATCTTCTTAGAGGGATTTTTTAGATGATTTCAGTCATGGAACTTCTTGGGAAGCTAGGCATTATGATGGTTGACTTCTTTAGGGCATGCTATTGAAAATAGTGACAAGAAATGCTAAAAAAAGAAGTGCTAAAAATAGCACTGCTATAAATAGTAGTTTGGGTATCAGTGCTAGATTGAGCAACAGGGAATGAAAAATAGAAGTGCTAAAAAGAGAATTGCTATTTTTAGCAGTTCAGGATGGATTCCTATTTTAGTCAATCCCTGGACTAAAAACAGGAAGTAAAATTCGAATTTGAACTTAACAACTATTTGAAAATAAATAAATTAATTCATCATGAGTTAATTAGTTGTGAAAAATCAAACATGAAGTCTATGTGAGGACATGCAATAGTTTCTCTATTAATTGAGGAATTTATCCATCAATTAAAGAGATAAGGATGAGTTCTAATTTGAGTTGTAATTAGTTGTCTCAGTTAACTGAGTCAAGTCCAGTTAGATTGATTTAAACAGTTTGTTCAAATTAATGTGAGTTCAATTAGTTAATGCATGCTTTCATATAACTACTGCACTTCAGATAACCGAAGATTCTCTCATGAATAACTCATGCATGTCAGTTCAGACAGATACCCAGTTGAGATCAAAGAAAGGACAATGTACTATTAGTTGGATGAATTTTTTCCTATAAAGGAAGCTCATCCATGGAGAAGGATTTATCTCCTTTAGGATTGCGTAGTTAGATCAGAGGTTAGTGAGTGTTTGAAGAGGCCAATTCACACAAGTGGCTGCATTGGACCCTAAGGAAAATTGCACAAGGAAATAGGAGGCTTGGATGGCAGAGGAGAAGGTTTGAGAGAGGCCTTTGACTATCTATGAGTAGCAAAGGGATTGCAGAGAGAGCAGGATAGCTTGTGAGTTGATTCTTTTTGTAATCCAGACTATATTTCCACCTGTATGATAATATAGAGTTGGGGTTTTAGGGTGAGGCTTTCCCCGAGTTATTTATTCTATGTTATGTGTGATTGATTTCTCCTTATTAGTTATATCTATTCTTATTGAACTTGCTCATATTCGATTAAGCTTCCGCATAATTGGTTGTAGAAGTAGATCTTGTATTTTGCTTTAGTATATTGCATTATCAGGTGATCTAAAGTGGGAATTTCTACATGGTATCAGAGCAAAGGTGATCAAGGAAGAACAATATACAAGAAGGAGAAGTTTGAAGTTTTTGATTCCTGAATATAGAAATCAAGTTCTTATCACATCTCTATTTCACCTATGGCATTCAATGGTTTAAGACTCAAATATGCCCGTGATGGCAGTTCAAATTATATAGCCTAGAAGGATTGCATGGAAGTAGTACTAGAGGATAACGGTCTAAAGGACTTCATTGATCAAGAAGTCCCCAAGCCAACTGGTGCTGTTGAATTCGCTGAATGGAAGAAATGTTTGGCTAGAGCAAGGAGAATCCTTCTGGAGGGAGTTCGAGATCACATAATCTTGAGTCTCCATGGGAAGGAGACACCATTTTCAATGTGGAAAAAATTGAAAGATTTATATCATAATAACAGTGATCAGAGGAAGCTGGCACTGAAAAACAAGCTTCAGAAGATCAAGTGTGAAAAGGGCGACACGATCTCTATGTATCTAAACAAACTCACCACATGTAGTGATGATCTTGGAAGTGTAGGGATCGCGACAGTTGATGATGACATGGTGATTCTTGGACTCCTCGGTATTCCTAAGAGCTATCATAGCTACCAGGACTCGATTAATGGAAGAGAGAAATTTTTAGATTGGGAATGACTTTGGTCGGATTTGATGCAGGAGGAGATAAGAAGAAGCACCATAGATGGTTCTTCATCCATGGAGGATGAAGAAAATTGTGCCTTAGTGAGTAAGGAAAAGAAGGGGAAGGAGGAGGTTTCTCATTCCGAATCCAATTCTTCCCATGGTGGGAAGAAGTTTGAAAAATCAAAAGTACGATGCTTTCGTTGTCATGAGGTGGGCCATTTTGCTACAAATTGTCCACTGAGGAAATCCAAGAAGGGATCCGTGGAAGGATCAAAAGGTGAGGCACTAGCCTCACAGTTCGAGTTGGATTTCACACTATTCGCATGCATAGTTTCATCCATGGTGGGAAGTGGTTGGTTTCTTGACAGTGGAGCTTCTTTCCACATGACCGGTGATAAGAGTTTGTTCAATACTTTGGAGGAGAAAGATCTCTAGATACTCATAGAGAAGGGTAATGATGAAAAGTATAGTGTCTCAGGTGTAGGCATGGTTATTTTTCAGAGGGAGCATGGAGCTCGCCTTACCTTGAACAATGCAAAGTATGTACCAGGACTGAAGAGAAACCTAGTGTCGATCGTGATGCTGGAAGACAGAGGCCGTTATGTAGTCTTCAGTAAGAGAAAGGTTTTCCTTAGACACATCATCACTAGACAAGCGAAGTAGATTGATTCACAGGTCAAGAACCTGTATGCTCTTGAGGTTCAAGATGCATGCAAAGCCTTGAGGAGTAAGGAAACTGATGGAGACTTGGTGGTTGAGATGGAGAGTACATTACCTCTCAACATGCAGTGCCAGAAGAAGTCTCAGATGATTGTGGAGGAGCCACAGTTGGTGAATCAGTGTCAAGAGGTTATAGAGTAGCCACAACTAGAGAAGCTGAGAGGAGATCGAGTAGAGAAATCTACTCATGCAGAGACCTCCAGTAGGGGGAAACTTCGAGCCAGGTGGGTAGAGGGATCACATGTAGCCATACCTCCAGGTAGGAGGTGGGGCAATGTGGAGTGATTGTCTCAAGGAGGAGGGGCAGGATCCTTGAGGTACCCAACCTCTTTGATTTGACTTTGCTATAGGAGCCCCGATGAGGAGTAGCAGGAATGACTGATTGCGTAGAGATAGATGCCGATGGAGTGGTAGAGAGAACTGCAGTGCAGGAGTCTCAGGACTGTGTAGAGCTAGTAGGCTGCAACAATGCGAGAGGCACAGGAGTGTTGCACCAGTGCAGGATGGCACTGAGAGGTGTGAAACGGTGCGAGATGCATGGAGTGTTGCAGTAGCTCAGAGGTCAGAGAGGGAGCATTTGTCAGCAATAGGTAGAGCTTCAGCATCAGAGTATGTTTCTAGCCCAAAAGAGAGGTTAGTGGGGAGTTATTTTGTTCTGAGAGTTGTTGGAGCAACCACACTTGGTAGAAGTGTTGCATGCAAAACATTCCAGAGGTACAAGATCAGGTTCGATTTGAATGCCTTTCTTATTGATAGGGAGTGTTGAAAATAGCAACAAGAAATGCTAAGAATATAAGTGATAAAAATAGCACTGTTATAAATAGTAGTTTGGGTATCAATGCTGAATTGAGCAACAGGGAATGAAAAATGGAAGTGCTAAAAATAGGATTGCTATTTTCAGCAGTTCAGGATGGATTCCTATTTTAGTCAGTCCCTAGACTAAAAATAGGAAGTAAAATTCGAATTTGAACTTAACAGCTGCTTGAAAATAAATTAATTAATTCACCATGAGTTAATTAGTAGTGAAAAATCAAACATGAAGTCTATGTGAGGACATGCAACAGTTTCTCTATTAATTGAGGAATTTATCCATCAATTAAAGATATAAGGATGAGTTCTAATTTGAGTTGTAATTAGTTGTCTCAGTTAACTGAGTCAAGTCCAGTTAGATTGATGTAAACAGTTTGTTCAAATTAATGTGAGTTCGGTTAGTTAATGCATGCTTGCATATAACTACTGCACTTTAGATAACTGAAGATTCTCTCATGAATAACTCATGCATGTCAATTCAGACAGAGACCCACCTGAGATCAAAGAAGGGACAATGTACTATCAGTTGGATGAATTTTTTCCTATAAAGGAAGCTCATCCATGGAGAAGGATTTATCTCCTTCAAGATAGCGCAGTTAGATCAAAGGTTAGTGAGTGTGTGAAGAGGCCAACTCACACAAGTGGCTGCACTGGACCCGAAAGAAAATTGTGCAAAGAAATAGGAGGCTTGGAGGGCAGAGGAGAAGGTTTGAGAGAGGCCTTTGACTGTCTATGAGCAGTAGAGGGATTGTAGAGAGAGAAGGATAGCTTGTGAGCTGATTCTTTTTGTAATCCAAACTATATTTCCACTTGTATGATAATACAGAGTTGGGGTTTTAGGGTGAGGCTTTCCCTAGGTTATTTATTTTGTGTTATGTGTGATTGATTTCTCCTTATTAGTTATATGTGTTCTTATTGATCTTGCTCATATTCAATTAAGCTTTCACATAATTAGTTGTAGAAGTAGATCTTGTATTTTGCTTTAGTATATTGCATTATCAGGTGATCTACAGTGGGAATTTCTACACATGTAACAACTGAATTAGGGTTTGATGGGCCCTAATAGTACTAATCTGTAGGTTGGGGTTGTTTCATGTTTAGACAAGCTTGAAACAAAAACTATGCTTGGATTCAATTTCATTTTTGCGCAAGATTTAAATGAAAAACTATGCTTGAGATTGGTTTACATGAACTCGACATGATGAAAGGGAGAGTCTCTTGTAACCAAATGGAAGTCACTGCATTGAAGCAGGACGATTATCCAACACCTTTTTGGCTTCATCCAGATAGGGACAAAGGTGAATGGGGTGATTCCCTTCACATAACCTACAAGGAAACTTAACTTTACTATTAGGTGCATGCCCCCCAAGCTTCATTACATTCACCTAAGTAGACTACTCATGGCTGTCAAGTGGATGGAATGAAGGTTCTTCTACGAGATCATGTTGGTGACACACCATCAACTAGTGGTATTAAAGTTCAAGGAAATAAGGGTAAAGTTAAGTTTCCTTGTAGGTTATGTGAAGGGAATCATCCCATTCACCTTTGTCCCTATCTGGATGAAGCCAAAAGAGTGTTGGATAACTGTCCTACTTCACCGCAGCGACTTCCATTTGGTTACAGGAAACTCTCAGTTGATGAATCAACTGACCAAAATCAACCATTGGTCGAAACCACTCTCTCTGAAAGTGAATCCTATGAGTCTATACCCGACCCAAATCAACAGGTCAAGGTAACAATGGACCCGATTTCACCTTCAGTAAATCGTACCTTTCCCGCATAGAGTGAATATGATACTACTCAAGTTCTTTTTGTTTCTTTAGATTCTAATGAGCTTGTGGGTAGTCCTCCTCTTCCATCAAGACAGGAGGAAAATCCTCCCATTCTCGTAACTCAAGGGGTTAATTCTCCCATTCTTATGATACCCCCTCCAAGTAGTCTAGTCACTTCCTTTGATTGGAATCGACTGGCTAGATTCCATCTTCCTTATTATGTGCCTTTCTAGATCATGGTACAAGTTTGTAATATGATTGTATCTAGCACTATTATAGATGAAGGTGCATCAGTGAGTATCCTTTCCTCAACTGCTTGGAAAGTGCTCAATTCATTGCCGCTTGTGCCTGTTACCCAAAATCTATTGGCTTTTAACAGAGGAACTAGTCGACCATTAGGGATCCTCCCTCAATTACCTATTACTTTAGGAGGAAAAATCATTTATCTGAATGTGATGGTAGTCCCAAGCCCTTTAGATTACAACTACTTCTGGGGCACAACCATGTTTATGACACGGGAGCTATTGTTTCAACATTCTTTCGAGTGATTTGTTTCCCGCATCAAGGTAGAATTGTCACCGTTGACCAGCTTTCATTTCCCGATCCAAATATGGCTCCCAATCAACCATCTTCCCTAAATGATCCTTTTTTACCAATGGTATCATCCCTACCATGGGTTAATTATGTGGCAACCCGTTCCATACCTACATCAACTAATGATCAATTCAGTGATGTTGTACATCATGTACTAGGGGCATTGGAACCAGATCTCTCCTTCATGACCTCTTATGGGTTGTGATCGAAGTATGAGGATAGTTCCTTGTCTTATGTCAACCTCATTAAAAAATAAAACAAGGAATATGAGGATAGTTCCTTGTACTATGTTAACCTCGTTAAAAAATGAAACAAGGGTCTATGAGGATAGTTCTTTTACTGTGTCAACCTCGTTGAAAAGTGAAACAGGAATATGAGGATAGTTCTTTTACTACGTCAAGCTCATTAAAAAATGAAACAGGAATATGAGGATAGTTTTTTTACTGTGTCAACCTCATTAAAAAAATGAAATAGCTCCCATGAGGATAGTTCCTGGTCTTGTGTCAACCTCATTAAAAAATGAAACAAGGAGTATGAGGATAGGTATTTTACTGTGTCAACCTCGTTAAAAAATGAAATAGGTCCATGAGGTTAGTTTCTTGTCTTGTGTAAACCTCGTTAAAAAATGAAACAAGGAATCTGAGCAAAGTTCCTTGTCTTGTGTCAATCTCATTAAAAAATGAAACAAGGTCCCCTAGAGCAAAGTTCCAAGTTGAGTCTTTGATTAGATCTTATAAAATCCCAGTCGAGTCTTTCACTTGATCTCGTAAAAGAACCTTCATTCCATCCACTTGATAGCCATGATTAGTCTACTTATGTGAATTTAATGATGCTTGGGGGGCATGCACCTAATGGTAAAGTTAATTTTCCTTGTAGGTTATGTGAAGGGAATCACCCCATTCACCTTTTTCCCTATCTGGACGAACCCAAGAAGGTGTTGGATAACCATCCTGCTTCACTGCAGCGACTTCCATTTGGTTACAAGAGACTCTCCCTTTCATCATTCTGAGGCCATGTAAACCAATCTCAAGCATAGTTTTTCATTTTAAGCTTGCGTAAAAATGAAATTGAATCCAAGCATAGTTTTTGTTTCAAGCTTGTGTAAACATGAAACTGAATCCAAGCATAGTTTCCTATGGTTCAAGCTTGTGTAAAAATGAACCCATTTCCATTTTAATCCTTGTGATCACCATTCTATCAGCCTATTTAGTCAGATGAGCCTTGTTTGTTTCATTCCATCACCACCATCTCTTTGGTCGATCATATGCTTTCACTTGGTTGTTTTACCCTTTTTGAGGAACAGTTGCAATGAGTGGTGTTATTAGCTAGCCTCTTCACATAAATCAACATGTTTTGAGAAGTTTGAATATCACTAAAACTAGTTTCTACCCTAGACACCACTCGTTTCTCAAAGCAGAGTCTTCTTTAAGCTCTTTTCAGACTCTATAAATATGAAAAGATTGTCGAGCACTTGTCCTTTCCAGCTCGTCAACGCATCGGAAACGATATCTCTCTTGTATTATTTTACGCTTTTTCATACTTGATAGATTAATTTAAGAAAAAAAACTTGTAGGGTTTCCTTTTCATCCCTTTTCAAACTCTCTAAACATGAAAAGGACTGAGTTATCTTTGTCTTTAAACTCGTTAAAAACATCAAATAGCGATAAACTTGTCCATCTAGACAAGATCGAGTTTCACCTTCGCTAGACTCGTTAAAGCATCAAATAGTGATGGATTCACCCCAAGGGTGAAATTATACAACAAGCTTATGTTATCCTCCTCAAGCTTGATAAAAATAAAGAGGTACTGTTCAGCAATGACTGGGGAAAATTGGAAGGGGAAAACACGTTATGGTAGCAAGTCACTCTTGAACATGACACTTTCACCTCATCACCATGACTATGTGGGTTGGGTCATTCAGCTTGATGGTTATCACACCATTGGTCTATCATACCATCCATTACTTTGTTTTGGGTCAATGCTACCAATTCATCTTAGTGTCACCGACATGTTCAAGAGAAGTCATTCAGTTCAAACTTCATCCTTTGCAATACCGTAAACCTTCATTTTCATGACCGCCATTCCTGAACCTTCTGTCGTCAGTCGATTTTTCATCTCCAAAATCATTTACCTCATTTCGTGTCATTGATGTGGGATACATCAAGGCCCTCCTGTGACGAGTCGCTTCTTGTCGACATCAACACATTATCCAAGAAGTTGACTTAGAAACACCCCTTCAGTACCTTGAGGCTTGCATACATCAATGGCAGGTTTCTCGCTTCCGGCGATAGGTTGACATCACTAGCCTTCGACCGAAAGACTTTGTATGGTGTTCGACATCAAATCATTTATTCACACCATGCAAAATGTACTGTAGTACCTTGAGGGTCATTATCATTATCGGTGATTCCTCTCGCGTCTGTTAATGGATTACATCATTGGTTGGTAATCAGACGATGTCTTCCCATGTTCGACTTCAGATCATCTATTCACATGGTTAGACTTGTACTTGAGCAAAAGATTGAATGGGATTGAAGACCCTGGATCTAGTTTCATCCATCTAGGCTGTGATATTTTCAGGAGTACTAAATCAAATGTACAATGGCCTTACATTCATGGTCATCCATTCATGGGTCTATATCTGTAGATGACTATATTTGTACATGTAATGAAAGTTTATAAGCTGAGCATGGGTATGCCTCCCCTCAGAAAATTCATGAGAAAAAAATCAAATTATCATGATATATGTATTGTAATTGATGCAGGTCACCTTCCGCTTTGAAACCTCCCCTCCACATGATAAATCATTTCACTCGACATACATATTTATGACTTCATGCTTTAGGGGGCAACTGTTATAGATCCATTTGAGCACATCAACCCCAACCTACAAATCAGTACTATTAGGGCCCATCAAACCCTAATTCAGTTGTTACATGCCCTAAACAAGTCAACCATCAGAATCCCTAGTTTCCCAAGAAGTTCCATGACTGAAATCATCCAAAAGTTGCCTCTAAGAAGATCAGCGCAGTAGGCCTTCATTAGGGTGCATTGCAATGTAGTCCATACACTGATAGGGTGTTATGAAGTGTACTTGAGCCCTCTTTGGCCTGCATTGGGCGAATTTGAGCGAAATTGCATTGGGGTTTGGGAATATTCTTATCCATTGGGTGCATCTAGAAGCTTCCCAAGTTTATCTACTCCTTCGAGGTCGAATTTGGATGAGGTAGGGAGTTAAGGAACATCAATCCCTTTATCCCTTCCTCCATGGAACTAAATTCCAAGTTTGGGAGGGCATTTATTATCACCATTTATGGCATAACTTCTTTCATTCACCTATAAAAAGACCACTCATCTAAGTGATCAGGGGCTAGAAATTATTGAATTATAGGGAAATGCTGTTAGTATGAGACTTGAGTTGATTTCAAGTATTGTAATGATGTGAAAATGTCTTGTTTGTTATGAGGATAGGATGGGATTGAACTGGAGGAGTGATGCTGAATCAAGAAAATTGGGTTGTAACTCTACCTTTTACTAATAAAGTGTTCAAATATTTTTCCATATGCTTGTGTTATGCATTTATGCTTTCATATGTGTATCATGTACTTGATTCCGTGCTATGTTTAATCAATAGATCATTATCATATGCTTTGATTAGTTTTTATCTTCTGTCTGTGTGCAGGTACTCTTCAAGCAGATTAAGTATGGAGAGGAGCGAAAAAGTTGGTCAAGGGAGATAAGGAGAAAGCAAAAGCTACAAGTAGGCTTCTTTAACTCTTATTTAATCTATTGGTCATAGAAAAAGTAGAGAATGCTTTGCACTGTTGTTCTCGACTCAGCTACTAGTCTAGGGGTTTAAGCATTTATCCATAGACACTAAAACTTCCCAAAACACATGGGTTTCCCTATCCATGTGGGTAGAACATTGCAATACAATCCTTTACCTGCAAAACATGAACCCTCACAAAATTCTTGGAATGATTACACCTGAATAGGCTTTCACTAGGAGGAAGTCAAATGCCTCCCACTTTCATATTTTTGGATCCATAGTTTATTTCATGTCTCCAAAGATAGTGTTGGGTGTGTGTTGTATTGTTTCCATGGTTAGTTCCAAGCATTGTACGTTGTGACACATGCATGAGGGGGGTGACAAGGGGGTTTAAAGGGGGGAGTAGGCCCCCTACACAAGGTCCAGAGTAGTGGCCTGAGATTTTATTTTATGCAGACCCAAGGATGGGGGTGAACCAAAAGATGGTGAGAGATCCTACCCATGGTTTTGAGCATGGGTTTTGCACATGGATTTGGGAATGATGGTTTTATGCCCATGGTATTTTGTAGATCTAGTCACAGGAACTACGATTATGATCTAATCCATGGTTAATGGATTGGAATTTATGAATGCTTTAGCATGTATATATATATATATATATATATATATATATTATAACATTGAAAGGAACATAATGAAAAATCAATATATATATATATATATATATATATATGTAACATTGAAAGGAACATAATGAAAAATCAATCTAGTAGTCTCGGTTTTGAGATTCACAGGAAAATATTTGTGTACATTTGTTTTATATTCTCGCCATTATTTATTTTTCTGTTTGAATAATTTTTTTGCAGGAAATTTTTGTACAGGGTTAAAACCTACATTTTTTATCTGAATTATTTCGGCTTCAAAGAGATGCCTTTGTTGTTGAGGGGTTTTGTTAACATTGAAAGGAACATAATGAAAAATCAATCTAGTGGTCTCGATTTTGAGATCCACGGGAAAATATTTGTGTACATTTGTTTTATATTCTCGCCATTATTTTTTTTTCTGTTTGAATAATTTTTTTGCAAGAAATTTTTGTATAGGGTTAAAACCTACATTTTTTATCTGAATTATTTCGGCTTCAAAGAGATGCCTTTGTTGCTGAGGGGTTTTGTTAGGGCCTACGGTAGGCCCTATACAGTGGGAGATCTGCGAGATCAATTCTTCTAGTGAAAAATGATGGTGAATAATGGAAAGATAAATATCAATAAATTTAATGGTCCAAGTTTTGAGTTGTGGAAGCTCAAGATGAAGAATCTATTGGTGGATAAAGATCAGTGGATCATGGTAGATATGGGTACTAAACGAATGTCAATGTCAGCAGAAGACAAGTGAATTTGGATTGGAAGGAAAAGAGCAAAATACAATTATATATCTCAAATTTAGTATTGTTGAATGTATCAGGGGAAGCTATGGGGAAGGATTGGTGGGACAAGTTAGGGACTTTGTACCAATCTAAGTCTCTGGTGAAAAACCTATTCCTGATGAAAAAGTTGTATAACATGAGGATGAACGATGGAGACTCCGTAATAGAACATATGAATGCCTTTAATACTATGGTAAGTCAGTTGTTATCTATTGATCTAAAAATTTTAGATGAAGATAAGTGCATCAGTTTGTTGTGTTCTCTACCAGATTCATGTGATAGTTTTGTTGTTGCTATAGGTAGAAATATTACTACCTTGAAGTTTGATGAAATAATCTCATCCTTGTTGTCAAAGGAGATGAGAGGAAAAAATATGGAGAGCCAGAATGGAGATGCCTTATCTGTACCAAGACACTCCCAAATCATAAACAAAAATAAGTCCTCGAATGGGAGATCTAAATCTCTAGGAAAACCTATAAAGATGTGCTGGAAAAGTGGAAACAAAGGGCCTACAAAAAGGAATATAGATCAAAACCTCCTGAGAAAGAGAATGGATTTGATGATGCTCCTTCTGCATAGGAGAAAAACATCTCAGATGAAGTTGGGGATGTGTACTTGGCTTCTTCTTTGAGTACACATGTAGATAATGAAGCATGGTTGATTGACTCAAGTGCATCCTTTCGCTTCACTCCCCATAGGGAGTGGTTCTATGAGTATGATAAATATGATGGTCTTGATGTCTTCTTAGGGGATGGCAGGAAGGACTTAATCATCAGACGTGGAAAATTCAAGCTGAATTTGCAAGGTGGAAGGATTAGAACACTTCCTGGTGTTCTACATATTCTTTTATTGGCCGGAAATCTGATTTTTGTAAGTAAAATGGATGATGCAAGTGTAAAAATAATGTTCGATAAAGATACCTACAAGGTGGTTTTGGGAGCACTGGTATTAATGTGGGGAGTTCATATTGGAACTCTATACAAGCTCCTGGGTAGCACTATTATTGATGGGTTCAACCATTTTGTGGTTAATGAAAGTGGAGCAGAAAACCTAGTGGTCTTTGGAGAAAAGGTCATGCTATGGCATCAAATACTTGGACATGCTAGAGAGAAGGCCCTTCAAATATTGCATGATAATGGTATGGTAGAAGGTATGTCTAATTTCACTCTAGATTTTTATTTCTGTGAATATTGTGTATATGGGAAGAAAAATCAGGTAAGTGTCAACTCTGGTGCTAAGAGGGCAAAAGGTATATTAGAGCTTATGCACAGTGATGTGTTTGGACCTATCTCGATTCCATCATTGAGTAAGTATGTGTACTATGCCTCATTTATAGCTAACTTCTCAAGGAATACATGGATATATTTCCTCGGGAATAAATATGAAGTCCTTGATAGGTTTAAATAATTTAAGGCTTTGGTGGAAAATTAGATAGATAATAATATCAAGGTGTTCAGGACAGACAATGGTAGAGAGTTCTGCAAGAAGGAATTTGAAGAGATCTGTAAGAAGTGTGGTATAGTATGGCAGAAGACTACTCCATACACACCTCAGAAAAATGGAGTTGCAGAAAGAATGAACAGGATGTTGATGGTAAAGGAAAGAAGCATGCTCATTGGTGTGGGTTTAAGACATGAATTATGGGTGGAAGCAGTGGAGACTACATGTTACCAGGTTAATAGATCACCTTCATCAACGTTGGAGGATAAGACTCCACATGAGGTATGGACTAGTAAGAAACCCTCTCTTTCACATATGAGGGTATTTGGATATGATGCATATGTACATGTTCCAAAGGAGAAAAGAACCAAGTTGAATAGTAAATTTGAAAGGTGCATCTTTATTGGGTATACGGATGGTTTAAAAGGTTATATGATTTGGAACCCAAAAAAAGGAAGGTTGTGTACAACTGACATGTGGTATTTAGAGAGGTGAAAGATCTTATCAAACATGAAGTCCTACCAAAGGAACCTGCGAAGATAAAGTTTGAGATAAAGGAGGAAGAATCAAAATCTACAGTAGAATAGGAATTAGAAGAGGAAGAGCCACAAACTCTAGTTCTGAGAAGATCGGTTTGAGAGAGAAGGAAACTAGAGAAATAGTCCAACTTCTTATTGTTCAATTTTTTCTTTATCTATTACTGATGATGATCCCAAAACTATCAGGAAGGAAGTATATTGAGAGGATGGAAAACTTTGGAAAGAGGCCATGGTTGATGAAATGGAATCTTTGGACGAAAATGAGGCTTCAATTTGGTGGAGTTGTCAGTTGGAAGGAAACCCATTGAAAGCAAATGGATGTTTAAGAAAAAGATGAATTCATAAGGAAAGGTGGATAAATGCAAATCTTGATTGGTAGGAAAATGTTATTCCCGGGTTTCGGGAATTGATTTTGGTGATATTTTTTCTCATGTTGCCAAGTTAGCTTCTATTAGATTACTTTTATCTCTTGTTGTTGCTTTTTATTTTTAGGTAGAACAGATAGATGTGAAGACAACATTTCTTCACAGGGATCTGGAAGAAGACAGCTACATGAAGCAACCTGAAGGCTTTGCAGTGAAGGATAAGAAAGAACTGGTATGCAGGTTAAAATAAATCTTTGTATGGGTTAAAAAGTCACCAAAGATGTGGTATCAGAAATTTGATACATATATACGGGGACTTGGCTTCAGTAGAAGAAAAGTAGATCACTTTGTGTATTTTAAATTAATTGGTGACTATGTCATTTATTTGGTCTTGTATGTGGATGATATGTTGCTGATTTGAAATGAAAAAGAAATTATCAAGGATTTGAAGACCCAATTTTCCTCCAAACTTGACATGAAGTATCTTGGTGTTGTAAACTATATTTCGGGCATGGAAATTAAACAAGATCAGGAAAAGAGGAAGCTTTGATTAAACCATAGGAACTATGTGGAGACAATATTGCAAAGGTTTAATATGAAGGATAGTAAACCAATGAATATTCCTATTCCTGTAGGTGTAAAGTTATATGTTGAGCAGTGTCCTAAGACACAAGAAGAGGAAGAGGGCATGTCCCATGTTCCATATGCCAGTGCAGTTTGTAGCCTGATATATGCAATGGTTTTCACCACACCATACATTTTACATGCAGTGGGAGTATTGATCGGGTTTATGTCAAAACCATGTGCTGTAGGGATTGCAACACCCTGCAAAATTTTAGCCTACATCCAAATTTCAGAGCCTTCCTTGGTTTTTCCACTGATGGTTGCAAACACTCAAGCTCATTCCATGAGCTCTTATAGATTCTTTACACACTTTTTCTTATCCGACTAGTGGTCGTATTTTGGCATGTTGATTTCTTTTTCATGCTTACGATCTTGTTATGTCGATTTTGAATGTTGGTCTTTGTGCATGAGTTGTCTCCACTCTGTGAAAATCAATTGTACTCACACACAAAGTTTTAAGCATTGTTGAACAAGTGTCGTCACAGTCATTCGAAATTCTATCTCAAGTGTCGCAGTTATCACTCTTAACCTTAAGATAGTCTCACTAAGCACATGTTTTTATTTTTGGTTTGCGGTGTCCTCTCATTGAGTCATGTTAAGTGTCTAATCACAATGTCACATCTACACAAGTTCACTTTCTCTTGCACTTAGCCATTTTTCTTGAAAATCTGTCAACCAAAAAAACCCCTTCAACCAGAACCTGATTGAGTTGCACTACACAGTCTCACCTCTCATTGACCCTGCTATGTTGCCTAGAACTTCACAGTGCTTGAGGATGTCCTCTGAGGTAGCTACACTATGCAATCCTAGAAGTGAGAAAGTTGTATGTCGAACAAAATTGCGCAGAAAGTGTCTCCAAGCCCGATCTAATTTGTGCTTCCCGCAAGATTAGTTATCAAGACTCCCTCCGATCTACTAGAAATTTTCACTGCACTGTGACCTGAATTTATACTTCTCTCTAGAATTGCGCAGACATGCCCAGTTGCCTACCCTGCACTAGCTACAAAAAATGCACAGTAATGCTTAGTCAGGCCTCTTGCTAGCTTGCTCTACTCTGCTCCTAAAAATTACACAGATCTCACTGGTAAACCTTCTGTTGCCCCGCTCTACACTGTTTCTGGAAACTGCACAGTGATGCATGTCCCACACTGTCTCTCAGAAATGTACAGTTATGACTAGCCACTCCCCGCAACCCGATCATGCCTTGCTCTAGAAAATTGTGCATAATTTCTTGCGAGTGCCCTTTGTTTCCTCGCTCTGTCTCGCTCGATGAAATTGCACAAATTCTCAAAAGAACCCTAAGTGGCCCACTTAGTGCTCATCATGAAAAAGTATGCAGAATTGTCCAGCAGTTCTCCCCGATAGCCTGCCTTGTCTTCCTCCCTGGAATTGTGTAGTTTTGCCTAGCTGGGTTCCACCTTCCAACTGTCATTGCTATCCTTGATTGCTTAATTTTTCCTCTCAGTCACCTCTTCAAAGTTTTTCCCAACAGTACTTTGGAGCCCCTCATCCTAGCCTGAGTTGTGCTCTGCGCAGTTTCAATGTCCCTCCCGGTCACCTAGACCCAAAACCAAAAACAATGAATCATGATAGACTAGGAGATTTTTGGATTTCATGTCAACCCATCATGAGTGAATTGTAGGAACAGGTACATTGATGGAACATGGTATGACGATGAACAAGATGAAGAAGGAGTGCACACTAGAAGACTTTCTTGCAACTTGACATACGTACAAAGCATATCAACAAACAAGCAAAAGGAACACATGCATTGAATCATCAAGCAAGACCAAGACCATCGAAGCCCCTACAGCACTATGCCATGCAGAGCAGAAGACAAACCACACCAAGAGTACATCCATCACTTAATAGTGCAGCAGATTTACATGGACACCACAATCAACCAATACATGTCAGTAGTGTCATGTCGAGTTATGCCATGAGCTGTATCGACCACATCACCATTATGGGCGATATCCACTGTAACTAAATGTAATGTAAAGTAAAGTCCAATGGATGCACACAAAAGTCAAAGAGTCATGTCAGTTGAAAATTCATGGAAAGTTGAACGACCACGAGGGTATTCCAAGAGTCACAAGGGTCAAGCATCACCCTTGGCTATATATACCCCTCCCATTCTATGAACAAAAAGACTTTTAACCTTGGCTACTCCCACATAGCCTTGAGAATTTGTAGGCTATTCTTTGAGAAGCGAGGAGTGGCTCCAATGTCCCACTACTCGAACTAGTGAGGTATGGTATACAAATGTGTCTTGGAAATTTTTCTTAATTTAGAAGCCTATCTTAGGCCAACGCGTTTTCACGCATGTTTTGTAGATGTTTCTGTGACTACTCTTTAAACATTTGTAATGCATGTTTGCTAAACCTATACTAATATAGTTGAACTACTTTGGTTATTTTAGTACTTACATTGTGGAAGATGTGTTGTATTGTTTATCACTGTTGTCTCGTCCATGTGGACTAATCTGCCAGACATTAGACATACCATTCTTATTTTCCTTGGTTATAACGTTTGTCACCCTTGTGTGGACTTCTCTGTTGGACGATGTATGTGTTTTCCCTTGAACTTTGGTTTTAACGATTGTCGCATCCCCTGTGCACTATTCCGATGGATGATGGAAAGACCCTTGCTATTTTCGCTTGTGTCTCTCCTTGGGTGGTACTATTACCTCTAATCTAGAGGCTCACTTTTATACTCTCCCTTACAGTAAGAGAACCCAGACACAAAGTTACATTACGCACTCACCAGGAATTACAAGCATAACACTCTTATGTGCGAAACAATAAGAGCTACGGAAAATCTCTAAGATAATGGAAGACGGGCCATCGTACTAGATGGGACTCCTACACCAAACATTGTGAGGGCTATTTGGGAATTCATACTGAGGATATCCCCTTAATGTTGGCGGGTCCAACACCGTCAACATTTTCGGTGCTAAAAGGAGGGACTGAACCTCTGTTTATGGCTGAATTTCCTACCAATCCCACTTATCTATCATCTGTTCAAGACAGTAACACGAACTCCCTCTCTCCCATGCGAAACTCTAAAGTTGCTTATTCCTCACCTCCCAGACCCAAATAAGAAATTTTATATCATTGCATGTGTTGTTCGTCCCATGATCCGTCAGTTTTCTAAAGTTTTTGGACTGATTCCAAGAGTACACACTCTTCCCTCTTCGTAGAGGAAGCAAAAGACTACACCCACAGGAGTGGTAGTCTCATTTGTGGAAGAATTACTCCTCACCACTCTTGAAGAGCTGGCACAATTTGCTGAAAGTGAAGATAAACCTCCAATTTTCCTAGAAGGAGAAGAAGATAACCTCTTACCCTTGGGCTCAGGTTCTGGCGAATGCAGCAAAGTGGAAGGTAGTGCAGGAGATGGAGGCGGAGACAAACCAACAATTTCAAAGGTTGAATCATGAGATTCAGAAGAAGAGGAGGAGGATGAAGAAGAGGAAAACATGGTTGACCAAAATCTAAAATGGATGACACAAGGCCCATCAGCACTCGCGAGTGTCTTGCACAGGATGCTAAAACATGCAAAGAAACTGTTAACAAAGTATGACCCTGACAGAGTAGTGAAGGCAGAAGATCATATAGACATGTTCTACCTACATCTACAGACACTCGAGGTAAGTTATGACAATGTTTCATGTAGACCATTTCCATGTAACTTAGATAGAGGAGTAGCTTTATGGTACCACAACCTTCCTGTCAACTCCATTTAGAACTGGGGGTGTTCAAGAAAATTTTCCTTGAGAAGTTTGTTGAAGAGAAAACCCTCGCCATGTTGCTAAAAGAGTTGGGTAGTCTCAAGATGGAGCAGAAAGAAAAAGTGAATGATTTCAACCAGAGGTTTAACCGTAATTTGAACAAGTTCACTACAGACACAAAACCTCATGACTCCATCACAGTTCACTACTACATGTCTACACTACCGACCAACATTGCGCAGTTTGTCAAGAGAGTTGTGAAACCAACACTTTTGGAATATTGCCAAGAGGCAATTGAGGTAGAGAAATACATGTGCGTTATTAGAGTCATTATAGATGATGAATCAAATAAGGACTAAAAAGACATGGGCAAGAGTTCTCAGACTACTATGAGTAAGGCAAAGGAAAAGGAAGCAAGTGAAATTGAAAATCTTACTCATCTCATCAAGTCCTTAACAACTGAAGTGTTCAAACTCAAGCAACAAATGATCAAGACAACTATGAGTAGTAGAAATCCAAAATTCGTGTAGAAGAAGAATTTGACATCAGGCAGTAGCTGTAGCCACCCACCTAAATCTACACAGAGCTTTGATGTTGTGCTCTACCTAGATGAGATTGTGAGGGATCACTTTTGAATGGTCCATGAAGACTGACATTTAGAAAATACTTGTCAAGAATGGAACCGAGTGATGAACACCATGGCTACAAGGTTGAGTGATCATTTTAAAGCCAGTGAGAAGGTTCAGCCTGAGGAAGAAGATGAACAAGAATTTGTTGCATCTTACGAATCTCCAAGTGTTGGGAATGTAATCAACATGTATCAATTTCTTAATGCTTCCCAAAAGACAACCACCGAGAAGGAGCCTCCGACTGACCATCCAACCCCAAGGCAAAACAATCGATACAATTTGAGGAGTTAACAGGACCCCACTATTTTTGAGATACCAAGAGAAAAAGTAAGACAACATCTACTCAGAACAGTGGACCCACCTATCATCTCAACACAAAAACACAAGGCAATTCTGGGAAGACAGCTATAGCTAAATGTACATCCATGAGAAGCAAAGACAAAATCAGCCCACCGGACAACACGAACACAAGACTACCCCTGGACAACTTAGTGAGTCTTCCTGCTTTGGACTACAACATTGTTGAAGATATGAAAAAGACCCGTATGAACATTTCTCTTTATGAGTTAACCAAGCTCATGGGTCAGTGGGATATTGTTTCGCATGCACTGGGTCAAACCTCCATGGACAGTGTTGCCTCTTCCAACAAGGGACCAAGAACGTCTCCCGAATCGCTCGCATTCATGCTCAATGCCTTCACATGGAGGAAGTGAACTCACTCTTCCCACCATTTTTGTTATCATTTGAAACATTTAACTTCAATGTCCACAATTGTTTGATTGATTTTGATGCGTTGGTCAATGTCATGCCACTCTCTATTGCTAAACAGAAAAATGTGCAATGGAGTAGTGCAACTGCGCAGATCATCCAACTTGACCAAACATGTGTGCCAGCCATTGGTGAACTCTGCAATGTGATCAATTGGTTATTGTCTGGAAGAAGAGTCCATTAGTGCATTAACATTGTGATAGTGGAAATCCAGGAAGCATATGGTTTATTACTCAGCAGAGATTGGTCCATCAAGTTGCAAGGGTACTTTTCTATGAACTGGTCACACTTATGTCTTCTGCACAAGGGCAGAAAAAACCAGATCCAGGTGTTGTCATAGAGATATATGAAACATAATGTTACTCCCTTGAATGGTGAAAATGAATCGTTGGCTTTTGCAGAAATTTTGCTTGGCAATTTCTTTATGTAAATGTAGTTGGGGTGTTACCTTGTGTTGCCAAGCCCCACCCCACCAGACACGCAGTTGAGTGTCCTTCCTTGCCCAAATAATAGAAATGAAACTTGTACAATACATTGTAGTAGGAGTAGCAGTAGTGTTAGCAGTACTAGCACGACAAGTGGTCCTTGTATAGATGACATGCGGACCTTGTATTTCAAAGAATCCAAGGCACATGATGGCTCTAGAGCCGGGTGTGTTTTGATAAACCCAAGTCAAAGGAAACACTTAGTCTCAAGCTGCTTGGAGTTCGAGTGCACAAACTGATGAGCACCAGTATTGCAGCAAGGATGTTGCAACTCCTAGGCTACCATATTTACTTATCAACCCGAGGTTCGTACAAACTTGGAGGTGACAGTGCTATATGCACAAGTAAAAGTGAAGGTCCTACCTTTTGTCACTGTTCATCCGACGAGAGACCCTAGGGGTTCCAAGCCAGACTTCTATAGGGTCAGAAGAATCTTGATTCTTTGATGGAAGAAGAGAAAATCTACTCTAAGAGAGCTACTCTATTGCAGTAATGAAGAAAACAATATGTAATGCTAAATCACACCATATCCTAACTAACCATTTAAACAACTATGCTAAGAAGAATTGTTAAATCAACACTAAACAAATGCAACCATCTAAGATGTAGAAGTAAAGAGCATCAAACCATGCTAATGTACAAGAAAAAAAACTAAACTAAATCTGTTTTTACTTTTTTGAGTTTTTTAGGCAAAATCAAGTATGCAATTCAATTGTTCTTGTGGATGTGGTAGGTGAATGAAAGGTGATTGAGGATGGAAATAAGTTTTATGGAGTGGTTGGATGGTGTGGAAGGGTCCTAGGAGTTTTTTTGTGACTTCCTATAGGTTCCCCATCAATTCGACCTCAAAACAGGCCGTTTCAGGAAAACCTACAGGATGTACTAGAAACCTACAGGATGATCCTGTAGGAATTACAGGAAACCTACAAGATACAGATGAGAGCTAATTGTGAGGTGTTGGAGGTGATGGAGGTGTTGGGAGGCTTTGAAAAGGTGTATGATGAATGGAATTAGGTCTTAGAAGGTTTAGGAGCACTCAGAAGTCAATATCTAAGATAAGGGATGGCTAGATTCGCTTAATGTAACTAGGGGAATTTCAATGAAAAATGATAAAAAAAACTAGTGAGGGTGATGGTGGAACAAGAGATGGCTAAGGTGGATGAAGTGGAAGGTGGTTGTTGGTGATGAAGTTGGGATCTCCTCCTGAAGTACCTATTTTTCTTAAAACATGTGTATCTTCCAATAACTATGCAACAAGATACATTTTCATAAACTAGAAAAGCATGAATCAACTGCCTATGTTATGCATGAAGAAAGTTGTTGAAGGGAATGAAAGCATGAGTGAGATCTTATTGTAGAAATAAGATGGAAAAATATGAAAATGAAATCAATCATGAACTAGATACTAAATCAAAGACAACAAACTCCAAAGCCCATGTAAGAACTAGAAATATGTGTTTTTGGGGCTGCTGAAGGGTCCCTTCCTCAAGTCATGGTCCCAAAGGGAGGAAGTGAGGCCGAGACACCTGCTAAAAACCTTATGGTGATCCTTTTTCTCCTTGCTAACCTGCTACTTGAAAGAAGGCACAAATGGAAGCAAACTATCACACAACCAATCTAATCTATACTGCTATAATGGAAATACATCTACTAAGCAAATGAACAATTAAACTATGAATCTATACTAGCATACATGTACAATAAAGAGGATCCTTTGCTACTACGGTTGGAACCTAACCCAAGAGCTTCAGCCCTCTAAGTTAACTCAATGTTGGCTCAAAAAAAAACTCATTCTTATTAACAAAACAATGGATTACATAAAAAACTGTCACAAGTCTTGCAGCTCGGAAATAGAGTAGAGTTTTACAATAAAAAATCCAAAGTCTACTGAGGTCGTAGGCCTATATACTTATACATCTGAAGTATACAACGACTTCCTTAAAATTAGGGAGGCTTTGGTCCCAAACTCGAGATACTGGTGCTTTTTCGCTCACTTGCTTGGCTGCCTTCTAGTCCTCATGATTTGGTTGTTTGCACTTCGAGCTGATGGAGGAATATTCGAATGGAGGGGTAGTAAATGAGGAGGATTTACCTCCTATAATTCCTCTCCCTTGTCCCATTTGAGTTTTGACCATGGTCTTTGCCAAAATTCCTTGCTTTTATCCTTTAATCCTGCATTAAATGCACATTAGCCCACAAAGCAAAATATCCAACTCTAACTCATCTCATAAACAAAATATAATCAAAAGTATGAAATAAGTTATGAGAATAGTTGGTTTGATTAAGCTAGGAGGTGAATTAAGGCCCATATAATTACCCAATGATGATGCTCATCACAAACAACTTGTCAAATATGAAGAACTCATTTTCGGCTTGCAGAAAGCCATCAGCCTCAATGTTTCTATGCTTAAAGTGGTAGGTGATTCAGATATTACATCAGGTACATATCACCATACACTATGTTTCACCTCATCTTAAGAGTTACCAAGAAGAGGTATGGCGACTTATCTCTAACTTCTGATCTTCTAATATTGTTTTTGTACCAAGAATGGGCAATGTAGCTGCAGATTCTCTGGCAAATGTGGCTACTAGGATGACATCACTTAGGGATAAATTTTCTATTGAAATTTTGTATAAGCCATCTATCCCTGACAACATCACTAATTTACATTTTTTTATGATGATGAATAGATCTTGCACTTCATGGCTAATGCTGACGTCTTCATGGATGTAGTGATAGATGAACATGAACATGAGCAGTCTCTACAAGACAAAGTTGATGCAAGTGAAGGTAACCTCATCCCCAAGGGTGTGGTCTCACTCGAGAAGCTATATGACTTATAGATCCGCTTCTAGGGACCTAGGAACACTAAAACCCACAGTTCTACATAGATGCACGAACATATTAATCTGGTCACAGACAAAGATTCGAAGTTTGTAAATCTAAGTACATGTTGCACACCGAAAGGGCTGAAAGCCTTTGTCTGCCTGTTCAGATAGTATTGTGATGTATTCATGTGAGCATATGATGACTTGAAGACATATGACATGTGAATAATCCAACAAATCATCCCAATTAAGAAAGGCGCCAAACTGTTTTAGGAAAGTACATCCGTCGCCGGAGCCTCTCATTAAGAAAGAGTTGACTAATTTGTTGGATGCTTGGATCATTTACAAAGTTCATCACTCTACATGGGTTTCAAACTTAGTTCCTGTCATAAAGAAGTCTGGGGAGATCCGCCTGTGCATTCATTTCCAAAATTTAAATTGTGCCTCAACAAAGACAATTACCGTGTGTCGTCCATGGAACACATCTTGCAGATAGCATCTGGAGAACAAATGTTTTCTCTGCTAGACATTTTTTCAGGATGTAACCAGGTTCTAGTATCAAAACCTAAAAAAATGAAAACTACATTCTCTACCAAGTGGGGTATGTTCTCTTATCGAAGAATTCCATTTGGGTTGCTAAATGCAAGTGCAACTTTTCAGCGCACTATGGACATCGCCTTCGATGGGCTCATTAAATAGAGTGTGGTGGTCTACCTTGATGACATAACATTTTTTTTCTAGAAAATGGTCAAGCTACCTACACCATATCAAGAAGATCTTTGAGCGATTTCCCAAGTACGGGATATCCTTGAATCCTAAGAAGAGAATTTTTGCAGTGTCTGAGGGGAACCTCCTTGGGCACATCATTGCCAAGAGTGGTATCAAGGTAGATACAGATCAAGTCTAGACCATCACACAGATTCCTCATCCCCTGAATAAGAAATCAATGCAATCCTTCTTAGGGAAGATCAACTTCCTCCGGAAGTTCATCTTAGATCATGCGCAGATTGTCAAACCCATACTAGAGATGATCAAGAAGGATGTAGTTTACAACTAGGGGAAGAAGGAAAAGGATGCATTTGCCCATATTAAGCAGGCAGTAATAGAAGCACCTATGTTGTACAACCTAGATTTCATCACATGTTTCTTACTTTACACATTCGCTTCCGACACTTCACTCGATGAAGTGCTCACTCAGTAGGATGACCTGAACAATGAACATCCCATCTCCTTCATGAGCGCAAGCTTGCAAGGACTTGAGCTCAAATATCCTGCTGTGGATAAGTAAGAATATCGAGTATACAAGGTGGTGAGACACTTCAGACCCTACCTACTGAAAAATCATTACATCTTCTTTGTGTCGCACCTAACAGTTAGATCTTTGCTTGTTCAACAAGAGTTGGGTGAAAAACATGCAAACTAGATGACAAGACTGCAATAGTATGATCTTGAAATCAAGCCAATTCACACCATCAAGGGTCATGGTCTCTGCAGACTGGCAATGGAAGCAGTGCACACATGAGAGGAAGAAGAAGAGCTTGTCACTTGGGAGTAAGAAATTGACATGTACAATGTAGAGAGAGCACCACGCACAGTAACTCTTGCTATGAAGCAGTGCACTAGTACCTTGAGCACAACACCATTCCCTCCCATATATCTATGTGGCAGAAGAGGGTGCTTTGACTCAAAGATTTATCATACCAGTTGGTGCATAGAGTGCTTTACAGAAAACACAACAATGGAATTTTTCTCAGGTGCCTAGAGGCGAGGGATTCAAAGAGAGTGTTATGTGATATGCACGATGGACAAGCCAGAGGTCACTTCACGGGTAAGACAACAGTGCACAAAGTGATGAGAGTCGATTTCTACTGGCACATATTGTTCAAAGATACAAAAGCTTATGCCCGCAAGTGCCCAGTTTGTCAGCGATGTACCAACAGAAATCGAAGGTCAGCAGCCCCACTACAGCATCTTGTAGTCGAAAAACCATTCCAATGGTGGGGTTTGGACATCATTGGGTAGATTTTGCCATAGTCATAAAACCATCACTACTACATTTTGACTACTATAGATTACTTCACATGGTGGATAGAAGCAGTTCCACTCAAACAAGTGAATGACCAAGAAGTCAACAACTTCCTACAACAAAACATCATTTCGAGGTTTGGCATTCATGTATCACTTGTTTTTTATAATGCAACTTACTTTTATTCATTGAAGATTTATGATTTTGCATTGCAATATGTATTGTGCTAAAACATTCTGTTAACTACTACCCACAGGGAAATGGTCTTGTTGAATCCAAAAACAAGAATATTATCCCCATTATAAAAAAGAACATTTACTCTAAACGATGAAACTGGCATTCCTCTCTAGTGAATGCTCTTTGGTCTGACCGCGTCACACCCAAACCCTCTTTGAACACATCTGCATACTTCCTGGTATATGGAAAATAAGTCATCATCTCACCAAATATCTACTTTCCTTCTCTCCAGTTATCCCAATAATCCCAAGGCAAGTCGTGTATATTGGTTCAACGTAGGATAGGCACACCACACAAGTTACAGGAAGAATGTATGAAAGCAAAAGAAAAAATTTCACTCCACCAGAACTGTATCAAGAGATGGTTCGATAGAAATTCTGCAGAGAACACCAACTTCAGTGTGGGTGACTTGGCCTTGAAGTGGGATAAACCCCATGCGGACAAAGGAAAACACACGAAGTTCTAGTCCCTATGGATTAGCGAAAATCTTTGCCAACACACAAACCATCTCCAATCACTTCACGAGATGATTGACAACCTTCTTGTCAATGGCCAAGATTTAAAACATTATTTTCAATGATCTGGGTTCATGCCCTACACTATGTATGTAGCATGATTATTTCTTGTTCTATTGTTTTTATTTCTTGTTTTTACTTTGTTTTTCTCTTATTTGTTGTTTATTTTTGTTTTGTAAATAAGTGTTGTTCTGCATTGTGTTTTGGCATTTGAATAAGTATGTGGCTAAAGTTCAGGAGTCTTGTGACACTGCAGTTCTTGGTCAGTCCCATGTCCTTCTTCTCTATGCTTGGTTGTAACTTTTAACCAATTAAGTCTCGAAGGAAAATACAATCTGTCTGTAAGGGGAACTCTAGTTAAACCATGAACCTGTGTCGAAACTGGGAAACCACATGCTTGTACTTAGTCTTCTACTCTATGTGCTCAAGCTTATCCAACTAGTAGAAATAGAGAAGGAGGAAAATATAAACGAGAATACCTAAATCAAAGGTCTTACATGCTTCTCTGAAGAAATAACCTCTTCTTCTCTCAGTAAGTCAGGATCCCTCTTCCACCCCAAAAATAAATAAGTGCATATGCACAATCCTCTTTTAAAAAAAAATATACAAAGGCAAAAGAAGAAAGGCTTCCTACACAGAGAGGTGAAGCAGGCAACTCCACTGGGGTACTGACCAGGCTCACTAGCAATGGAGAAATGCTTGTGTTCCTGTGTGACTTTGCCAGGGTATTGTCCAGGCCTGCTGGTAGCAGAGCAACACCAGAGATGAAAACTTATACTTTGAAAATCTTAATCTCATGAGCCAAACTACCCTTCCTGATTTTGAAACTTTGTGATCTCATTGAATCTTTTGTTGTGCTCGACTGAGTTGGTGAAAGGTGAACCATGTTTGTCCATGGGGTAAGTGGGGAAACCGAATTAACTTGCACAACGAATCAATATTCCTTAAAAGGCCAGGGACCTATGCTGAAAATGAACCAAAACATAAAATTTGGTATTCAACCAGTGTCTCGCCAAGTGTTGTAGCGGCTGCAACACCCTCCAAAATTTTGGCCTGCATCCAAATTTCTGAGCCTTCCTTGGTTTTTCCACTGATGGTTGCAAACACTTGAGCTCATTCCATGAGCTCTTGTAGAGACTTTACACCCTTTTGCTTGTTTGACCAGCAGTCGTCTTTTGGCATGTTGATTTCTTTTTCATGCTTGCAATCTTCTTCTGAAAATTGTGTACATGAGTTGTCTTCTTTCTATGAACATTAGTCATAATCACACAAATTTGTAATCACTGTCATCACAGTCATTCAAAGGTATATCTCAAGTGTCGCACTTGTTGCTCTTAACCTTAAGACAGTCTCACTGAGCACATGTTTGTCTTGTTGGTTTGTGGTGTCCTATCATTGAGTCATGTGAAGTGTCTCATCACAATGTCACGTCTACATAAATTCACTTTCTCTCGCACTTAGCCATTTTCCTGAAAATCTATCGACTAGACAAACGCCTTCAACCGGACCCTGACTGAACTGCACTACGTAGTCTCATCTCTTAGTGACCCTTCTTAGCTACCCAAAACATGCAATGATTGAGGTTGTCCTCTAAGGCAGTTGCACTGCGTAATCCTAGAAGTGAATAGGTTGTCTATCTCCCAGAATTGTGAAGAAAGTGTCTCCAGGCTCAATCCAATCTACAGTTCCCACAATATCAATTATCAAGCTTCCCTCTTGTTTATCAGAAATGTGCACTGCACTATGACCCAGGGCGGCACTACTCTCCATAATTGAACAGACATTCCTAGCTGCTTGCCCTACACTACCTCCAGAAACTGCACAGTCATGCTGAGTTAGGCCTCTTGCTTTCTTGCTCTTCTCTACTCTTGAAAATTGCACAGTTCTGACCAGTACACCTTCTGATGCCCCGCTTTTCACTATTTATGAAAACTGTACAGTGCTACCTATCCCGCACTCTCTCAAAAATGCACAGTTCTGACTGGTACACCTTCTGTTGCCCTGCTCTGCACTGTTTCTAGAAACTGTGCAGTGTTTCCTATCCCGCACTCTCTCAAAAATGCATAGTTATGACTAGTATCTCCCATTAGCCTAATCATGCCTTGCTCTTGAAAATTGCGCAAAATTTCTTTCCACAACCCTATACTTCCCTGCTCTATCTCCCTTCGAGAAATTATGCAGATTCCTAACAAGACCCCGAGTGGCCTGCCCAGTTCTCATCCTGCAAATTGCACAGAACTATCCAATAGTTCCCCCCAACACACTACCTTGTCTTCCTCCCAGGAATTGCACAGTTCTACTCAACTAAGTTCCACCTTGCACCTATCATTATTGTCCCTGATTGTGCAATTTTGCCTCCCAGTGACCTTTGTGTAGCTTTTCCTAATAGTACTCTGGAGCCCCTCATCTTGGCCTAAGTTGTTCTCTGCATAGTATCATTGCCTTTTCATCCCTCCCAGTCACCTAAACCCAAAACTGAAAATAATGCATCATGCTAGACTAGGAGATTTTTGGATTTAATGGCATCCCATCATGAGTGAATTGTAGGAAAAAGTACATTGACGGAACATGGCATGACGAGGAATGGGATGAAGAAGGAGTGCATGCTAGAAGACTTTCTTGTAGTTGGACAAACATACCAAGCATATCAAGCAACAAGAAAAAGGAACAAATGCACTGAACAATCAAGAAATACAAAGACCATCAAAGACACCACAGTACTATGTGATGCAAAGGAGAAAACAAAGCACATCAAGACTACATCCATCACTCAGCAATGCAACAGCTTGACATGGACACCACAGTCATCCAGTACATGTCAGTCATGTCATGTCAAGTTGTGTCATGAGTTGTCTCAAACACATCACTATTATGGTCCATATCCGTTGTAACTGAATGTAATGTAAAGTGAAGTCCAATGGACACACACAGAAGTTAAAGAGTCATGTCAATTGAAAATTCATGGGAAATTGGACAATCACGAGGGTAGTCCAAGAGTCACAAGGGTCAAGCACTACCCTTGGCTATATATACCCTCCCCATTGTATGATAAAATGACTTTTCACCTTGGCTCCTCCCGCATAACCTTGGGAGTTTGTAGTCTGTTCTTTGAGGAGCGAGGAGTGGCTCCAATGTCCCACTACTGGGACTAGTGATGTATGGTGTACAAATGTGTCTTGGAACTTTTTCTTAATTCAGAAGCCTATCTCAGGCCATCATGTTTTCACACAAGTTTTGTAGATATTTCTAAGACTACTCTTTAAACATTTGTAATGCATGTTTTCTTAACCTGTACTAAGATGGTTGAAATACTTTGGTTGTTTTAGTACTTACATTGTTAAAGATGTGTTGTATTTTTTATCACTGTTGTCTTGTCCGTGTGGACTGCTTCGCCAAACATTAAACAGACCATTCTTGTTTTCGTTGGTTATAATGACCATCACCCCTGTGTGGACTACTCTGCTAGACATTGTACGTGTTTTCCCTTGCACTTTGGTTTTAATGACTACCACATCCGATGTGGACTATTCCACTGGATGCTTGATAGACACTTGTTGTTTTTGCATGTGTCTCTCCCTAGGTGGTACTAGTACCTCTCATCTAGAGGCTCACTTTTACCCTATCCATTACAGTAAGAGAACCCAGACACAAAGTTACATTACTTACTCACCAAGCATACTCACCTCATTTTCTTCAAGTTACAAGCATAGCACTCTCATGTGCAAAACAGCAAAAGCTAAGGAAAATCTCTAAGATAATGGAAACCTGCCCATAGTACTGGATGGGACTCCTACACCAACCAATGTGAGGTCTAGTTGGGACTTCATACCAAGGAGATCCCCTGAATGTTGGTGGGTCCATCAGCATTAACACCAGGGAAGGAGCATTGGATAGAAGTGAAGAGGGTTTTCAGGTATTTGCGTGGCACTAGTGATTATGGTTTGTTCTAACAAGGAAGACGGGGACTAGAAAACGTTTTAGAAATTTGTGGCTTTGTTGATTGCTTCCGAGAAAACTAGTGTCTTTTCAATCTGTTAGTCCCACTAGGATTGGCAGCTATCCTAGAAACAAACAATCAAAGCAATTTGTGATTTCCTCTATGTATGATAGATAAGAGGGAAGCAAAGGAACCAACCTGGCTCTTTTGCTTGACTCCTTGCTTGATTTCTCTCTCCCTTGATAGAGCTTGCAACTCCTCTCCTACTTGTCCTACTTAGAGAATATCTATAGAAATGAAGTAACAAAACACCATGAAAGCATCTTGATCTATTATATCGTTAACAATGCAGAATCAGAAATACATTAAACATACAATGGAATTCACAAATGCGCGATTGTATGGAGGAAAACTCAAAGAACTTTATTAAAATAGAAGGGAGAACTACAACCTAGCTATCTGATCCAGCATCATCCTCCCAGCACCAAAGCTCTCTTCACCTCATGAAAATTAAGATCACCCAACAATACGATGCTCCTTCTCAAAGACAAACTATCAACACTTCCTTGCAAATTACAAAATTCCATCCTCTAAATCTCTCATATGAGGGATCCATTTATAGATGTGTGCAAGGGTGTGAGTCATCTCTAGGTTTTTGATTAGTGTCATTCCACTTGTTGTTCTTGGTTCCACTTGGAGATTTCTTGGATCTCTTACTCATCCCTGGGCGAATTCAGAGAGGCAAGTGTCATAGAGGAAGTTTCTAAAAGATTCCATGATCATTCACTTAGCAAACTATCTTGGACATTTTTCCATCCCTGCTCATCACACCGTACAAAAGGCCTCATCAGTATGCATCACACTTGGCTAGTGTAGTAGTCAGTATGCATTGCACCCTAACAGTGGAGCAGTTAGTATGGTCCTGTTTTGGCCAGTTCTTAGTGGTTTTTTAGGTGGAATTTCTGGGGAATGATATAATCAGTTTACGATGATCCTTTAGGGTATGAAACAACACTTTTAGGGGTTAAAGAGCCCTTAGTTTATCAACATATAATATTGGGGTTGTAGTGCCCAAATATGTCTATAACATTGATGCATACTAGGTTGGAGATCTGGATCAAAGAAGATCTACAAGTGGGTATGTGTTTAATCTATTTGAAGGAGTCGTTATTTCGATGAGCAAGAGATAGTATGTAGTGGCACTTTCAACTACAAAGGTAGAATACATGGTAGCCACTTATACAAGCAAGGAAGCAGCTTGGTTGCAGAGATTATGGTCAAGTATGGGGTTGGTACAATGAGCTATAATGATAGAATGTGACAGCCAAACTGGCATTTTATTGGCAAAGAACCCTGCTTATCATTCAAAGAAAAATCACATTGATGTTTAGTATCACTTTGTGAGGGATATGGTTGAGGACAAAAAGGTGTTGCTGGTAAAGGTGGGCACTTTGAAGAATGTTGCAAATGCATTGACAAAGTTTGTGAGAATTAAGAAGTTTTCTTAGTGTAGAGAAATAATGGGCATTGCAAGGTTGGACCAATGACTAAGCTCTCTTGTGACCCCTTGTGTGGAAATAAAACAATAAGTGGGAGAATGTTAGGTGTGTGTTATATTCTTTCCACAGCTAGTTCCAAGCACTATATATTGTGCCACATGTAGCAGGGGGAGGTACCCCCCCTAATTGGGGGGTTTGTATGGGGGAGGTAGCCCCCTTGGATAGGATCTGGGGCAGCGCCCTGAGAAATTTTTTTTTTTTATGTAAACCCAATAATAGTTAGGCAGACCCAAGGATGGGGGGTGACCCAAGGATGGTGGGCAAACCTACCCATGGTTTTGTGCATCGGTTTTACAAATGGTTTTAGGAATGATAGTTTTCTACCCATGGTATTTTGTAGGTCCGGTCCAGGGAACTATGGTTATGTTCTAATCCAAGGTTAATGGATTGGGGTTTATGAATTATTCAACATATATATATGTATTATAACATTGAAAGGAACATAATGAAAAATCAATATGGTAGTCCTGGTTTTGGGATCTAAGGGAAAATATATGTGCATATTTATTTTGTATTCTTTCCATTTTTTTATTTTTTTGTTTGAAGAATTCGTTTGCATGTAATTTTTGTATAGAGTTAAAACCTACAAATAGAAAGAAAAAGTTGGAGCCCACTATAGAGAGGGGGGTATTTGTAGGATATTCTGAGACACCTCATATTTACCAGTTGTACATTCCCTCACTCAGGATGACTGTTATGAGGAGGGATGTGATATTTATGGGGAGAAATCCATGAGGAGTTATCTAGAGAGAGAGCTAAGAATACCACCAGAGGAGGAGCTTCTAGCTCCAAAGGAGGATCCTTAGTAAGATTCACATAGTCATATCTTTCTCAAAGGAAAGAGGACATTCCAAGGGGATGATATGGAGTGGCCACATGTGGCGGAGAAGAGATAAGACCAAGTAGAGGAACCCACTTACACAAAGCCTTCCATAGAAGGGAGGAAGAGGACCAAGATGGTTGAAAGATTGGTGCAGAAAGCTTAGGAGCAAGTTGGATCTCCTAGCTCCTTGCGCAGATAGAGGAGATCGCCAGAAAAATATACCGGATATATGGAACTCATGAAAAAATTAATAGATTCTATGCCATGTTCCTTTTAAGAGGATGTTTCCCAGCTTGTGTAGGTAGATTCCATGGTGGAGGAGTATCACTCCATCATGAAGAACAATGTTTGGGAGGTAGTTCCCATACCTGAGAACATGTCAATTGTTGGTTCCGGGTGGTTATAAAGGTGAAACATGACATGGATGGCAGTGTTGAAAAGTACAAGGCCAAATTTGTGGCCAAAGGCTTCTCATGGGTGGAGGAAATTGATTATGAAGAGACCTTTGCCCCTATGGAAATATACTCATCTATCAAGACCATACTTGCATTGGAAACACAATTTCGATGGAGGATTCACCAAATGGATGTTAAAAATTACTTCCTCAATGGAGTGGTTGAGGAAGATATTTACATTGAGAATCTTGAGGGGTCCGAGACCTTTAACATGGAGACACATGTATGTAGGCTCAAGAGATCCATATATGGTCTCAAGCACACACCACGTGCCTAATACACTCACATAGATATTTATCTCAGTGGATTGGGCTTCACTAAGAGTGAAGTAGATGTAAACCTCTACTATGTTATGGCAGATGGTTGTATGATCACCCTAGTTCTCTATGTGGATGATTTGATACTAATAGGAGATGACAAGTTGATCCATTCTTGTGAGGACCTTGAAAGATAGTTCGAGATGAAGGATATGGATTTGATGCTCTACTTCCTTTTCTTGGAGGTGTGGTAGGGAGATGGAAAGGTAGTTTTTGGACAGGGGAAGTACAAAATACTTTAGAGATTCCATATTTAGGATTCCAAATCCATGGATAATCCTCTAGGTACTTACTGGAGGAAAGAGGATGCTTCTATGGGAGAGGCAGTAGATGGAACTATCTACAGAAAATTGTTGGGTTCCTTGATGTACTTGGTGAACACAAGGCTCAATATTGGAGTGAACCAACTTAGTCAGTTCATGGTGGAGCCTACTAAGATTCAATGGAAAGAAGCAAAACATGTTCTAAGATACCTCATAGGCAAAACATACTTTGGTTTATGGTATTAGAATACTGATGGAGTGAATCTCCAAGGCTTTACAGATGCATATTGGGTATGGGGCCCCTCATATAGGTAAAGCATATTGGGAGTAGTATTCAATATTGGGTCAGTAACAGTTTCTTGGTATAACAGGAAACAAAGATCTGTAGCACTCAGCTTTGTAGAGGTCAAGTATGTGGCTGCTAGTCAAGCAACATATGAGGCTATTTGGATGAAGAAGATCATGGTTGGTATCTTTAGTCAGGGGATGGAGCCTACATTGATCCACTGTGATAATCAGAGTTGTATAAAACTCTAGTCTTAAAATATAGTGCTTCATGATAGGTACAAGCATATAGACATCATGTACCATTACCTTAGAGATTGGGTGCAGAGAAGGATTGTTATGCTACAATACATTCCTAAAATGTAGTGGGATGCAAAAATATTGACAAAGGCTTTGTCAAGAGGCAAGTTTGAGTTCCACAACTATAGGATTGTGATTGTTTAGAACCCTTTTCTTGCTAAGAGGGAGTGTTAAATTATAGCAAGAAAACGATTCAATTGACTTGTGCCTTAGTCAAATGAAGAAATTCAAATTTCCACTTTAGCGAGATGAGTTGTTAGGAAGTTAGTAGGAGTGACATGACCAAATCACTCAATTAAGTCAATCAATTTGAGTTTGTGGGCTACAAATAGAGTTGTGTGCAAGTTGGAGATGAAGATATAACTATCTAGAGGTGTTATCTTTAGGGAAAGCCAATTATCTAAGCTCTAGTATAGAATTGAGTCAGTACGAGTTCAGTTGAGTAGTTGTAATTGTTGTAAACTCAACTAACTCTCATTTAACTAGTCAATTTACTAAAAATAGCCCTATTCATGCATGCAATTCAAATTTCCTAGTGAAGTTGGAGGGAAAAGGCACATTGTAATTATCATTGCAAACTAGTGATTGTACAATGTGATGAGCCCCAGAAATGGGTAACTATATGGGCTCATTTTGCCTATTGTTTCAATTTAATCCACCATTCTCCATAGTTTTGTGCATGTTTTTGAATATATTTATGTTAATTGAGTGAATGGGGATAGTCACTTTACCACAAAGTCTAATGAGTGTTTACTGCAAATTTTTGGACATTTTTGGACCAAGACCAGGCATTTATGAGCAGATTGATAGCCAAAACTCGAAGAAACCAAGCTGAGGACTTATAGGAAGGGTGTCTCCTACATTGATGACCCCTTCATTGAGTTCTCCACCAGCAGCTCGGAGTTCAAACACCACCACATCAATGATCACAAGGGTAGCCGAGCAGGTCTAGTGAAGTTGCTGTTATCTACAAGTTTAGGCAGCCGAGGTCCTAAAGTTTAGGAGGACTGTTGGGAGTCCTAACTTGTATAAATAAGAAGGCCTCAAGCCTCAGTAGGTTAGCTATTGAACAGTCTATTTTCGCACTTTAGTGCAGCCCTGCATTCAGCTCATTTTCGAGCCTTTTTTGTAGACAGTTTTGTGATGTGACAATTATTTTTTGATCAATGAAGATGAATCCAGCCTTGAACCAGCACTGGCCTTTTTAAGGGGGCTGTAGCTCTTGGGGTTGGGTCCAACCCAAGTGCCCAAAACCTCCTTTGTGTATTTATATGTTCCTTTCTTGCATTCATGAAATAATTTCTGTTGTTTAGGTTAAATCTTGCTTTGTTACTTAGGTTGTTTTTGATGATTAGAATAGTTGTTCTTGATTCAGGATGATTAGTTAGTTTGCTACAATAATAGAAAAAGATTCACAAAAAGGCTACCAAGTCAGCTTTGATCTCCTTTCTCCCTCATAGGGACCATGAATTGAGACCAAGGCACTACTCCTGCCACCAAAACATTGTTTTTGCTTTCCAATGCAATTGCTAGTGTGTGATTTCAAGTTGGAGAAGTTGATATCAGTTGTATTTACATGCTTATATTTTTCCTCATGCAGTCTCCATAGCTTTCTTGCATAACTTCCTATCCATAAGATTCTGTTCAACACTTTTCTGGTTTTTAGGTCAGAATTAGGTCAAAATAGGTAAAACTTTGCTTTTTTTAGTTCTCCTTGAATCAGTTTTCAGAAGTAGGTGTGCAGCTTGCTTGAATACCATTCTAGCTTATCATCCTTTCATCACCCAACCTTCTATAGTCCATCTCTCAAGTTTTCCCCCACTTATTCGCCATACTTCCCCAAATCGCCCTAATTTCTATGTTTTTGTACAAAATTGCTTTCTTATCCCTTGAACCAATCAAACCATATCCTTCATGTGTGATCTTCATTGATAGAGTCCTAGACCTACTAAAACCCTCATCCAATCTTCATTTCCTTTTTCCCACCATTTTTCCTCCTCCAAACCTTCAAAAATCACTTTCGGCCTCTTCTTGTAGAACTTCTTGTAGATCCCCTGTAGCCTTCCTGTAGAAGTTCATACGAGCGATTTTTCGAAATATGATTGCAATGGAAATATTTAGAAGGGTGCTAGGGACTTCTTAGGACCCCTCCACACCTTCCTCATCATCTGCAAAAGCCAACTCCATCTCCCCTCACCATCAAACCTCTGCACAGTCACAAATAGTTAAAACACAAACATAATAATTCTGCATAAAATTGCTCAAAAGTATAGAAAGATCGTTCTTCCACATTTTCCTTCAGAAGTAGCTTAGGTACATGCATTTTACCTTGGCATTAGTCCATGGCATCCATTTCAGTAGTTTCAACTCTTTTTCTAGCAAAAGTAGGGTTAGTGGGTAAAACTAGGGTTTGCTAGGGTTTGCGTTTCCTTTCAACTTTCATCCTCTTTCTGCAAGTAGCATAGCCTCTTTTGAGTTAGCTTTCTTCCATCACCATTAACAGCCTCTTCTGAGAACTCGTAGAAGTTGGCTTGAGCTCCTAGCGAACTTGTGCCAGCTAATCAAGTGACAGCCTACAGTAAGAGCTAGTACTTGTGCATATAGCACCGTTGCTTCCAAGTTTGTTACGAACTACCCAGTTCATAAAAGTAAAGAAGGGAGCCCTAGGAGTTGCAACATTATTGCGACAATACTGGAGCTCACCACTCTTTTTGGCGCCGTTGCCGAGGAAGTGTCAGAGTATTTGTGATTACTGCTTCTCTTCTATTTTCTACTGCAACATTCTACTAAGTAGTTTATTTCAGCAAAAGTAGAGTAGTTGTTTTTCAAATCTGCACTTTCAATTCCACAATTTCAATTCAGTAAGCATAGATTAGTTATTTCCTGCTTTCATTTCAATTTCGCAATTTCATTTCCGCAAGCGTAGATTAGCTATTTCCTGCTTTCATTTCAATTTTTTAATTTCAATTCTGCAAAAGTAGACTAGCTATTTACTGCTTTCATTTCAATTCTACAATTTCATTTCAGCAAAATAGATTAGTCCTTTCCTGCTTTCATTTCAATTCTACAATTTCATTTCAACAAAATAGATTAGTCCTTCCTTGCTTTCATTTCAATTCTGAATTTTCATTTCAGCAAGATAGACTTTAGTTAGTTTCAATTTGTTGTTTAATCCATTCTAGTTTTGTAGGTACAAGTAGAAAAAGAAACAAAAAATTCTACCAAAAAAGAAAGAGATTCCCTTTCATGCCTTGTAGGAACAGAGACAATTCAGGAAAATTCCAACCCAACACCCCCACCACATCACTAAGTCACCCATCTCTCTTTTTTGGTGGCAGTGATCTAGAAGAACCTATAAGTGAACCTCCAGAGTTATACGAAGATCCTATAAGAAAATAAGAGCAAGAAAAAATTCCTCCTAAGACCATGGCTGAAAACAAAAACGGTAGAGGAAATGGGGAGAGAATAGAAGGCACCTTTCCCATCCGAGAGACTAATGGGGACACAAAGATGAAAAACACAAGTCCCTCAGCCTTACCTCACTTCCATGGTTTGACTACTAAAGACCCTGATACCTTCTTGTTTGAGTTTGTTGTCCTTTGCCAAACCTATGACTACGCAGAAGACGAGCGAAAGTTGAAACTCTTTCCCTCTACCCTCAAGGATGCAACACTACGTTGGTTCATGGGGTTACCTAGAACCAGTATCACAACTTGGGCTCAGATGCAGCAAGCCTTTAACAACAAATACTGAGATTACTGTAGGTCAAAGGAAACAAAGGAAGAAATCTTTCGGATGACCATGGGAAGTGATGAATCTTTAGAAGACTATGAAGAGAGGTTTCAACTTAGTTATAAAAGGGCTAGGTGCACACTTGACCCTGAATCTCTGATGTTGGTTCTGCTTCGAGGAGTCCCTGAAGACCTTCTAGATACCCTCCATTTACTGGCTGGGGGAGACATCGACCAGCTACCTTATGATGACATAAAGACTGTGTTTAGAAACCATTCTAGGGCAGCCAGAAAAGGAGGTAGGGAAAGTCAATTTTTAGCCAGTGCCCCCTTATCCAAAAACGAATTTGCAAATTAGATGGAAGATTTCAAAAGCGAGATGAGACAAACCATTTCCATGCAAATGGATACCTTGCGAATCCAAAAGAAGCAAGAGAAAGCTGAGAGGGCTTTGGCCATATTTTGTCTTAGATGCACTAGAAAGCATCCTAAGAACAAATGTCCATTTCGCTCCGTAGAAGTGTGTTTTGTCTATGAAGAAGGCCATCCTACCAATCAATGTCCGTCCTTACCCAGATTTAAAGCTATGTACCAAGGGGCTATTGGAGCCACTGAAGCACTCTACTTCATGAACCAAAGGAGGCCACATGGACCCAGACCTTACCAGCAAGGAATGCAAGGGATATCCCAGACTTATTACAACCCCAATCAAACCACTCCCATGCCTTCTTGGGGTCCCCCTGCTCATCCTTCCTCGTCCACACCCCCTCCTTGGTCGTATCCATATCAATACCATACTCAACCTACTGCTCATTCATTTCATTCTCATGCTCAGCCACAACCTCAGTGGAATGAACCTCATCAGGGGTGGAGGCCCCAATACAACTCTCCTCCCGCTCTTTTGCCTCCACCACCTGCTCAACCACAACCATTACCTCCTACTCCTCCAAGACAACCCCAAATACCTGCTCAACCGAACCCGAACCCCAATAATAAACAGGCCCAACAGGTATATACTAGAGAAACAACATGCCCTACCTACGCTATGGAGATTCAGGAGATCAACCTGCAATCTGGGAAGGTCCTCCCACACAGCCAACCTCCTCCTAAGGAGGATGAGGAAGAGAAATAGGAAAGTGAACCAAAATCCATTCCACCCTTTCCTAAGAGACTAACTGGAACCACACAACCGACCCCAGAAGAAACTGAACTTCTGGGAGAACTAAAACAGTTATGTGTAAAAATACCACTTCTCCAAGCCATAAAAGATGTACCAATCTACAACAAGTTGATCAAAGAGAAGTGTTTTAGGCACCCAGGCAGGTGCAAGGGAGATGCCCCAACTATCAATGTCATAGGACAACTGTTCGACTTGATGTTGGGACAGATAATCTGTCCAAAATATCTGGACCCTCGGAATCCTATAGTCAATGTCCACATCAATGGCACCATAATCCCCCACACCTTGATTGATCTAGGGGCTGCCATTAACGTAATGACCAGGGACACTATGCTCAAACTCAACCTTCAGGGTTCCCTAAGAAAGACCTCAACAGTACTGCAGTTGGAATTTGGCCCAGAAAGAACCTTGAGGATCAACTTAGCCCTATCCACCTCTCAGGAGAAAGAGCTGTGTAGCTTATTAAGCAGCCATTTGGAAGCTTTGGCTTGGAGCTATAAGGAGATGAAGGGAGTCCACCCTTCAAACTGCACCCATCACATTTACATTAAAGAGGATTGTAAACCAGTCAGGGAGCCTCAAAGGAGGATGAATCCAGCCCTCAAGGACATTGTCAAAGAAGAACTGCAAAAGCTGCTGGATGCAGGATTCATCTACCCCATCTCTGACAGTGAATGGGTTTCTCATTTAGTGCTAGTGCCAAAGAAAAATGGGAAGTGGAGAATCTATGTAGATTATCGGGAACTGAACAAGGCCACCAAGAAGGACCATTTCCCTTTGCCTTTCATAGATCAAGTGTTAGATGGCTTGGCAAGGAAGAAGTTATTCTTTTTCTTAGATGGGTTTGGCGGGTACAACCAAATCCAAATTAGCCTGGAAGACCAGGATAAGACCACTTTCACTTGTCCATGGGGTACTTTTGCATATTGGGTCCTTCCTTTTGGGTTGTGTAATGCTCCTGCCACTTTCCAGAGAGTAGTACTAAGCATATTTGCTAAGCTAGTTCATGATTCAGTGGAAATCTATATGGATGACTTCAACCCTTATGGTTCTAACTGCCCAGAAGCATTGACTAACCTAAGGAAAGTTTTAGCCAATTGTATTGAAATGAACCTGTCCCTCAGTCCTGAAAATGTGAATTCCTAATGACTGAAGGGACCATGTTAGGTCATACAATTTCTCAGCAAGGATTACAGGTGGATCCCAACAAGATTCCTATCATCCAAAGGGTCCCACCTCCTCAAAAGGTAAGAGATGTTCAGAGTTTTCTAGGATTAGCAGGGTATTATAGAAGATTCATTAAGGGTTTTAGAAAGATAGCCTCTCCATTGTTTGGCCTTTTGGGAAAAGATGCTGAGTTCATATGGGCTGACAACTGTCAAGAGGCTCTGGATGCTTTGAAAGGTAAGCTTGTAACTACCCCAATCTTGAGAGGTCCAAACTGGGCCCTACCTTTCCACATTCACATAGATGCCTAGAACAAAGCTATAGGAGCAGTCCTAACACAAGTTGAAGAGAAGCTACCACATGCCATATATTTTGTCAGTAAAAACCTGTCCAAGGTATAATTAAACTACATTGTAACCGAAAAAGAGCTCCTAGCTGTAGTCCATTCCCTAAACAAGTTCAAACACTACATCACTGGCTATCAAACATTCATACACACTGATCATGCTGTAATCAGGTATTTGATGAATAAACCTAATGTAAATGCTCGTATCATTAGATGGTTACTTTTGTTGAAGCAATTTGATTTTACTATTGTTGATAAGCCAGGTAAGGAAAATGTTATTGCTAATTTTCTGTCTAGATTAGATCTGCCTACAGGTGAAGAAGGAATGGTGGATGATCAAATGTCAGGTGAACACTTGTTTGCTATTTCAGTACTCTCTCCATGGTTTGCTCATATAGCAAATTACTTGGTTTCAGCACAATTTCCGCCATACCTGTCCTCAAAAGAGAAGAGCAAGATTGTGAGGAAAAGTGCCCCATTCACTTGGATTGGGGGCAATCTTTTTAAACTTGGCTCGGATCAGATCTTGAGGCGATGTGTCAGGGAGGAGGAAGTTTTCGACATCCTCCTAATCTGTCATGATGGGCCCTGTGGGGGCCACTTTGCAGCAAAGAGGACTGCTTTCAATATTTTGTAGGCAGGTTACTATTGGCCCACTTTTCATCAAGATGTCAGGAGATACATCAGCCAATGTGATCGATGTCAAAGGATGGGGAAACCAACTCCAAGGGATGAGATGCCCCTATAACCTCAAGTGACTTTTGAGCCATTTGAGAAGTGGGGCATGGACTTTGTGGGTCCTATCAACCCTCCTTCAAAACAAAAGTCTTACATCATTGTGTGCATGGACTACCTGACAAAGTGGGCAGAAACAAAGGCGATCAAAGTAGCAACCAAAGAAAAAGTAGCTGAGTTCTTAAGGGAAAATATCTTCTACAAATTTGGCTACCCAAGAGAGTTGGGTTTGGCGGGTACAACCAAATCCAAATTAGCCTGGAAGACCAGGATAAGACCACTTTCACTTGTCCATGGGGTACTTTTGCATATTGGGTCCTTCCTTTTGGGTTGTGCAATGCTCCTGCCACTTTCCAGAGAGTAGTACTAAGCATATTTGCTAAGCTAGTTCATGATTCAGTGGAAATCTATATGGATGACTTCACCCCTTATGGTTCTAACTTCCCAGAAGCATTGACTAACCTAAGGAAAGTTTTAGCCAATTGTATTGAAATGAACCTGTCCCTCAGTCCTGAAAATGTGAATTCCTAATGACTGAAGGGACCATGTTAGGTCATACAATTTCTCAGCAAGGATTACAGGTGGATCCCAACAAGATTCCTATCATCCAAAGGGTCCCACCTCCTCAAAAGGTAAGAGATGTTCAGAGTTTTCTAGGATTAGCAGGGTATTATAGAAGATTCATTAAGGGTTTTAGAAAGATAGCCTCTCCATTGTTTGGCCTTTTGGGAAAAGATGCTGAGTTCATATGGGCTGACAACTGTCAAGAGGCTCTGGATGCTTTGAAAGGTAAGCTTGTAACTACCCCAATCTTGAGAGGTCCAAACTGGGCCCTACCTTTCCACATTCACATAGATGCCTAGAACAAAGCTATAGGAGCAGTCCTAACACAAGTTGAAGCGAAGCTACCACATGCCATATATTTTGTCAGTAAAAACCTGTCCAAGGTATAATTAAGCTACACTGTAACCGAAAAAGAGCTCCTAGCTGTAGTCCATTCCCTAAACAAGTTCAAACACTACATCACTGGCTATCAAACATTCATACACACTGATCATGCTGTAATCAGGTATTTGATGAATAAACCTAATGTAAATGCTCGTATCATTAGATGGTTACTTTTGTTGAAGCAATTTGATTTTACTATTGTTGATAAGCCAGGTAAGGAAAATGTTATTGCTAATTTTCTGTCTAGATTAGATCTGCCTACAGGTGAAGAAGGAATGGTGGATGATCAAATGTCAGGTGAACACTTGTTTGCTATTTCAGTACTCTCTCCATGGTTTGCTCATATAGCAAATTACTTGGTTTCAGCACAGTTTCCGCCATACCTGTCCTCAAAAGAGAAGAGCAAGATTGTGAGGAAAAGTGCCCCATTCACTTGGATTGGGGGCAATCTTTTTAAACTTGGCTCGGATCAGATCTTGAGGCGATGTATCAGGGAGGAGGAAGTTTTCGACATCCTCCTAATCTGTCATGATGGGCCCTGTGGGGGCCACTTTGCAGCAAAGAGGACTGCTTTCAAGATTTTGTAGGCAGGTTACTATTGGCCCACTTTTCATCAAGATGTCAGGAGATACATCAGCCAATGTGATCGATGTCAAAGGATGGGGAAACCAACTCCAAGGGATGAGATGCCCCTACAACCTCAAGTGACTTTTGAGCCATTTGAGAAGTGGGGCATGGACTTTGTGGGTCCTATCAACCCTCCTTCAAAACAAAAGTCTTACATCATTGTGTGCATGGACTACCTGACAAAGTGGGCAGAAACAAAGGCAATCAAAGTAGCAACCGAAGAAAAAGTAGCTGAGTTCTTAAGGGAAAATATCTTCTACAAGTTTGGCTACCCAAGAGAGTTAGTTACAGATCAAGGGAGTTAGTTTACCTCCAATTTAGTTGAAGACCTGCTCACACACCACAAGATTAAGCACAGAACTTCCACCCCTTATCACCCACAAGAAAATGGATAGGTGGAAGTCACTAACAGAGCTTTGGAAGAGATTTTGACTAAGGTAGTGAGCAGCAGTAGAAAATATTGAGCAAACTGATTAGTTGAGGCCACCTGGGCCTATAACACTACTTGGAAAACTACCACAGGATTCACACCCTATGAGATGGTCTATGGGAAGAAGGCTTTGTTGTCCATAGAATTTGAATATAACACATTAAGGCTGGTAGCTCAGCTGGACCTAGACCTCAGCCATGCACAAAAAGAAAGATTGCTTCAGCTAAATGGATTAGATGAACAGAGAATGTAGGCCCTTCTCCACTCAAAGGTAGTCCAACTTCAAAGAAAAATATGGCATGACTGACACCTCAAAGAGAAACAATTTCAGCTGGGAGATTGGGCGCTATTGTATGATTCAAGGTACAAGGATTTCAAGGGCAAGTTGAGAACTAGATGGCTGGGACCATATACAGTAGAAAAATGCAATGACAATGGTTCAGTCCTTATCTGGACCATTGATGAAGAAGCCATCCCCATGCTCGTCAATGGGCATCGATTGAAGATCTACAGGAAGCCCCTTTCCAAGAAGGAGTTCATTGAAACTCTAGGTAAATCAGTGTTGGTAGTGGAGTAGGTCCCTGTCTCCACTCCACCCACACCCTGAGCAAAAACAAAACAAAACAAAAGAGAAAAAATAGAGAAAAAACAAAAAAAAATAGAGAAAAAAGAAAATGGAATAAAAGATCCCTGGGTGAAACCTCTTAGAGGCACCCAGGGTAGGCAGTAAGGGTGAAAAACTCCTGGAGGCACCCCAGCTATCTCAAAAAAAAAAAAAGGAGAGAAAGAAAAAAGAAAAAAGAAAAAACCTAACTTATTTTAAATAAATTGTAGGTTGCAGGAAGGTCATTGCAGGAGGGTTGCACAAGAGGAAAAAGACATGACAGGTTGCATGCACCCTTCACAGTCCATCACCCCATCACTGCTATCCTTTCCCAAGTTTTGGTCTCATTTGTTCTGAAATTCCACATCCTACAGGAAACCCTGTGTTTTCTATAGGAGGATCCTGTAGAAATTATAGGAAGGCCAAAATCCATTTTAAAATAGAACACGAGGGTTGGAAATTCATCTAGTAGCCCTGTGAACTTCTTTACCACCATCCATCTTCCAATTTCACCATTCCATCCCTGTACACCTACATATCCACTCATTTTTGTCCCTGCATAGCCACATACAGATATTCTGTTTCTGTCATCCTGCAAACACACAGCAAAAAGAGAAAATGACAAATAAAGGCAACAACAGTTTTACTCATCCCTACCTGATACCCTCCAGCTATGATTTCTTCTTAGTCAAGACCTTATTCAGTAGTTTTAGCACTACTCACATATTACCTTGAATTTCAAGATGAGAAGTAGCTACAAGAAATCCTACAGGATTCCTGTAGCAGCTGATCCCTTTGAAAAACATACTCTAGAGACAGGATCAACGTAGCAGGACGTATGAAGAGCAATGTTTGAACGGGAGATCATTGAAAAAACACAAGGCTGAGCATGCAGAGTGCAAGCAGCAACAACAACGAGGAAACGAAGTGCCAAAATCTGAAATATGCATAACACAATAACGACTGAGCAGGTAAGTGCCTAAACCTATTCCTCGATTGCATGAATAATATTTCAAAACTGCATGAACTGTGGGAATGGTCAATTACGTGGAATTGGTGGCTAGCTAACTGGCCACCCTCATTCAGTTCACACCCCTTTGTGGAATTTAGTTGAGCCATGTCCAAATTGAAACTGCTGATTAGATACACAGTCAGCACGTGCGGCATGTCAACTCGGGAAGAAGTCATTTGAAACTGGTAGTGGTGGCGGTGGATAACAGGAGTAAGGGAGGTGATGGAAATCAAGCAGCATGGGGATAATGGCACTGGCATCAGACCAACAGTCCAGATGGAGATAACGTACCCATCCAGCCACCTCATCTCCTCACCGTAGATTACACCAATAGTTAATTACAATGCACTCCAAGCCTCCACCACCCTTTTGGTTCATTTGCATGTTACGAAGCTCTCAACTGCAGTGTTCATCTACCACCTTCAGAGCAGCAAATTAGTCATCCTCTGCTAGCTTTCTACCAGATTTTTTCGAAACCCTCCTGCCTATTGGGCTCTACAGGAGCCCTGCTGCATTCTATAGGAGTTGGAGAATTTCTATAGGAAAACTTCTACAGGAAAGGCAGAGAACAACCAACAGAAAGAAAACCCAAGATTTTTATCAAAATTCGAGCTTAAAACGAGGTAGGCTCAGGAAACCTCCCTGCATATGACTTGTTTATATAAGGTGGTGGGTTAGAAACACAACATTGGATTGAAAGAAAGGAGTTTAAAATTTTGCCTGCATATTTTCCTTGAGTTCTACACAGTTCTCTATTTTCTTCTCTGTATTTGAAGTCTGCCTTCTTCTCTCTCATATTCTACTGTAAAGAAAACACTTGCAATTGTAGAAACCATCCTGTGTGAAAAAATCAAATTTGCATATCTATCTATCCTCTGAGAAAAACCCTGTGTTATTTATCCTCTGTTCTGTCAAAAAAAATATTTTCTTTCCAAAAGCAGCAAATCAAATTTGGGATAACAGTAGTTTGAAACAAGGGAAATATTGCAATTTGATGTTGTGAGAAGGAGCACACAGGAATTCCTCCTACAGATAAGAAAGAAACAAAAATCAGCTATCCCTCTATCTCTAATTTTTGAAATTGTTGTTTTTCCCCTCACCTAAGCACTTCAGAAACCACTCAACACCATGCGAGGAGGGTTTATGAGGAAGGAGCCTTTGAACTCCAACTAATTACTTGAGCACCCTAAGGTGGTGGCCCTCTTCACGAGGGAAAATTGGATGATTTTCTTTGAAAGGATACATGGATATGATGATGAGGTAACTGAAGAATTTCTGATGGCCTTAAGACCCCATTCAAGAACACATGCTACAGTCAGTTTTAGGGGTCTATCCCTAGAACTCACCCCTGATTTTATCAATCCAATCACAAGCCTTCCACTTGGGCTCGCTTCGATCAAGGAGGAAAAAGCATTGGAACAGGTGACCAAGAAGACAATTTTTCAACCCGAGGAGGATCCTATAGAGGATAAAAATGGGGTCAGAAGGACAAGCTTGCCTCCTCCATGGAATGAAGTCAGCTACCAAATAATGAAATATATCACTTGTGAGGGAAGGTTCAACATAATTTATGGTTATCACTTCAGGTTACTACATGAATTGAGGTATGGAATGGACCTGCCTCCAGTTAGAAAACTGAGTCTCCCATATTTCCTCCTCCAGTCTTTAATAGAATGTAGTACCAAGCTAAATGCAGGATTCCCAAACCAGCTGGCCCACCATGGGCTCATCAAAATGTTGGTAGAAGATGCCTTACATACGTATACCATTCCCATAGCTTGGGAAATTTTCAGAAATATTTCTAGAGATGATGACATCAAAACTTTGACTGAGGGTATCAGCCCATCTGGCAGTGAGGAGGAGGAAGAGAAAGAGGAAATTGAGGAAGAAGTGCATGAGGAGACACCACATATTCAAACAGAGGAAGAGTAGGAAACAAAGGAGGAACAGGAAGTAGAAGAGAAACTTGAAAAACCCACTATAATACCTAAAGCAGAAAAGAAGACCACCCCAAAGACAGAGAAGAGGAAAAGAATAGAAAGTGAGAAGAAAAAGCCTAAGAAAGGCCAAAAGAGGACTACCACAAGCAAGGCAGGGACCTAGCAAGAAAAAGAACAGACATTGCCAGAAATAGCAGAAATAACAGGCACAGAAAAGACAGCAGAAGATGAAGGGGAACAACAGCAGGAAGAAACATCCCCTGAGACATTGGTAAAAGAAGCAGCAGCTGTGCTGGCTACATTAAGCACTCCAGCAAAACAAAAAGGAAAAAGAAAAAGAGAAACATCCATGTATTTTAAAGCCAGAAGGAGCACCAGGATAAAGGTGGGGAAGCCCCAGCCTCCACCAAAGGAACCTATAATAATTAAGGATGCACCTACTGAGAAAAAGGAGGAATCCCCCTCCAAAATCTCTATTACATATGAGAGAGGGAGTCCCAAAACTTCCACCTGGAAGGAAAGAATCAGACTGATGGACTCCAAAACAGTTCTACAAGAAGCTAAAACCTCTCTATAGGAAACACTGTCCAAGCTAAAGGAGACTGAAAAATTAGAAGAAGAGGCAGCAACACATATATAGGAGGAAGGCAAGGCCAAGGAGATACCTGAACCCAACTCTCAGCCTAATTTAGGCTCATATTACAATTTGTTAGAAGGTGGGAAGATCATCCCACAGAAATTTGTTGTACCACTTTTCTTTGCATTGGAATAGGAAAGGGTTAGAACCCACACTTGGATGAAAATTGATAAATCCAAGGGAGTTGCGAACATAGGCCACATGGAAGAACAATTGAAAGAATTAAGAAGAGAGTTTGCAATGGTGAGACACACCGAGAGCAGTAAAAGAGCCCAGCTACAGGAGGAAAATGCACTATTGAAAACGCAGTTACAACAACAGGAAACTCAAAGGGCAGACATAACATAGATTTTTGAAGAGCAGCAACTACAGGAAGGTCCCCTAACAGACAAGGAAGTAGCAAAAACATAGCAGCAAGAGGGAGAGCCATAGCCTGATGTGGAAATGATGATAAAGCAACAGCAAGAGAGGGAGTCTCAAGCAGCAGATGAAATGCTGATGCTGAAACAACAGTTGCAAGAAAGAGAAGCCCAGATGGCCTGCATGGCTAGCTTGGTAATGGAAGCCTTGCAATGTAGACAACCGGCCAGATCTTACACATTGTATCTTAAAGACCAATGGCTCCAGTTCCAAATCAAAACATTAGCCCAAAGGGGCACAATCCCTTTCCAAAATTATGGTCAATTTATGCATCTATGTGCTACTAGTTCAGTTGAGGATAAGGCCAATTTAGTAGAGTTTTACTTACATAATATGGCACTCCCTGATATGAACTTTTGGGACCATAATGCTACATTGGAAGATGTACATCTAATGGCTATGGCTTCCTGGATGAGCCATGAGGAAAAAAGAGTAGTGGAAGTTCAACAAATCATGGCCAAAGAACTGAATGAGCCCCTACTAATCAGGGTAGAATCGGAAGACCCCACAGCTCTCATATATGCTCATCAACACCTTGCCAACAACCCTCAAGTTCTCCAGGATTAGGTCGAAAGGCAAGCGCAAGCTATCACTCATTTTGAAGATATGGAAAGATTATTTGGTGATGATTGCCTTCATGCTTGTATGAGGAGATGGAATACATTATCCTACAGCTTAAAGATCAGGGAGTATCACTCCCCAACCAGAATGAGGGAGGCTTTGGTGAGAGTGCCTCTGTACAAAAAATCAATGCAGAACTTGAAATTCAGCTAGATTGGCCTTAAGTTTAGTCCTCTACTACTCTTAGGACTATTGGAAGGGGATAAGGAAGAAGAAGAACGCAGGCAATGGGAGGAAGTAGATAGAAAGGCAAGTTGTCATGAAAGGGAAGAGGACATCACCTCAGAAGCATGGGATTTTAGGGAAGCTATTAAAGCCATCAAGGATGAAGAATTGGATTAGTTGCTCAGAGGATGAGCAACCCATTCAGTGGGGGGGTGATGATGAGCCCCAAAAATGGGTAACTATATGGGCTCATTTTGCCTATTGTTTCCATTTAATCCACCATTCTCCATAGTTTTGTGCATGTTTTTGAATATATTTATTTTAATTGAGTGAATGGGGATAGTCACTTTACCACAAAATCTAATGAGTGTTTATTGCAGATTTTTGGACATTTTTGGACCAAGACCAGGCATTTATGAGCAAATTGACAACCAAAACTCGAAGGAACCAAGCTGAGGACTTATAGGAAGGGTGTCTCCTACATTGATGACCCCTTCCTTGATTTCTCCACCAACAGCTCGGAGTTCAAAGGCCACTACATCGATGATCACAAGGGCAACTGAGCAAGTCTAGTGAAGTTGTTGTTATTTGCAAGTTTAGGCAGCCGAGTTCCTAAAGTTTAGGAGGAATGTTGGGAGTCCTCACTTGTATAAATAAGAAGGCCTCATGCCTCAGTAGGTTAGCTATTGAATAGTCTATTTTCGCACTTTAGTGCAGCCCTGCATTTAGCTCATTTTCGAGCTCTTTCTATAGATAGTTTTGTGATGTGACTATTATTTTTTGATTAATGAAGATGAATCCAGCCTTGAACCAGCATTGATATTTCTAAGGGAGGTGTAGCTCTTGGGGTTGGACCAAACCCAAGTTCCCAGTACCTCCTTTGTGTATTTATATGTTCTTTTCTTGCATTCATGAAATAATTTCTGTTGTTTAGGTTCAATCTTGCTTTGTTACTTAGTTTCTTTTTGATGATTAGAATAGTTGTTCTTGCTTCAGGATGATTAGTTAGTTTGATGCAATAATAGAAAAATATCCACAAAAAGGCTACCAATTAGGCTTTGATCTCCTTTCTCCCTCCTGGGGACCATGAATTGAGACCAAGGCACTCTTGCTGCCACCAAAACATTGTTTTTGCTTTCCAATGCAATTGCTAGTGTGTGATTTCAAGTTGGAGAACCTGATATCAGTTGTATTTACATGCTTAGATTTTTCCTCATTCAGTTTCCATAGCTTTCTTTCATAACTTCCTTTCCATAAAATTCTGTTAAGCACTTTTCTGTTTTTTAGGTCAGAATTAGGTCAAAATAGGTAAAACTCTATTTTTTTTAGTTCTCCTTGAATCAGTTTTCAGAAGCAGGTGTGTAGCTTGCCTGAATACCATTCCATCTTATCATCCTTTCATCACCCAACCTACTCTAGTCCATCTCTCAAGTTTTCCCCCACTCATTCGCCATACTTCCCCAAACTGCCCTAATTTCTATGTTTTTGTGAAAAATTGCTTTCTTATCCCTTGAACCAATCCAACCATCTCCTTCATGTGTGATCTTCATTGATAGAGTCCTAGACCCTCTAACACCCTCATCCAACCTTCATTTCCTTTTTCCCACCATTTTTCCTCCTCCAAACCTTCAAAAATCACTTTCGGCCTCTTCCTGTAGATCCCCTGCAACCTTCCTGTAGAAGTTCATATGAGCGATTTTTCGAAATATGATCGCAATGGAAATTTATAGAAGGGTGCTATGGACTTCTTAGGACCCCTCCACACATTCCTCATCATTTGCAAAAGCCAACTCCATATCCCCTTGCCTTCAAACCTTTGCACAGTCACAAATAGTTAAAACACAAGCATAATAATTCTGCATAAAATTGCTCAAAAGTACAGAAAGATGGTTCTTCCACATTTTCCTTCAAAAGTAGCTTAGGTACATGCATTTTACCTTGACATTAGTCCATGGCATCCATTTCAGTAGTTTCAACTCTTTTTCTAGCAAAAGTAGGGTTAGTGGGTAAAACTAGGGTTTGCTAGGGTTTGTGTTTCCTTTCAGCTTTCATCCTCTTTCTGCAAGTAGAATAGCCTCTTTGAGTTAGCTTTCTTCCATCACCATTAACAGCTTCTTTTGAGAACTCATAGAAGTTGGCTTGGCTCTTAGTGAACTTGTGCTAGCTAATCAAGTGACAACGTGCAGTAAGAGCTAGTACTTTTGCATACAGCACTGTCGCTTCCAAGTTTGTTACGAACTACCGGGTTGATAAAAGTAAAGAAGGGAGCCCTAGGAGTTGCAACATTATTGCTGCAATATTGGAGCTCACCACAATTCATGTAGAAGGTGAGCTATTTCTCTTGGATTTTCACTAGGAAATAGGAGGAAGTGGGAGGCTTATTTTGACAAAGTATTGGGCAGACAAAACTCAGGAGGAGATCAGTATTGTAGTGCAGATTGAGCTTCAAGAATTGAAGAAGTCATTGTAATAGTTCGTTATTATCATATGATAAAATACAAATAGAGGAGGGGTTTTTCCTTGTTGGGCTCCCGTGTAAAAAAAATGTGCTTAATGTGATTGAATGATTGAATGTGTTTCTATTATTAATTTTCCTTTCGTAGAATTTAGTAGAAGAAATGTTTGTTTATTGATTTCAATTTGATTTCATTAGAAACTGCAAATTTCAAGTTATTTCAACATGCTCATAGGACAACATGTGGTAGATATGTACATGATATGACAGTGTTGATGTGGTAGCATAGGTGTGGGCACACGACAACCTATCTGAAAGGTGATTGTGTTACTATCATGGTGCTATCTGTGTGCAAGTGTCCAATGAGAATGTGTCATGTGGCACCTTTAGCACCAAAAAGGTTGGTTTCAACCATGTAACAAATTTTTTTAACTATGGAACCAAGGGGATTCGATCCCGAAGCTACCAGAGAAATGAACACCACATGTGGTAACAAAGGTTTTTAATGTAATTTAGTTTCATGGGTGCCAAAACTGGTAGGCCCATAGACTTTATTATCTGACCTACCCTGTATTGTTACAAGGAACCACAATGATCCAACCAAATGGTTCCACCACCATAGTTCCAGGAACATCCACATTGTAAACATGGCCAAAGAACCAATCATACATAGGGGTTATAATGTCATACAAAAAGGGGATGTCAATAAATTTGACCTTGTGATGCCCCCAACAAACCGATATTCTCAAATAGTATGCCTTAACCAATTCTTCTACCACACCACATGTGGTTTGGCTATGGGGTAATATTGTTTGATACGATATGTGAATACGAGATTGGGTCTACAACCCCTATTAGCTCGACTCCGAGTATATGAATCCACAGGTTTTATCTACCAAAATAATTTACCATCACACCACATGAACTCATGTGAAATTTTTTATGGAGCCAAGGAATTTTGTCATATAGTTTCTAACTGCAAAATTTTGTAACAGAGTTTTGGAGCTCGATTTTTGTAGAAACCAAGGATATTTTTGAGTGGTATTTTGAAACCAATTTTTGGTAGTAGAGGAAATTTTTTGTTGTATATTTTTGGAGGATTTATGTTGATGTAATTGCGGGTTTTTGGAGCTTAATAAAAGAGGCCACTCCCTTGGAGGTAGGAGCTAGAGATGTAGTCCACATTGGACGAACTCTGTTATCACTTGGGTGTCATTATTGTTTTCTTCTCTTCTCTATCTCCTTGATTGCTTGTAATTGCAACTTCATTAATTTCCTTTAAACTTGATTTAAGTTTAATAATTCACACTTGAAAATTTTTGCAAACCATGTCACTTTTAAGATCTTGGGTTAGGACATGATATTATTTCAAGGAAATGAGAACATATAATAGATAACATAATCTAATTATGAATTAAATAGATGAAAAAATAACACCCCTAGATGAGGGGTGGTGTCTAGAAACATAACATCAAAATGCATAATGAACATTGTTACATACATGATTGAATACTTGATACATCATATCATTTTACCCACATGGTCCTTTATTTATAGTCACCAAATCTAACCACCTTCCTTGAATTAAAAATGATTTGATTGAACGATGAGTGGATTACAACTATTCTAAAAAATTATTTACTATCTAATTGGCTATCTTCGTGTTGATTAAGTGATCGTTCAATTCAATCTAATAATATGAGTTGATTCCTTCAAACATTTAGTCATAGGTCTTGCTAGTTAATGACTTTATAATAGTAGGTTAATCAACCAACTCGACGACGACTAAGTCAACTATCCTTCAATGTGACCATTTGAATAACTATCTAGTGTTAGTTGATCCTTTCATTGATTGTTTGTAGATGCTCTATAGGTGTGATGAAACAACATTACCCTGGGTTCCAACAAACACTTACAATGTGCATGCAAATTTTAGTCAGGATTTTGACATAAGATGGTGCATGACACCCTATATGACTTTTTGTGAGGTAATATGAAGGATCTTGGTGGGATATCTTCTATATTTATATTGTGTATTATTTATGCTTTTGTCCGAATGAATTATTGGTTTATGTTTATGTTAAATATTAATTATGAATGTATAGATGAATAATGGTTAAACACATAATATTTTTTCTACATACATACATACATATAAGGAAATTAACTTAAGAATTTCATGTGAGACAATCGTATGGGCCCACGATCTTCAAGTTTGTTTCTAGAAATTAGTTCATCTTAAAGTGTAAGAGTCTCATGGAGATCTTGGAGGTCATGTTATGTTGTTTTGGATATTTTTTCAAACTCTATTCTCACCCTAGTTTAGAGAATCCATTTCACAAACTTTTTATGATAGGCTAATTTAACCAAAATTATACAACAATAGCCATTACAACCTATTTCTCCATGTTTTCTATAACAAGAACCATGATAACCTCATTTACCATGTATTCTATAATAAGAGCCATGATAGCCCTAATCATATTTAACATGATGTTGTTATGTAGATTTGTACATGCTTGATAAACAATGCAATGAAATTCACCCCTCTCTAGTGCATCCATACTCCAAGTCTTGTTTTATTTAATGAATTACAAAACTATGGTTTTTTCTCAATAACATGCACTAGAATTTTTGCGTTGATGGGTCAATTTTTTTCAACTATACCTTGAGAGTGCATGGATAGTGTACTCATCTTGGCCTTTCCCAAAAAAACTTGAAAAATATTATGGTGCTTAATTATATTATTCAATTTATTTTTTATGCCCCCAACACAAATTCCACAAGTGTCCATAAATGACTTTAGGAAGCAAGTTTCAACTTGCCATAAACTGATAACTGGATTATGATCAATGAAACATAAAACCCATTACACTCATGACATCAAATTATAGCTAGAAGTGCCCCCTGTTCTATGTGTCTATACCCTAAATCTTGTTTTCTTCAAGGTATATTTGAAGGATTCAAATATTATGCATACACACAGTACTGTAGGTGATTATTCTAGCTTGAAAAATCATAGAAAGATAATGTAGGGAAATTTAGAATAAAAACATGTAATTTATTATTCAAATTGGTATTTTTTTGGTGAATAATATCAATTTAATCATATGTATGTAAAAAATGGGTGAATTTCTAACTACCTAGGTGAACAATTTATTTTAAATGTGCAGAAAAAAGCCAATTGGTGAAAGTTTTCCCCTAAAAAGTTCCCTAGTTTTATTTGACAGAGTTTGAAACTGAGGTTTTTCTTATAAACATGAATTGTGAATTTTGCATTGAAGAGAAAAATTTTGAAAACTCTAGACTGGGAACATATGGACAATGTTCTAATGTTGGTCTTTCATAAACACACTTGCAAGAGTTCATGCCACTCAATCTTATTGGTTGGTTTATTTTTTATGCCTTTAAACATATTCAATAACTTTATGAAAATAGTTTAAGGAAGTGAGTTGTAACTCATCATAAAATGATTCCACTAATTCCATGATATTATATTACAAATAGAGTTATCCCTCACATATGAATTCATAGCCTCAATGTTGTTTTATTTGAGTAATTCCAAAGCTAGAGTTTTGCACAATAACATGCATTGCAATTTTTGCAAACTATATCATAGGAGTGTGTGGATAGCATGATCATGTCAAAATTTCCAAAACACACATGTAGGATGTTACATCATACAGTCATGTTTCTTGATTTAGTTTTTATTCCATGGACAAAAATTACCAAGTTTCCATAAACAGATTCAGAAAGAAAGTGCAAATTTCCATAAAATGGTAATAGAGACCCAAATTACCCATCGAATTTCCCCTAAATGGTAATATATTTTTGAAATCTTGTTACCTAGTTTTGTACTCATTTTCCATAAAAAAACAGTTATAATTTACCTGTTTTTGCATCATCCTACTATCGTTCCATGAATAATCAGTCATAAGAGAAATTGACAATACATCAAGTTAAAATTCCAATATCATTCTAGCTCTATATGTTTTACTTTTTAAAATTGGGTAAATTTGTAAAGGTTATAGAAACTGACATATTTTATAGCCTTGATAACATTTTGTCCCTAATTCCAAGGTTCAAATAGATTTTGAGGTGAATAGGTTAGCTTGAGAACATGCGAAGGTGTCAAGTAGCTCATGTAGGGTGTTCCTCTATTGGGTGAAAGAAAAAACTCATCAGTTGACCATAATAGCATGGTCAAACACTTAGTCAACCATTATGTGGTGCATGGAATAGGTATCACTACTACTTGGTAGTGAATTAACCACACACAAGCGTGAATACATCTTCAGGAAGAAAAGGATCAACAAACGAATTACTATGTGTCCAAGAAATATTTATCTAATTTTCTTACTCATCAATGAATTATAGGATTCAGATCTTCAATAGGAATAGGAACCTAGTCATTGTTTATTTTCTTGTATTTCTAGCAATAGTTTTCTCAGTTGGTTATTGTAAAGATGTCTAACTCTTGGGGGTCGCATTACTCTCACCCAATCGGTGATTGCATAATTGGGGGTATATTGGTCCCATCTATACCACCTCCCTGATACCATTATCACCAAACTTAACAGGATCATGGAAAAATTGATTTGGTCTGGGTCGACCACTGCACATAAGTATCATCTGGTGAATTTGGTATCCATTACTCTACCAAAAAGGCTGGGCGGTTGGGGGATTCTGGATTCAAAGTGTTTTGGATGGGCCCAGCTGCATAAAACTCTATGGAGGGGTATTTTCGGGGTGGGCATCTGGGCAGACATTATAAGACAAAAATATCTCAAAGATAAATACTTTACAATCTGGATGCGTAGTGAGCGCATTGGGGTTCATATGGGGTCAGCAATATGGCTCAGCCTAAATAAAATTAAACAGATATTTCTACACAACTTATGATGGATATTTGGAACTGGACATAAAATTTTGATTGGCCCGGATTGAATATCGGGAATGGGACGGGAAGTAAACCTCTCATATGGGCTCATGCACTGCATTAATGAGATGGGCATATTTTTTTGGAATCAAGCCATTAGATAGTGGCAGGGTGATAATCCTATCTTGATGGGATCGAGGGAGATGGGCCTAGAGGGTCCAATGCCATGGGAGTGGGAGAAGATCAGGTCCGAAATGAAACTGGTTGGTTTTTGTAGTGTTGTGGCTAAATCTCTCACTTACAACACAAGTGCAGCAAGAGGCAAGGAAAGCTCCCTAGAGATTGCCTATGGGTTGATTGTAGACTGGTGCCTAGGACATCTTAAATAGAGGAGTGCTTGTAAGGTTATATGTGAGGGGTTTTCGAAACTCCCATTGACACGTGAAAGGTAATAGGATGGGATTGGTTCAATTAGATTTCAAAGAGGTATGTTCAAGCCAACTCATGGATCCAAATGTTGGGGGTATATGGGGCAATCTCAAAGAGAAATGGTTTCTTCTTCTAGTGGCCAATACAACCAAATGAGACAGCTTAAAACTGAATTTGTAGGAATGGTGGAGAGGAGGAAGGGAAGGAGGGAAATATATGCATAGAGATGTAAAAAATAGAATCCTAGGTAGCAATGTTCCAGCAAAAAGTGGAATTCGATGGATAGGGTTGTAAGAAACACAAAATACTAAACCATGGTTTTCTGATGAAATGATAGAAATAGAGCAGTGCAAAAAAAGGTTTCAGGCTAAACATGACATGGGTATCATTCTATGCCAACATCTAAAGTAAATATGAGCTACCCCATGTAATGTTCTCTATTTAGCAACTAAGAAAATACACCAATCAGCAAGAAACCAACAACCTCATTACACTAATTCAGGAATGAGAAAACACAAATGAAATGAGTTTACAGAAGCAAAAAATTGTTGCATGTTAATCATGTTAGGAATCAATAGGAAAATACCATTTAACTCAAAGGGTCCAATAACTAGTCCATATACTCAACAATGATATTAGTGAAATCCCCATGAACAAGAAAATTATAGCCAAAATTGCATCACATAGTTCATCCCTCACGGGTCAGAATATCTGAAACCCACTTATAATATTGTTGCCTTGTAATTATAAGAGGAGGGTGAGATGGAATTACAGTCTAAAAGATATCTCAGCCCGAGCCCTAGCTATCATACTGGACTAGCTATCTCGGTCAATGTTAGGCTCTGTTGCCCCAAAAATATTACAATCAAGATTGAATCCCTTTCTTGGAAATAAACAAAGATAATTGCACAGAGAAAGAAAAGGGAAAGGGGAAGGAGGAGGTGTCCCCTTGTTGTTTCAGTGGAAGCCCCTGATTTAGCCATGTCCCTACTATCATCATGCTTCTCACTGATGTTGAGGCAGTTCACTGCTGCTCGATCGATTTTTGTTCATTCTGCCTTAACTGCCTGAGTGAGTTGTTCAGTGGAGAAGTGATGGAGTGTGAAAGTCATGCACCCAAGTGGTCATTTTCTACATGACGGAGTGGAGCACCATGTCATGCCATTAAGACTTCCTGAATCCTCCCCATACCGATCTGCAACCGCTCCATGCCTTATTTAATATCACCGTTGTTGACCCATCCACCCATTTAATCTTTGTACTGCATAACCAGTGCCTTGACGTGGTAGGTGAGATGCATTCCATGGAAACATCACAATCACATAGGTGTGGGATTTTTCCTTTAAAACAGGTGAAACAAGCATTTTCGATTTCCCCTTAGCCCCTTTTATCGCAACCCCTAGTGTGGCTTTCCTTATATGACCGAGGGATAGAACCAGAGGCTGATCCCTCATGCACTAAGGCCTTAGGACCCATGTTTGGAGGCCTTTTCCTTTGTTATTGTAAATCCTGCATATCAGCACTTCAAGTCTATTTTACCCAGATCTATTCTTTTTCCTTGGTGTGGGCCGATAGTCCGAACGCGAGGTCCCTATAGATCATGCCATAATATTTTATCGCATACGGAGGGGGTGAATGCTCGCATATCACAATTGCTTGCTGGAAGAGGAGGCCCATTAACCTCTTCTTTGGAGCGGGCCAACAATCTGAACACAAGGTCCTTATAGACCCTTCCATAATACTTTATCGCATTCGGGAGGGATGTCCCGCATATCGCAATTGCTCTGCACCAATGTCTTTAGATTTTTACCCTTAACAGTTGTGATTGTCGGTCCACGGGGTGATGTCATTAATGCCACGTGTCACCTTGTGAGTGGTGACACGTGGCACTTGGGAATGGCCCCATGTCACCCCTAAAAAAACTGAAACTAGGTGACATGTGTCCTCTGCCACGTCATCAACCATACTACCTCGTCATTGATGACATCGACTATTGTGTCAGCTCAAAGGACCAATCAGAGGTCGCCACGTAGCCCCCTGGATGAGAGAGAAAGAGGCATTCCTGACCTTGTTTTGTCAAGCATTTCTTTGTTAGCGAATTTCGGGCTTTCCCAGGACTTTCGCACTAAATCACAATATCGTCCCCTGCATACAATCTTTCAATTTTGGAAACCCGCTGATACTCCTATCTTGCGAGACACGGGCTCACCGGGATGCGGGAACCCACCATGTGGAGGAGAGAGAAGGGGGGTCACCCACCCCCGTTTTGTAACCCTTTCTTGTGTTGAACTTTTTGGCCCTGCCAGGGCGATGTTACTTTATATTGCAGATTGGGCCCCCGCCAATAACAGTATAGTTGTGACCCCAAGGATCTTGTCAATGGTCGATTGTGATATATGCTCTGCCCAAACCCGCCGATAGTCGATCGTCGATCACCAATATGTTCAATGCCTGGACCCACCGACTTCTGATATATGATATCGGTGATTGATGGATCACAGTTCTCGCACCTCACCAATATTCCTTACCCACTAGAAAGCCCGATTAATGATTTCGATTTGTCCCTAGGTTCTGATTGTGATTTACCCTCCATACCTAGCCATTTTCTTGGTTTGCTGGGCTTTTCCAAGGTAGACCTTCAAAATTCTTTATCTTCTACTCCAAGAGTCTATTTTTGGACTTATATATACAACTCGAAAACTCTTTCTGAGAAAGATGCAATGGAGAGGGTCTGATCTGGCTCTGATAGCTTCTATGGCCCAAAAATTAGCATAAAACTTCACTTCTATTAGGCATTTGAAGCAACTAGTGAGTGACAACATTAGCTCCTACTGGGGACAATGCCATGTAGGCAAGGTGCTGAGAACCTACAGACCAATATCCTTCACCATTGGGCATGGAGTCAGTAATATATGAACTTTGTAATCAAGAAAATCTCCATGGGACTTTCCTCTAGAATCTAAAAAGTAGAAAATAAAAATTCTAACAACTAAAAAGTAAATACTCAACTGGTGAGATTATTTATGTACAATCCTACTTATCCACAATACTTAATTCAGATATGTTCAACTCTCCAATAGAGCTAGGCCAGCATAAGAGTACTGGACCACATGCCTTCATACCATTGAAAAAGAAAAATTACAACAAACATGCAACATGAAAATTTTGAAAATATGGAATCTGCTACATGCTTTTGAAATGATCTCTGGTGCTGACTAAAGAATATGCTTATGTACTCAGCCACAGGGTCATGGAATAGAAAAGGAATGCTTGCAGCAACCTCTTCTTCACATGCAGTCTGCTAACTGGTGTATTTTTGGTCATGGCAACCACAAACACCACTTGGCTCTTTGGCTTCTTCATAGATGAGCTAGGAAGGGGAGGGTGACTTCTCTTCTTTGAGGACTTTGGGTTTAAAGCCATTTGTATCTAGAAGTCCCTTTCCCTTGACAGCTGGCCTGGGAGGCTCCTCGAAGGAAGTGCCTTCATTTTGGTTGTGTCCCATTGATGTATTTCTACATAACTGAAGAGAAATTCTCTTGTGCAACCAAGCCATCATGAAATCGGAGAACTTCTTGCAGCAATCATCCATCTCATCATCATTTAGTGATACATCAAGCTCATCCTCCTCTTCTTCATGCGTCCTGGCTTCTTGTTCTTTGTCAAAGAAAGAGGAATATTATTGTCGAAGGATTTTGTTTTCTAACTCCAGTTTCATCAGTCTATATAAGGAGTTATTTATTAAGCTAACCTTCTCTTCCATCATCTCTTCCATTTCTTGAAAAATGTAGTCACCAGAATGTTTACAATTAATATTCAGACAGTGGGGTCACCGACGTGTTTACCATAAAATTAATCAGTGGAGTCACCAAGGTGAGAGATCTTAAACCCACACTTACCTAGCTCACCTACTAGGGGAAATGTAAAACTTTGTCGTACCGAGGGAAAAGTATTCTAATCCATTCCTTGGCAACGGAACCAAAAAGATGTTGTGACTGAATCTTGTACTTGCAACATAGGTGCAGCAGGAGGCAAGGAAATCTCCCTAGAGACATCCTATGGGTTGATTCTAGACCAGTGCCTAGGACATCTTAAATAGAGGAGTTCTTGTAAGGTTATTTGTGAGGGGTTTATGAAACTCCCATTGTCACATAAAAGGTAATAGGAGGGGCTTGGTTCAATTAGATTCAAAGAGGTAGATTCAAGCCAACTCATGGATCCAAATGTTGGGGGTATATGGGGAAATCTTAAAGAGAAATGGTTTCTTCTTCTGGTGGCCAACACACGGAAATGAGACAGTTTAAAACTGAAGTCATACGAATGATGGAGAGGAGGAAGGGAAGGAGGGAAATATATGCATAGAGATGTAACAAATAGAATCCTAAGTAGCAATGTTCCAGCAAAAAGTGGAATTCGATGGATAGGGATATAAGAAACACAGAATCCTAAACCATGGTTTTCCGATGAAATGATAGAAATAGAGCAGTGCAAAAGAAGATTTCAAGCTAAACATGACATGGGTATCATTCTATGCCAACATCTAAAGTAAATCTGAGCTACCCCACGTACTGTTCTCTATTTAGCAGCTAAGATAAATCCACCAATCAGCAAGAAACCAACAACCTCATTACACTAATTCAAGAATGAGAAAACACAAATGAAATGAGATTACAAAAGGGAAAACTTGTTTCACGTTAATCATGTTAGGAATCAATAGGAAAATACCATTTAACTCAAAGGGTCCAATAACTAGTCCATACACTCAACAATGATATTAGTGAAACCCCCATGAACAAGCAAATTAGAGCCAAAATCACATCACATAGTTCAGCCCTCGCAGGTCAGAATATCCGAAACCCCCTTATAATATTGTTGCCCCCTAATTATAAGAGGAGGGTGAGATGGAATTACAATCTACAAAATATCTCAGCCCGAGCCCCAGCTGTCATACTAGACTAGCTGTCTCGGTCAATGTTAGGCTTTGTTGCCCCAAAAATATTACAATCGAGATCGAATCACTTTCTTGGAAATAAATAGAGATAATTGCACAGAGAAAGAAAAGGGAAAGGGGAAGGAGGAAGTGTCCCCTTTCTGTTTCAGTGGAAGCCCCTGATTCAACCACATCCCTACTGTCATCATGCTTCTCACTGATGTTGAGGTGGTTCACTGCTACTCGACTGATTTTTGTCCATTCTGCCTTAACTACCTGAGTGAGTTGTTCAGTGGAGAAGTGATGGAGTGTGAAACTCGTGTGCCCAAGAGGTCATTTTCTGCATGATGGAGTGGAGCACCATGTCATGCCATTAAGACTTCCTGAATCCTCCCCATACTGATCTACAGTTACGCCATGCCTTATTTAATATCACTGCTGCCGACCCATCCACCCATTTAATCGCTATACTACACAACCAGTGCCTTGTCATGGTAGGTGAGATGCATTCTGTGGAAACATCACAGTCATGTAAGTGCAGTCTTTTTCCTTTAAAACAGGTGAAACCATGCATTTTCGATTTCCCCTTAGCCCCCTTTATCATAGACGCTCATGTGGCTTTCCTTATACAACTTAGGGCTAGAACTAGGGGCTGAGCCCTCGGGCGCTAAGGCCTTCAGACCCATGTTTGGAGGCTTTTTCCTTTGTTATCGCAAATCGTGCATATCGGCGCTTCAACTCTATTTTACCTTGATTTATGATTTTTCCTTGGCGCAGGCCGACAGTCCCGACGCGAGGTTGTAGACCGTTCCATAATATTTTATCGCATCTGGGGGGGTATGCATGCATATGACAATCACCTGCTGGAGGAGAAGACACCTTACCCTTTTCTTTGGAGCGGGCTGACAGTCCAGATGCTAGGTTCTTATAGACCCTACCATAATACTTTATCACATCTGTGAGGGAAGTCTCTCATATTGCAATTTCTCTACACCAATGTCTTAGCTTTTTCCCCTTAACAGCTGTGATCGTCGATCCACAGGGTGACATCATTACTACCACATGTCACCCTATGAGTGGTGAAATGTGGCACCCGAGGATGGCCCCATGTCACCCATCAAAACACTGAAACTAGGTGACACATTGTGGAGTACTGAAGAAGGTATGTTTTATTGATTTTTTTGTCATCTTTTCTTTAAAGACTTATAATCCCTTTGCATTATGAACTAGGTAATTAATAATAAAATATGGAGAAACCTATGAGGATTGTATGTAATGGAAGATAACTAATAATTACCATTTTCTTATGCAGAAAAAGGGAAAAACGAAAGATTTCCATCCCAAGGAAAAAGACAGAGCAGAGTTAACTGGTGTCCCTTTGGCAGGAAACCATATGCAAACACGAAAATCCAAACTGAAGCATATCAGCCAAGGAAAGGAAAGGGAGATATCGAATTGGCGCAAGAAAACAAAGGGATAACTGGAATTAACAGTTTGGCGAATCCCTCAGGATCCTTTGATCCTGAGGGAGTGCAATATTAACTATTTTTGCATCATTGATATCTCCACCCAACTATTATAAAAAGAGGCAGCACTGCTAGCCCAAGGAACAGGTTGTTGTTACTTTTATGTAATTTCTTGTTGTATTCAAAACTTTGATCAGCGACTCTCATTGAGAAGTGATCCACTGTAACTCTGTTTTAATGCTTTAATATAAATCTGGTTGCTGTTCCATCTTTGATTCTGGAATAACTTCAAGCGGTGTGTCCCTGGAGGCTAAGGGCCCGGCCCTAGTGGAACACTTGCTCCTGTACCATTACCTTTAGTTTGTGTGTGCTTTGAATTATCAGCTTCGATTGGTAATCTGGCGTGTTTTGTTATTTTATATCACAGCTCTTTTATATTTACAATATCGTTCTCTGTAACAGGAAGGTCGTATTGTTCATTCAGACTTTATAACGTATTGTTGTTCCTTTAAGTCATTAATGTAACATTACTGTTCTTTACAGAATGCTATTACAGTTCAATTACGGAGTAACCGAGCTGTAATATTCTGAAGTTGGTGTTACTGTATTCGTATATGGTTTATACTTCATTATGATTGTTGTTCAATTGACATTGTTGTTCCATTATGAATTGTGATCGTTATCCTCTATAATTGAGATCAATATTTGTGGTACCAGAGTCCGATTATTATTTCTCTTAATATCTCTGTGTGCTATGTGTGTTATTTATTTTGGTACTGTATATTCACCATTGGCTCTAAGCGTTGTTCTATATTTCATTGGTAATTGGTTGCCATTCCATTTCTATTTGCTATCCAATTTATTCTTAGAGTAAGGATTGCTCTTTGATTCCTGTAGGGTATGATTGCTACCTTCATTTTCTTAGAGTAAGGTTTTGTTGTGTATCAAGACTAGTTGCAGTTTCATTTCCTAGTTGTTGTTCAATTCCAGTTGCTGTTCCTTTTCCTGTTATTTGCATTGCCATCGCATTGAACGATCTGAAGCTGTAGCAAGAATTGACATTTGTTGTCTAGTTCCTAGATTGACGATCTATTCCTTGATTGTCTTCAGTTACATTAGTTTACAGAGGGATGAGTTATTGTTACTATACCCTTGACTGATAATTTACTTAGTCTTCTGGATGCATGATTTAGGCTTTAAAGTGCTTTGCTGTAAGTAGATTTTCTTTTAAGCATCTGTTTACTCTTGTATTCTCTTGAGCACTATACTACTAGCATTACTCTGACAAATGACCGCCTCAAACTAAGTACACTCTTTGAGATAACAAATCATTCCTGGATTGACAAGTTAATGTGAGGTAATTAGAGATGAAAAAGACCGTTTTTACGGCTCGACATTTTGGCGTCGTTGCTGGGGAAGAGTGTAGCCATTTGTTTCTTTTCCAGAGTAGTGTAAGACCCTTTTAGGAAAGAACTAGGTTTTAAAAACGGAAGGTAAGAACCTGCGTGTGGAGTATGTAATAGCCCTGCTCCCCTACCTGCTTTCCTGCAGATTTGTTGCTGTTTTTTTTGGGTAGAACCTAGCAGTTGATGTGTGTGGATGACTAAGCAGATAAAGCCAAAAAATAATCCTAAACCTCTACCCAAGCCTGATAAAGCTAAGGGGTTGGTAACCCTTTGCCGATCGACCTTTATAGATGAAATAAAGTTACTTCTAGACAGCCTACTAGTTCCCTTCAAGCCACAGGATCACGATCTGTAGTCTTTGCTGAGGTGCATAGTCACACTGAAGAGCAAAATTTTCAAGAAATTGAAAATTCCAGCCTAAAATCATTGCAATAAGGGAACTTAGCAATCTCTGTGAAGGAAGAGGAGAAATAGGAGAAGCTGAAGAACCAACATCTCCTCTTAGGATAATTCAGCCACTAAGTAGCCCAGATAAGGGGAGTGCTGCAAAAATCATTTATAACAAAGTTGAAGAACCTGAATCCCCCCAGACCTTAGGAACTCTCATCATCCTAGATAAAGGAAGTGTTGTGAAGGCCATTCCCATTAGATCCATTCCCCCTCGACAACCTAGGAATACCCTCCTAGATATCCCAGAAGGCTATTGGCATATATTTGACCAAATGGCCCAGAACCAGCCAAACGCCCAAACCTCTACACTGCAATACCCCATTGTGAATACTGTACCTAATGCACCTATGAAAGCAATTCCTCTTCAGCATATCCCCACATTCCATGGCCTTACATCAGAGGATCCAGATGCATTCTTGTTTGAATTCGATGTGCTGTGTAGAGGATATGACTATACCACCAATCCCCAGAAATTGATATTATTTCCCTCTACATTAAAAGGGGCTGCTTTAAGATGGTTTATTGGATTAGGTGGTGGTGTTATAAATAATTGGCATCAAATGAAAGAGTCTTTTCAAAAAAAATATCAGGACTATTGCAGGTCTCGAGAGTTAAAAGATGAAATATTTCAGATGGTAGCTAAACCAAATGAAACATTAGAAGAGTATGTTGAACGTTTCCAGTATAATCTTCAAAGATCTCCTTATGCATCATTACCCTTACCTGATAATGTATTAAAAACAACATTAATTAGGGGAATGAAGGAACAATGGATTGAGACATTAAACATTATGGGGAAAGGAGATATTTATCAGGAAAATTTTGCTGACATTATTGATTTATGTATCAGGAGCTCGAGAGGCAGCACAAGGCTAAAACCAGCAGAACATGATCAGTTTGTAAGAGATAATAGAATTTTGGCAGAAGGAGTAACTCGTGCGGAAATTGGAAATTTATTAGAAAATTTTAAACTGACATATTGGGGACGTTGACAACACAACTTGATATTATGCAGGTCAAACAAAAGCAAGTAGAAGCAAAACAGAATTTGGCAATCTTCTATCCCAGATGCAGAAAGAAACACATCCATAAGGAGTGTCCATTAGATGCAGTCCAAGTTTGCGCCATTTGTACAAAAGACCACTCCACAGAAAGTTGCCCCTCACTTCCTGGATTGGAAGCAGTATATAGGGAAGCAGAAAAAGAGCCAGAATCACTGTATCTACTTAATCAGCGGTGTTAATGGCAACTGCGACAAACAGGTATGTTTTCAGATCGAGCTTCTTCTTTCTAGCCTCCTCAATATCACAGTCAACAATATAATTCAATGTAGCAAAATCAAACTTCCTTCCCGAATTGGTCATAGCAATCATTCCCTTCATCATCTCCATGGCCGAATCAAGCACGCCAACCCAATTGGCCAAATTTTCCCTATACCCCAGCATATTGGCAAAACAATGTTTATCCACCGCAATGGACCCCTCCTACTTCAGAGAGTCAAACCTAGCAGACAAAATGGCAAAGACCGATGAATCAGCTAGTAGGAACTATCCTGCTCCCTCAACCTACACTACCAACCCTACAACAAAACCCCCAGTCTAACTTAAGGCCGCAACTCCCAGCCCAACCCAACCCCAATCCAAATAACAGACCGGTCTAGTCCATTCAAATAATCGAAACACCAGAGATAGGAACCGATCTAAAGGAGTGTGATGACCTTCAATTAAAATTTGGGCATATCATTGAAATAGAGGGAAATAAAATAGTTCAAGTTGAAAATCAATTACCTGTAGAACAACCATTACAAGAAGAGGATGTGACCAGAAAAAAAATTCATGATCCAGCAACCACATCCTCTCCTCCATTCCCAGAATGCTTAATTATACCTCGACCTATACAATATCTTGATTTTGACATTATGGGAGAATTACGAAACCTGTACATAAAAATCCCACTCCTCCAAGCCATTCAAGACATCCCTATATATGCAAAGACTATCAAAGAACTATGCATAAAGAAACCAAGGAGGACAATAACAAATAACCCAAAAGTCCAAGTAGTTGGCACTTTATCTGACTTATTATTAGGAAAAGAAACACCTGTTAAATACGATGACCGAGGGAATCCAATAGTAACCGTACAAATCTATGGTCAAACTTTCTCAAATGCCTTAGTTGATCTAGGAGCTGCAATTAACATCTTAACAACCACTACTTGCCAAAAACTGGGCATTACATCAATGGAACTGACCTCCTATTTATTAGAACTGGCTGACCGATCTGTAGCTAGGCCAGAGGGCACCCTACAAGATGTTATGGTGTCCGTTGACTCCTGGAAGTATCCGGCTGATTTCCTGATAATAAACCCAAAAAACCGACTTGATGGACATCCATTGATCTAAGGCAAACCTTGGCTCGCAACTGTCGATGCTTATATTGGCTGCCGACAAGGCAATATGACCAGTACTGGGGGGGAATATTAAGAATCTAGCTTTATACCCCCTAGCGCATCCAAGTGTCACAATAATAAAAACTAACAAGCATCCTGTATCATACCTCACCGAAAATATTAGATCTCCATTAATCATACAAGAGGCCCTTGATTTCAAATACCAAATAGAAGATGATTCCATTAATAATTTCATTAGCCAAGATGAACCCAGATCACACATACAATGTCACATGATAGAAGCAGCATTTGATAATGAATTCGAAGAGGACCCTCTTAAAGATACACACGATCAAACAATACCTACTACATCTGTTTCACATAGCAAAATTGTAGAAATTGAGCCAGGAAAGACTTTAAACATTAATGCCAACCTGACTTCCGGACAAGAAAAGAAGCTCATCCAACTACTGAGGAAATATAAAGAAGCATTTGCATGGGACTACCTTGATATGAATGGAATTGATCCCCAGTTATGTACACACCACATTTACATAGAAAAGGATGTGAGATCGGTTCACCAACCACAAAGGAGACTTAATCCTCATCTAAAAGACGTTGTAAAAGCTAAACTTCAAAAATTTTAGATGTTAACTTCATCTACCCTATCTCCGATAGTAAATGGGTCTCTCCACTTGTTGTGGTACCAAAGAAGAATGGAAAGTGGAGGATTTAGTAGACTATAGAGAGTTAAACAAAGAAACACAAAAAGACCACTTCCCCCTTCCATTCATCGATCAAGTATTAGACACTCTAGCAGGAAAGAAATTCTTTTCTTTCTTAGATGGCTTCAGTGGATACAATCAAATTCAGATTTCCCCTGAAGACCAATACAAAACCACTTTTACTTGTGCTTGGGGAACGTTTGCCTACAGAGTTCTACCTTTTGGCTTATGCAATGCTCTTGCCACATTTCGAAGAGCTATCCTTAGCATTTTTTTAGATCTAATAGATGAGGGGCTCGAAGTCTACATGGATGATTTTATGCCATATGGAGATGATTTTGACCTAGCATTGGACACACTGGAAAAGGTCTTGCAGCACTGCATTGCCACCAGGCTTTGCTTAAGCCATGAAAAATGCTATATGATGATGACTGAAGGACTTATTCTAGGCCATTATATCTCAGCAGCGGGCATACAAGTAGACCTAGCCAAAATTCAAATAATTTTGCTAATTCCCACTCCTACCACTCAAACAAAGGTACGCAGTTTTCTTGGATTCTCTGGTTATTATAGAAGGTTTATAGAACATTTTTCACATATCGTTGCACCTCTATATGCACTGACAGGTAATTTTGACTTTCTTTGGACAAAAAAATGTGACCGTGCATTTCAGGATCTGAAGAAGCTTGTGTCCACAGCTCCAGTCCTTCGAGGACCAAATTGGAACCTTCCATTCCAAATTTCATCAGATGTCTCAGATACAGCTATTGGAGCAGTCCTTAGGCAGGAAGAAGATAAAAAACCATATGCAATTTATTATATTAGCAAGAATTTATCCCCTGCTAAATTGAATTATACTGTTACTGAAAAAGAATTTCTAGCTGTAATACATGTTGTCAATAAGTTCAGGCATTACATTACTGGATATCATGTTATCTTGTATACAGATCACTCTGCCATAAAATATTTAGCAAATAAATTAATTACAAATGCTAGAATAACTAGATGGCTGATTTTATTGCAGGAATTTGATATTACAATCAAGGACAGACCTGGAAAAGAAAATCCTGTAGCTGACTTTCTCTCACGAATGCCAAAACCAGTGGACACAGTAGCAGTTGAAGATCAATTTCTAGATGAGAATTTGTTTGCTGTCACTGTTAAAACACCCTAGTATGCTGATGTTGCGAATTACTTAGCAATAGGTAAATTACCAAAACATCTGACCCCCAATGAACGGAAAAAGATTGTTCAGTGAAGTGCTCGATTTTCCTAGATTGGGGGCTACCTGTTCCATACAGGAGAAGATATGCACATCAGGAGATGTGTCTGGGAGGATGAAATTTTTGATATTTTGAAAGCTTGTCACGACGGACCATGTGGCAAACACTTTGCTGATCGAAGAACTGGACATAGGCTGTTGAAGGCAGGGTATTATTGGCCTACGATCTTCAAAGATGCAAAGAAGTTTGTGCAAGCCTGTGACAGTTGTCAAAGAGCAGGATGCCCTGGTGAGTGCGACAAAATGCCCCTGAACCCACAACTGGTTATTGAACCATTCAAGCGATGGGAACTTGATTTTGTTGGTCCAATTAACCCATCCTCGAACCAAAAAACATATATTTTGGTGGCAACAGAATATGTCACCAAATGGGTTGAAGCAGAAGCATTGTCGAGAGCTACAGAGGATTCTGTCATACAGTTCCTATTTCATATATTTGTGCGATATGGGGTTCCAAGAGACATAATTACAGATGGTGGACCACAGTTTAATGGTAACAAGATTGTTGCAACACTTAAAAACTATCATATCTAGCATAAAATAACTACTCCATACCACCCACAGGCAAACGGTCAAGTAGAAAGTAGCAACAGAATAATAGAAGCAATCTTGACAAAAACCATTGCGTCACATAGACGCGATTGGGCTGCAAGACTACCAGAAGCCTTGTGGGCCTACAGAACAACATGGAGAAGCACTACCGACTATTCACCATACCAATTAGTGTTTGGAAAGCAACCCATTTTCCCCATAGAATTCGAAATCCAAACACTGCGAACAGCACAAGAAATCGGCCTAGATCTAAACGAGGCACAGATTAATAGATTACAGCAGATCAATGAGCTAGATGAAATTAGGTTCTCTGCTCTTCAACACACTACATTAATCCAATAGCAGTGAGCTAAATGGCATGATGCTCTCATTGAAAATAAAGTCTTCCGCGAAGGAGATTGGGCACTCTTATATGATTCCAGGCTTCAGGATTTTCTCGGGAAACTTCAGACTTGCTGGCTGGGGCCATATGAAATCCAGAAGGTACATGATAATGGCACCCTTACTCTAGTCACTATTGACGGATCTAGACATACATTTAAAGTAAATGGCCACCGAGTTCGATTATACTGCAAACCACTTACTCGGGAATCCTTCTACCAGTAACTACATGAAGACTCCGATATGTAAATTTTACAGGAGGAAGAGAAATATTCCTCACCTGTGATTATTAAGTGATTCACCTGTTTTTACACTCTATACATAATTTCTTTGTTTTGTTAAATCAGTTTCTGTATATATTTTTGTATTTGCATTTTTTTTTGTTGTTCCTTTTTCAGAAGAAACAACACTGTCGTTCTTGCTGTTCCTTTTCTGAAGGGACAACATTTGTGTGCACTATTGACGTTGCTGCTGTTACTTTTCCAAACAGACAAAATTTTTGTTTGATGTTCCTTTTCCAAAAGAATAGCACCTTTTGTTTCAGCCATTCCTTTTTCATTTTCATTTTTGTTGTTCCTTTTCCAAAGGAACGACATTTGAGTTTTCTGCTGTTCCTTTTCCAAAGGAACAACACTTTTGATTTTTGTTGTTCCTTTTCCAAAGGAACAACACTTTTGATTTTTACTGTTCCTTTTCCAAAGGAATGACATTTGAGTTTTCTGCTGTTCCTTTTCCAAAGGAACAACACTTTTGATTTTTGCTGTTTCTTTTCGAAAGGAACAACACTTTTGTGTTTTTGCTGTTCCTTTTCCAAAGGAACGGCATTTGCGTTTTTGTTGTTCCTTTTCCAAAGGAATGGAACATTTTAGCACTTACGTTTCTGCTGTTCCTTTTCCAAAGGAACGACACTTTTGGTTTTCTGCTTTTCCTTTTTCGAAGGAACGGCATGTTTGGTTTTTGCTGTTCCTTTTTCGAAAGGAACGACACTTTCGGTTTTTGTTGCTCCTTTTTCAAAGGAACAACACTTGTATTCTTTTGCCCTTCCTTTTTTGACAACATTCTCGTATTCCTTTTACTTATGCTTAAAGATACCTGTTGTTCCTCTTGTTTCAGGTCTTTTAGAGTACAACTATACACTTATGCAATGGATACAATGCTAAAGCATACTGAAATCAACAAATTATATAAAATCACTACTTTTACAAGAAATTGTTGTGAATTGATAAAGAGAAATGAAGAAAGGACACAATTATTCATCACTTTTGTTGTCATTATCCTACTAATATTGACATGGTTGTTCATCTTTATCATGTTGGTTCTTTTTAAATTCCCACAATCTTCTTTGATCATTATTAAGGAATAAGAACAAAGGGTTTATATTTTTCTATTGAGAAGTTAAGACTTCTTCCACCATTCCTACTCTTAAGGAGGGCTGAACCACCCTTTGTGTATAGATAGGAAAGCATTTTATAAAAAAAGAAAAGAATGTTTTGAATTGTCAAATGTAGGATAGGGGGTCTCATTAAGAGCCAACCTACCATGATCATAAGGAAGAAAGTGAAGTGGCATTCCCACTATGGCCACCACAGCAGGGATATGATCCAAGAGGCATATCAGAAAATATAAAAGAGTCCTTGGAACAAGAGGTCTTATCACGAGCTGGCCTACCCACCTTTCACTCCTTCCTGGTGAATGGAATTATGATTTAACTGGTTACCAAGCTAGCATAATGGCCTCCATTGTGACATTGTATATCACTTCCTAAGCATACACAAAGGATCATGGTTCCATGGGTGAAATAAACAACTCTGCCAAGGTTATGGACACCTGTCGGAAACAGAGCTCTATTAATGGTATTGAAGTCACATTCTTTATACACCAATAGCAATCATTAACACCCTTCTCTGTCTTATACCTTTGTAATCCATCAAATAAGATTATGTATATCACTTCCCCGAACCATTAAACGCATGAAAAATCTATCATAACCAATCATGATGGAAAAGTCGATAATGACCACATTAGACTGGTTGTGCACATCAGTTGTCCTATATTCCCAACCTCACATCATATCACAACATTCTCTTATTTGTTAAGTGATCCTATTATACGCCTCGATTTCGGTAACCTGCTCCTTTTGTAAACATGGAATTTCCACATACGATGTTCCTTTATGACTCTGTACCAAGCAAGTTTGGCACGCCGCTCCCTCATTTGACGGTTGAGGATGGCCTATCACATTGAAGAGGGGAGGCTGACCTCATAATTTGCTGGCATACGTGTCAGACTATTATTCGGCAAAATTTTACTTGGGAATAGCAAGGCAAAACGATATCTTGTTTTTCAATTTGCATGCCTTGCTATCCCGAAGCTATTTCCGCATTATACTCTATAGCAATTAGTAAGATTTGATCGAGCCTTGTTGTTTCCTTATTTTCATTGTGTTTTTAACAGTTTGAATAGCCTACTGTCCCATTGCCATCTCTATGTTTTTACAGTGAGCTAAAAGCATGGGAGGAAGGTCAATTCGAAGAGAACCACAGGTATTGACAGTTTCTGATGCTACATGGCAAATCCTGGCAAGGGCAGGATGGTTAGTCTATCTTAATCGATTATAGGAATCCAACGAGACTGTGGCAATAGAATTCTTGCAGAACTTGCAAGAATATCACTCCACAGTAAGGGGAAAACATATAGTAGTCACCGATGACGTAATTGCAGAGGTCTCGGGACTGCTAGCCACTGGATCTGTGTGGACTCTAAAGAAGGAGAGACTGCAAAAGATCATGAAGATCTTCTAGGATGAAGGCTAGAACCTGACAGTCAGAGGAAAGGGAGTCCTACCAGCAGCATTAGGAGAGTTGTGGGTAGAATTGGTGAAGATCATCCATAGCTACATTACCTCTGAAGGCAGGAAAGATGCGGTAAGACCACGACACCTTAAACTCTTAGCTGTATTAAAAGAGAAATGCTCTATGAACCTACCTGCATTTTAAATTCATTACTTCATGATGTTGCCTGAAGCATGAAAAAGTCGCAACATGTAGAATCGGTAGTAAGTCACCATGGACTGATACGGCTGATAGTTAGCCACAGTCTGGCTCAGCAATAGAGCAACTGGGAAGAACTAATTGCTATGATAGATGGGGCACTAACTCCACCAGCCCAAAAACACAAAAATACTACCAGTACACCGAATAGACCATCAAAACGAAGAAAATCAATTAGATTGGAATGGATTAGAGGGAGGTTGGAAAATACTGAAAGGAGTACCAGCCAACCTGTGGAGATAGACGACTCAGGGGACGAGCAACCCCCACAATTGGAAGGAGAAGAGAATGAGAAAGAATTAGGAGGAAATGAGGAAGGAGAAACAGAGGAAGAGACCGAGCAGCCTAAGTAGGAGGAGGCGGAGACAGAGCAACGCGAAGAGAGTCCATTGCAAAATCCATTGCAAGAAAAAGAATTGGCCAAAATTTTGGCCAATATGGGTGAATATGCCCAACCTCTTAGCCCGCTAGGCCTCCAGATTGAGGAAGAACCAAAAGAGAATTCTGATCAGGACAAAAATGCACCCGAAGAATCACGCGATGAGGAAGAAAACGAAGAGAATCATTCTGTTCATTATGTAAGTACGACAGGTGAAGAAAATGATGAAGAGATAGAAGGGGAACAATCTGCTCCCAGCCAGACTACATCGGAAGAATTGCATGAATAAGAAGGGGTGGACAAAGAAGTTACCCAGGAAATAATAGAGCTAGCTAGGGTTTTTACTCCTGAGAAACCTGAACAAAACAGTGAAGGAGCACCCCAAGAAGAAAACCAGGGAATTGGCCAAGATAATGGTCCAGGCCCAAGTAGATAGATAACTGTTCCTTCTAAGGAAACATAAGAAATTAAACAATTACGAAAAGAGCAGCAAAGATTACTAAATGTGATAGCTCGACTTTGACAGAAAATTAGGGTTTTGAGAATGAGAAAGAACGTAAAAAGGACTTCAGGGGAAAGACATGCAGCCACTCCGGTGAGACCCCCCAAGGAAAAGGTTTAGAGGACCCATGTTCAGCCTGCTGTTCAAAACCCTGTCGAAGAACAGTCTGCTGTTCAAAATGCCATTGAAGAACAATCTGCTGTTAAAACCCCTGTTGAAGTGCAGACTACCATTCAAAAGCAAAAGGAACAACATTCTACTGTTGCCCATGTTGAAGTGTAGACAAACGATATATCGGCCTGTGACAAGGAAGTTCAGACAGAGGCACAATCCTTTGAAGGAATGCAGACTATAAACACGAAGTGACACAATACGAAGATCCAAGTAAATCTTCCACTGGCCACTACTACATGGTACAATTATTCAAGGATAGTAACCCTATGAGAGGGTTTGATGCAAGCTCAACAAGCAGTAGAAAAACTCACAGAACAAACGGTTTCTCAAGAAAAGTATGAAGAATTACAACAACAGCTAAGGAATGTCAATTTATCCAAAAGCCAGGCCTTTGAAGGATGGCGAAAGGAACAACAAAAAGTCGCAAAGGTGACTCATAGATTAGATGTAGTTATCAGACAAATGGATACCTTATGCTCTTTGTACACTGACGTCCTAGCATCTAGAGCCCCTGCCAAGAATTATGCCTTGTTTTTAATGGAATGATATTTGCAATTGAAAGTTAAGGCCGTCAAAGCAGGAGCCCCTATACAAATTAATACCATTGATGATTTTATAAATTGTTGTAAGCACTATGGAGTAAAGGTTCAAAGACTATTGTGTGAATTCTATCTGCATAACCTCATACTAGATTAGGAGATAGAGCAGAACCCTAGCCCTTTCGTTGGGGATATCCAACTGCAGGCATTTGTTTCATTTGGAGTTAATCAAATCAAATGGCTTAAAGCCTATAATGCCTTCCAAAGACAAGAAAATGGATTAGACTTATGGGTAAGAGCTAAGCCTAGAGATCCATTACAGTCATGGAATAAACACAGGAGCCTCATGAGGACTCCGGGCGTAATTGATGCGTTAGGACCCATTCATACAACAATCAATCGGAAAGGGATAGAATACTTCTTTACCATTAAGGACCTTGCCATTGCAACTGCTAAAATTTGATATCAGACCTCTAATCCAAACATCCAACTCAGGGAACCATTTAATTATGAGAACTTTAAGTTAGTCATTGATCGTTTGAGCCTCTATGATGAACTTATCTTGAGGGCAGGGCCATCTTGGTTAGGATATAGGTTTTGGAGTCTGATTATTTGGCACCTTGCACCTAGATACCAAGCCCTGTATGAGATGCCTGAGGGCCAGACAGGCCTTCTTTTTGAACACCTAGTTAGGCATCATGGTTGTAGACCACCACATGAGATTCCATCTCTAGCTTACTCTCTCACTACCTTACATGTCAACTACAATGTTTTCATGAGGGCATGAAAAGGAGTAAGCAGGGGGGTGTGTGGAGTACTGAAGAAGGTATGTTTTATTGATTATTTTGTCATATTTTCTTTAAAGACTTATAATCCCTTTTCATTATGAACTAGGTAATTAATAAGAAAATATGTTGAAATCTATGAGGATTGTATGTAACGCAAGATAACTAATAATCGCCATTTTCTTATGCAGAAAAAGGGGAAAATGAAAGATTATCGTCCCAAGGAAAAAGATAGAGCAGAGTTAACTATTGTCCCTGTGGCAGGAAACCATATGCAGACACGGCAATCCAAACTAAAGCATATTAGCCAAGGAAAGGAAAGGGAGATATTGAATTGGCGCAAGAAAACAAAGGGATAACTGGAATTAACAGTTTGGCGAATCCCTCAGGATCATCTAATCCTGAGGGATTGCAATCTTAACTATTTTTGCATCATTGATATCTCCGCCTGGCTATTATAAAAAGGGGAAGCACTGCTAGCCCAAGGGATGGGTTGTTGTTACCTTTATTTAATTTCTCATTGTATTCAAAACTTTGATCATCGACTCTCATTGAGAAGTGATCCACTATAACTCTATTTTAATGCTTTAATATAAATCTGGTTGCTGTTCCATCTTTGATTCTGGAATAAATTCAAGCAGTGTGTCCCTGGAGGCTAAGGGCCTGGCCCTGGTGGAACACTTGCTCCTGTACCATTACCTTTAGTTCATGTGTGCTTTGCATTATCAGCATTGGTCAGTAATCTGGCATGTTTTGTTATTTTATATCACAACTCTGTTATATTTAAAATATCGTTCTCTGTAACAGGAAGGTCGTATTGTTCATTCTAACTTTATAACGTATTGCTATTCCTTTAATTCATTAATGTAACATTACTATTCTTTATAGAATGATATTGCTGTTCAATTACAGAGTAACTGAGCTGTAATATTCTTAAGTTGGTATTACTGTATTCGTCTATGGTTTATAATTCATTATGATTGCTGTTCAATTGACATTGTTGTTCCATTATGAATTGCGATCGTTATCCTCTATAACTGAGATCAATATTTGTGGTATCATAGTCCGATTACTATTTCTCTTAATATCTCTGTGCGCTGTGTGTGTTATTTTTTTTGGTACTGTATATTCACCATTGGCTCTAAGCGTTGTTCTATATTTCATTTGTAATTGGTTTCCGTTCCATTTCTATTTGTTGTCTAATTTATTCTTAGATTAAGGATTGCTCTTTGATTCCTGTAGGGTACGATTGCTGCCTTCATTTTCTTAGAGTAAGGTTTCGTTGTGTATCAAGACTAGTTGCAGTTTCATTTCCTAGTTGTTGTTCAATTCCAGTTGATGTTCCATTTCTTGTTATTTGCATTGCCATTGCATTGAACAATCTGAAGCTGTAGCGAGCATTGACATTCATTTTCTAGTTCCCAGATTGACGATCTGTTCCTTGACTGTCTTCAGTTACATCAATTTACAGAGGGATGAGTTATTGTTACTATACCCTTGACTGATAATTTACTTAGTCTTCTGGATGCATGATTTAGGCTTTAAAGTGCTTTGCTGTAAGTAGATTTTCTTTTAATCATCCGTTTACTCTTGTATTCTCTTGAGCACTATACTACTAGCATTACTCTGACAAATGACCGCCTCAAACTAGGTACACTCTTTGAGATAAAAAATCGTTCCTGGATTGACAAGTTAATGTGAGGTAATTAGAGGTGAAAATGACCCTTTTTACGGCTCGACACACATGTCCTTTGCCACGTCATCAACCATACTGGAATGTCACTAATGACATCAGCTGCCTTGTCAGCTCAGAGGACCAATCAAAGGCTGCCAAGTGGACCCTTGGAGGAGAGAGAAAGAGGCCTTCCTGACACTGTTTATTCAATCATTTCTTTGTAAGTGAATTTGGAAACCCCCATGCATGGTCTTTCAAGTTTGGAAACCTGTTGATACTCCTATCTTGCGTGATGCAGGGTCGTCAAGATGCGAGGACCCACCACATCGAGGAGAGAGAAGGGGGGTCGCCCACCCCCGTTTTGTAACACTTTCCTGGGTTGAACTTTTCAGCCCTCCCCCCGACGATGTTACTTTATATTGTAGATCATCCCCTCACTGATAATAATATAGTTTTGACCCCAAGGATCCCTTTGATGGCTTATTGCGATATATGCTACCCCCAGAACTGCTGATAGCCGATCATCGATATGTTCTGTGCCCAAATCCGCTGACTGCCGATATGTGATATCGGCAATTGGCAGATCATCGTTCTCGTACCCTGTAAGTATTCCTTGCCCGCTAGGAAGCCCAATTATCGATTGTAATTTACCAACCATACTTAGCCATTTTCTTGGTTTGATGGGCTTTTCCATGTTAGACCTTCAAAATGCTTTATCTTCTGCTCCAGGAATCTATTTTTGGACTTTTATATGCCACTCGAAAGCTCTTTCTGAGCAAGATGCAAATGGAGAGGGTTAGATATCTCTCTGATTACTTCCGTGGCCTAAAATTTAGCATCAAAATTCACTGCTATTAGGAATTTGAAGCAAATGGTGACTAAAAGAGCATGGAAAATTGAAGGGAGGTGACGTCGAGGTGGTGGACTACTACAAAAATTTCTACTTCGAGGAACTACACAATCCCTAGTTATGTTGGTTTTATAAGCATTGGAAAACTAAAATTCCTATTAAGATCATTTTATTTCTTTGGCTTGTTTGGAAAAACAAGAACTTGACCTGGGACAATCTACAAAAGAGAAACTGGCAAGGGCCTGGAATATGTGCATTATGTAGGGGGGTGGTGGAAAACAACGTACATCTTTTTCTACAATGCCCCATCACTACACAGATCTGGAGGAACATCACGGGACATATAGGCTTCCATATTAATCCATTTGATAACATTGTTGACTGTTTAAACTGGTGGAGTATACCAACCTCCTTGTGGAGGAACATCCCATTGGTTCTTTTTTGGGAAATATGGAGATGGCGAAATGACATTATTTTTGAAAATAATATGGGAAATGAGACTATTGTGAATGATCGCATTCTGGGTTGGCATAATTTTGTAACCTCAAACAATATCGGACCTAAGAGGATGACAAATAGGAAGACAGGTCCCAAGATTGCCTATCTGGCTAGGTTTTTTGATGGTGTGGCACAAGGGGGCATATGTGGTTGTGGTTTCTGGATCATCATATCCAAGGAACAAGAATTATGGGTTCACTATGGAGCCGGTAGAGGCACTAATATGAAGGCGGAGGTTGTGGCTTTGTGGGGACTACTTTGGTTCACTACTTTCCTGGACATCCCCACAATTCACATTTATGGGGGCTCTTAGACTATCATCAACCACATCTGGGGTAACATAGGAATTAGACAACCACAATTACATGGATGGCTCAGACAAATTGATACCCTATGGGGGTCTTTCACAGATCCAACTATTCAACACATAGGAAGGGATTTCAATCAAAATGCTGACAGGATGTCAAAGCTAGGACTTCTGGATGCACTGGACGAGATGCACATTGAGATAAGGATGGGTGGCAACATACTAGATGCTGGCATTCTACCTCTCCCGGGATAAGTCCCACTTGGCTGGGATATTTTTACAAATGGAATGATGATGTTTATACATCTTCCTAGATTATTGTCCTTGGCCAGGTTTTTGATTTGGATATGCATATGTTTACATAGATAGGGTGCGTTGATGGACTGTTTAACTAGATATTTGCAGGACATAGATGTAATTCTGATTTGTTAATATTTTTAAGTTGTAACACTTTACGTTCATAGATTGGTATATTAGAATAGATTGATCTTATGTCACATCTAAATGGACAGATATATGCTTCCTGGGGCAATGCTTTGGCACTGGAAAATCTAGATATATGTATTGTTTTTTTTCTCTATATATAAAAAAAAAACACAGTGTTTTCTTTCTGAAAAAAGGAGACATTATAAACATGACTCGCTCAAAAGAGAGAGGATCATATTTTCTATTTCTTATCTTTGGTCCATGTTGAAACTTTATGGTTATGTACACACTGTCTTCATTTGATAAAACACTTTCTTCTATTACCATTACGCTTTGATAAGAAGGTTACACCAATGATAATCAAGTTTTCTGAGCATTTCCAAATCTCCCACATCGACAGGAGGGAACCCTGTTGCATAAGAGAATTGTAGTATAATTATTCATTTTTAATCTATTCTAAAATGTTTAATTGTCTTTGTTTATTTTCCATTTCTCTTTGTAGATTTTCACTCACTGCTTTATTTATTTTTAAAGATCTCAAGTGCTTGAACTCTAACCAAAACACAAAAACTTCTACTTGTGTAAGCTTCTTTCATTCACATTCATTTTCATTAGGTTTCATAGGAATACTCAATTTTGTTACATAACTTGGATTTCTCACAATATTTGTAGGCATATCATGGTTTCAATTAAGAATGAATTCTAAGTTTTGCATACACACACCTTCTAAAATTTAAAAATTGTTTCATAGTCCTCAAATGCTCAAGATCAATTTCATTTGCTTTCATAGTTAGTTGTATTGATGCACTTCTTTCATAGATATCATTTATTCTTTAGATAATTTCCATTTCTTCCATAGAATAATTGTAGTGTAAATTGTATTTATTTTTTATAGATCATAATTTAAATGTTTTCATAGTGTAAATTGTCTTTACTGTTCATAAATCAGAATTTAAATACTTTCATAGCGTAAATTGTATTTACTTTTCATAGATCAGGATTTACTTTCTTTCTTAAAAATAGTTTATTTCTTTACTAGTTTAAATGATAAGATCATATTTACTACTTTCCTAGGTTAAAGAGTACACTAGATTAAAGGGTTATTGCTTTCCTAGATTAGAATTTTTTTGTTTTCTTATAATAGATTATTCTTTCCTTTACTAGTCAAAATAGTCATCTTTGTTGCCTTTACTTTCATTGACAAGTGCGTGTGCTCTCTTTATATTTCATCTCATAAGTAGAAATTCATTACTCTCACTACTTTTTAGATTATTGTTGGCATTCTTTGATCATTTGTTTCTTGCTTCTAATAGAATAGAATTATTCTTTAGCATTTAAATTGAAAATTTATCTCTTAGCACATATAGTGTAGTTTACTTCACAAGTGTATGAACCTAGATTGACATTTTAATGTAAAGCAATTTAAATCATAACTAAAATATCCAACACAACTCACCATAAAACAATAATCAAGACTTGTAGTGATAAATCATTGATTTCACTAGAATTGTGACATTATATCACATCTATTCCCCCACCTATTGCATGCATCCATACCTCGAATCCTAATTTTTTGAGGAATTCTATTAGGATTTTATTCAATAAAATAAAAGCATTTTTTGCATTAAAAGGAGAATTTTTGAAAAGGATGCCTTAGGAGAATGTAGATAGTATTCTCATGTTAGATTTTTTAATCTCACTTACAAGATATTATGACACTCAATTCTATTACTCAATTTGTTTTTTATGTCGTTAGTACAAATTCAACAAGTGTCCCTAAATGGATTTAGGAAGCAAGTTACAACTCACAATAAAATCCTAAGTGGGACTTAATCGATGAATAATCAATTTTGGACTTGTGACATTTTATTACAGTTAGAGACACTCTTCTTCCATGCATTCACTTAGATCTTGTTTTATTAGATGGATTTTGAAACTTGGGTTTTGCTCAGTAACATGCAATGTAATTTTTGCAATTAAGGGTAATTGTCTCAAAAATATGCCTCAAAATAATGTGGACAACACTATCAAGTTATCCTTACCCATTAACACTTGCAAGAGCTTACAACACTCCTATTGCTTAGTGTTGATTTAGTGTTGATTTTATGCCATAGGAACAAATTTCCATGTCTCCTTAAACACTTGAATTAAATGCAATGTATGGGTGGTGTATGGAAAATCAATATTATGGGAACGTCATGTGTTTTCTAAACACTTGACCCATTTGTTGCTAAAATTTAAAACATCAATTATGAAATCTATGGTCAATTTTATTGTTCTGTTAAATAATTTCAATGTTCATTGAATTCATTTATAGTTTCTATAAGCTACAGTGACCAGACATATACCACCATACTCCTTTTTAAGATGCTTCACTTCCATAAAAAAAAATTAGAAAAGATGAATCTCCTTATATTGATAATAGCCCTTCCACCACCATCCAAAAATAAAATTGGTTGGTTGAACCCCATGTGTACCTTTTAAAACCTCATAACCTCCTTAATATCATCTAATATATCAATTAAATTACATTTTAACTATCTTTAATCCCCGAATATAAACCCATGAATTATGATATTTTTTTGAAATTGGCTCCCCTCTTAGAGCAACTTACCTTTACTTGAGAGAGAGAAAACATGTGATGATGCAATATAAGTTTAACAATTTCACCATCGACAAAATTAATCACATAAAGAGAGAAATCCATGAAAATACAAACATTATTTCTCAATACGGTGAAATACAAGCCTTATTGCATGTAATCGTCACGGATTCCGTTCATTTACCCTAAGTTAGTTGACTATGCTAAGATTTTATTCTAGGTCAAAGAAATACAAATAAATAGATAATCTCAATGTTAACTTTGTACAAGTAGTGCTAACCAAGAATGACATAGGAAATCAATACGTTAAGTTTTTATGCAAGTAAACGGAAGAATATGCAATCCATAGTTGTTGTTAATATAATTATGATTACAATCTTCACGAACACAACAAAATGAAAAATAAGCATTGCATTCAATGATTTCTATAAGCCTGCAAATAATAGTTTCTACAACTATGACTTAAACAAAGAAAGAACAAAATCAAAGCATTGTACACGTGAGCTATTAAGATGAAAAAATTTCACAAACAAAATAAATACAAAGATATCAAAAGGTCGAATATTCAAAATAGGAAATGGTCAATGGAAAAAAATAATATTTTTAAGGTTTAACTTACAAAATATTATCCCTTAAAAGAATGCTAGTTTAACAAAAGTCAAGTAAATGCTTCAAATTATGAAGGTGGATCTAAATTGTTAAATATTTGTTTCTTTTGAGTTAGGAGTGGAAGATGATAACGATAAAATTAAAAGTGATTATTTGTCTATTGACATAGGAACACATCTATTATGAAAAAAATCAAAAACAAAAAACTCTAGAGTAGAGTAATGAATGCTTTTAGAGACCAACGAAAGTTATGACATGTCAGCTTCAAAACTAATACCAGTGGTGTTGGATCTTTGTCCATTGTTCCACTCTTATGTCAACTCTCATGTAAAAAAGTTGCAGTCAAAGATGGAACCAAAAGGAAAGTTTATGGTCACATTTAATAAACTTGTCATAGTCTCATGATTAACATCATAATAATCGAATTAGATGAGAATACCAAAACCTCCTTTACCCATCGTCAAGTCGAATAGAGTTCACGAGTTCAAACACCAACACACCCAAAAATCATTAATCATTATGACAATCAAGGGGGAGAATAGGATAATTCCTTGTGAGAACAGAGTTGCTTCATTTTGTAATTTAAAAGAAATAGAATGAAGGAAAATAAATATGAATATGAATACAAATGAAAATGGTATCAATGAGTACCATGTAAATACATTTCCATCCCTTCATAAGGATTTAAGGGTTATGTGTGTCTTTCCTTAGATAGGGTATCCATGGGTATCCATGTGGTTGAGTGTATTATCATGAGTACAATAATAGGAGCACCAAGGTTAAATGCATAATTGTTGATAATATTGGAAATGTTACATTTTTTACATGTTTGTAATTCTTGTTGTAGATTTTCTATATGAATTAAATTTAAGAGTTAATATAAAAATATATTTAGATATTTGAATGTCAAATATAAATCATTCTAAGGGATATCCATTACCCACAGTTAACAAAACAATATAAATACATAATCTTAATTAATTTAATACAAAATGCTAAAGATGCATACTTGGTTCAATCATAAACATAAAATAAATAAAATCTTTGGAATAACAACACAGTATTTGTAAAACACTAAGCCATAAAGAAATCGTTATAAGTATGTCTAAACCCATGTATCCATATTTAAAATTGGTCAATCTATATATTTTTTTACAAAATAACAATTTGTGCCTAAACATAGAAGAATCACAACTTGTGCCCTAGATACAAAATAGCACCTCATGCACAACATGGCACATCATGGCCGAGATACATAATAGGACAATTATTGACCCCCACCACCATTGCCACTACCAAGTGCATCCACAAACATGATCTTCCTCATCTTAGAGTTTGAGAAAACTCAAGTATTCATGCCTTTGGGAGTTTCTTATCTTTCTAGAGATTGGAAAAAGAAAATGTCTTATAGGATTTTATCCATAATTCTATCAATTAAAACACTTAAAAATTGATAACAACGTCTTATATGGTTTTATCCATAATTCTATCAATCAAAACACTTAAAAATTGATATTTCATAATTCTATTAGAAAAAATCACCACATAAAAGAGTGCAATTTATCTATGACCTTCACCTCTCCAAAAAACCTCTTTATAACACTTACAAGAATCAAATCATATAATGTAATCAAAATACTTAAAATAAATTCCATTCATGTTGAATAAATATTTCATCAATGGATGATCTCACCATGAATAACTCATGAAAAAGATTGGCTAGTAGATGAAGCGCTTGGCCATACAAGCTATTATGAGGAAAAAAAATATGTACGTTCAATGAGTGCAGCCACAGTAGATGAAATAGGGGGGATGCAACAAGGTGGATTAGTGCAGGGTTGATGATTGTAGCCATGGTGGATGCAACATGTGGGGCTATAGTAGGGAAGGGTATACATGTGTAGGGAAATTGGTGGTGAGGGTGGGTAGAGTGGTAGAGAGGAGTGGGGTTGGAGAAAAAGCCCCATGGGATGTAAAATTAAGTGAAGTACCTAGGGAGTTGGGGGGTGGAGGGGAGGGTATGAAATGACAACTGCTAGGGTAGGGTGGCCAATGATGAAAACCACCCTGTAATATGGGATGTATGTTGTAGTTGACTGATGGATGGGGCAAGGTGGTAGTGGAAAATGGATGAAGAATAATGGTGTGTGCATACACATTGATAATATTTTGATTAGTACAAAAACATGAAAATAAACCAAAATAAGATAATAAATTTCACATGAAAACAAGATTTAACATGACACATGATACTTGGGAATTCGACTATATATCAACCCCAAGTAAATATGGTTACTCAATCTCTTTATTCGAGACATGTAGAAACATAACAAAATCCTAATTGATTTCTCATAAATAACTTGGAAATTTTCAAAAAAAACAAATTATGAAACTTGCTAAGTTGGTTGTGTTTAGATTGGGCTCATGTGGTTTAGAAGCTTCTAGAGATAACAAGTATACCAGAGTTAAGGATTTGATATTCTATCATATTGAGGGAGGATGGACTATTTGTGCCTCAACTTACTCTTATCTTTCAATGAATACTAATAGTATTTATAAGATGTGATCCAACATCTACATTTTGTGTCTTCTTATAATTAGATGATTGTGCTATGAACATGCTTTTTAGATTTTCAATGATATTGTATGAGGCACCTCCATAGAAGTTAAGAAATTCAATACAAGTGGTCCATTTCCATTTAGAAGTTATGTACATGCATATTAATTTGCAAGGATAATATTTTCATAGATGAGATGGATTTTTAGCCATGTGAAATGTTGAAAAGATTCCTTCTTACTAAGTAAAATGTTATTCACTCTTCCACAATAAAAATGAATTCAAATGAACAAGGTACATAAAATCTTAAAACTCTACAACTAAAGGAGATTATTTTTTAGGACAAAGGCTCCTAAAAGAAATGGTAGTAGGAATAAGTTCAACACATAATCAACCCACCCTTACATAGGGTGGACAAGAGGAAAAACCATAAAATGTTCTTAAGGATTTTAACATGCCATATTAACAATAAGGATGATTTTGAATCACCAAGTGAGTAAGTCTCTAATCTAAATAAAACCCCCCGTGATTAATTATCATAAAAATGACTTATTGAGCTCTAACATTAGCTTCCACATATTGCATAACCTCAATAACCAATATTTCTTCTTAGACTTAAGCATCCATAACTTACTAATAAAATATTAATATTTTTTTCCCTTCAACTTTAAAAAATGATTCAAATTAACAAGGCTCGAACAAGACAAACTCTACAACTTGAGGGAGTTAATCTCTTAAGAGATATACCTTTTAAGAAATGGAATTAGGTTTAAGTTGAACACAAACAAGTGGACCCACAATCGACTATTAGAAAGAAAAAAAATCCATAAAATTTTCTTAAGAATTTTAAGAAGCCATACTAATGACATGCATGATTCTAAACAAATAAGTGAGTGAATCACCCATTATGATCATTAACCAAATTATTATGGTTAGATAACCCAAAAATTTCCTTTGAATTTAGGGATATAAGTTAGTCCTTTAATTGTTTGTCATATATGTTATTGAAAAAGATATTATTTTCGTCTGTTTGGGGTAGCTCAATTGGCAATGGCCATGGAAATGAAGTCTCACCAAACCATAAGTCATGGGTTCAAATCTTGTGCTATCCCCCAGATCGGGGTGAGAAGTTGGACATGATGAAGATGTAGTCCTACCAAGCTTACAAGAAAAAAAGATAATATTTTCCTTGTAAAACCCAAGGGCAAAGACTAGGGAATCTTGGCTAGGGTCTTAACATCCTACATCAAAATAAGAGTCCACTCAATACAATGTTTAATAAAGTGTAATGAATCTGCAATGACAATATCATCAAGAAGAGATTAATACAATCACAAATATTCCACATTTTTTGGGCCACAAATAACCTCTAAACTTGACCATAATAGGTGTAATTATAAGATATTAGAGTGAAAGACCTTGCCAATGGTTTTCTCACATCAAGTGGCAATTTAGGAGCATTTAAATTCCTCTAGAGTACCTTATGAATTTAATTATATTCATTGATTTCCCTAATCACTCATCTGTCACATTGGGCTTGGGCCTATGTGGGGACCTTCAAGGTATCCATGTCTCTACAATCCTTCAAGGTACAACACAAATCGTTTACGTGAAATCCTTTGGCATGATAATTTTTGTTGGAAATAATAATCCCAACCACCGTCTTAAACACACTGACAAACACCATGCTTGCCCGATCAACTACTGAACGGTTGTGATTTTGTTTGTAGGCGAAAGGACTAAAGTCAGAGCATAAGTACAACATTGACCATTCCGCAACACAACAAAGAAGTTAAGGCACTTAATGAAGTTGGTAAATAAATATGGGCAAGCATTCACTCTGCAATTGTTTCCCACACTCCACAACACCTGCAAGTTCAGAAAACCATTTACTATGTAAAATCACCCATGTTGCGTATTAATTATTTTCTTTGTCATGTATTAATGTCAAATTTGTATGTTGAGATAAATATGGATGGAAAAGTCATTTGTAATGTTGGGCAAGTTAGAGAGCGAGAGAGGGTGAAATTTTGTGAGGTAGTGAGGAGAAAATCATGGAGGAAATATTGGTGGGTGCGTGAAAACTATTTTACGGAGTTTTACAGACATTTACTCCACAACCCCAGTGATGCGTAAATCACAGTAAGTCTTTTGTGTTTTTTTTCACTTGGAGCTGGAGCCTCTATTTATCACGTGAATGTATTTTCTTATATTTTAACATATAATATAATGTGTGGCTTGTTGCGTTATGGTATTAATATTTCACAAGTAGATTTACCACAACCTTTTTTGTTTTACTATGTTTTGTCGTGAATGAGTTTTGTGTTTTATTAAGCCTCTATGTACTTGTGATTTCTTTGTCGCAACATAAGACTTATCTTGCCGCAACTGAAGTTAACTTTGCCGCAACCGATTTTTGAGCTAGACTCCTCTCCTCTACCCCGTAAAATTTTATAACATGGTATCAGAGTGGGTTAAACTCTATCAGTGTAAAAACAAGTGTTTTTACTAGCAGTTAAAAATTGTTTTGAGGGAAAAAATTTTGAAGTGTATTTACCAATAGGTAGAAAGTTTTTTTTCTTTCAATCAGAAATGGAAACATCAAGTACAAGCTTAACTAATCCTTAGATACCTCAGTTGAATGGAAAAAATTATGACTATTGGGCTATTACAATGAAGGCCCTCTTTTCATCTCAAGACATTTGGGATTTGGTGGAGAATGGTTTTCAAGAACCAACAGATGCAACAACATACAATATTTTGTCTCAAGAAGAAAGAGATTTGTTAAGGGACAACAGGAAGAATGATGCAAAAGCCCTCTTCTACATTTTCCAGGCAGTTCATGAAAGTATTTCCCAAGGGTTGTAGCAGCAACGAAGTCCAAGAAAGCATGGGACACCCTCTAGACAAGTTACCAAGGAATGGCAAAAGTCAAGACAACAAAGCTGCAAATGTTGAGAAGAGACTTTCAAACATTGTGTATGAAAGAGTATGAGAATGTGGACTCATTTTTTACACATGTAATTGGGTTGGTTACTCAAATCAGGTCTCATGGTGAGACACTTGAGGAAAGGAGAATAGTTGAGAAAGTTTTAAGAAGCCTACCAACAAGGTTTGATGCCATAGTTGTGGCCATAGAAGAGACAAAGGATCTCTCACAGTTCTCAGTGGATGAGCTTCATGCATCACTGATTTCTCATGAACATAGACTGAATAGAGCAACAAACTCCTCATTGGAGCATTCCTTCAAGACACAAGTTTCATTTGGTCAAGGTCGAGGCAGAGGAAGATCATATGCTAGAGGAAGAGAAAGAAGCCCACACATAGGTGGAAGAAGCAACCCTTCAAGCTCAAGTGGAAGGGGCAACAATCAAAATCCAAGTCAAGGTCCAAGCCAAAATCAAGCACAAGGTCAAAGGTATGATAAATCTCAAGTCCAATGTCATTACTGTAAGAAGTATGGTCATTATGTAAACGAATTTAGAAAGAATCAATATGACATTAGTAACAAACCAAGTGTAAATTTAACAAAAGAAAATTAGAACCATGATAACAAAACAAAGTGATATATGGTATCTAGATTCAGGGTGTAGCAACCACTTGTTAGGGAACAAAGAAATGTTTTCCAACCTAGATGAAAATGTGAAATATTAATTGACATTAGGGACTGATATCAAAGTCTCTATCATGGGAAAAGGAAGAGTAAATATCCTAAAGAATAAGGGGCAGAAGAAGTACATCTCAGATGTTTACTTTGTCCCTGGTCTGAAGCATAACCTCATAAGCATTGGACAACTCATGCAAAAGGGCTACAATGTCTTCTTCAAAAATGATGTGTGCACAATTTTGGATAAGCCTCCAAGCAGACAGTTGATTGCAAAGGTTCAGATGACAAACAATAGAATGTTTTCCCTAAAGATAAGATCGAAATTGAAAGAAGAAGGTGCAGAAGCACAACTATCAATGAACTCACAAGAGGATAGAAGAAAAGATGCATTTGTCACACAAGTAAACTATCAAGCAGAGGTCAAAGATGAAAATTGGTTATGGCATTTGAGATTTGGACATCTCAACTTTGGAGGTTTGAATTTGCTTCATAGGAAAGACATGGTGAAGGGATTACCGCTTATAGAAAAAACAAATAGCCTATGTGAAGGATGTATCTTGGGCAAGCAACATAGAGAGACTTTTCCAGTAGGAAAGTCAGTAAGGGAAAAGACACCTTTGGAGATTGTCCACTCAGATTTATGTGGACCTTTGCAAACACCATCAATTGGTGGCAGCCACTATCTATTGACCTTCATAGATGACTACACAAGGAATATATGGGTCTGTCTCCTAAAACAGAAAAGTGAAGTGTTTGACCACTTTTTCCAATACAAATCTCTTGTTGAGAAGCAAAGTGGACACTACATCAGAGTCCTTAGGACTAAAAGAGGTGGAAAATACATCTCAAATGATTTCCTTCGATTTTGCAGGGAGCATGGAATTCACAAACAATTTACAACAAGATATACACCTCAGAAAAATGGTGTAGCGGAAAGGAAGAATAGGACCATTATGGAGATGGCAAGGAGTATGTTGAAGGAAAAGTATTTGCCAAATGATTATTGGGTTGAAGTTGTCACATGTGCAACATATATCTTGAATAGATGTCCAACCAAAAGCGTCCAGAACATAGTTCCTAAAGAGGCATGGAGTGGAAGGAAGTATAGTGTCACGCACATGAGAGTCTTTGGATGTGTGGCATATGCACATGTTCTGGATGAGTTGAGGAAGAAGTTGGAGAACAATGGGGAGAAATGTATATTTGTTGGATACAGTGATGAATCCAAGGCATACAAACTCTACAATCCATTAACCAAGAAGTTCATAATCAGCAGAGATGTGCTTTTCATAGAAGAGGAAACATGGGATGGAAGTTTAGAGAAGACAGTCAATGTCAAAGCATGCATACCGCATGAGGACAAAGAGGAATTGATAGCAACAAGCAATTCCTCAATAGTGACTCCCTCTACTCCTATTCAAGTGCAACAAAGCGGGTAGCAAGCAACACCATCAACAAATAATAGGACAACATCGCGCAGTCAAGCAAGTGCTTCTCCAAGCATGCCGCAAAGAGAAACACTAAGTGACATGTCAAGCCCATATTCAACAAGCACAAGAAGACCAAAATTCATAAATTTAAATGAAATTTATGAGCAAGATGAAGTTGATAGCAATGCTGGTCTGAATTCATTATTTGCTTTCTTTTGTCATGTGGATGACCCAATCCATTTTGAGGATGTAGTCAAAGAAGAAAAATGGGTTGCGGCAATGGAGGAAGAAATAGAAGAAATAGAAAAGAATGACACATGGGAGTTAGTGAACCTTCCGAAAGGAAAACAAGTCATTGGAGTGAAGTGGGTCTATAAGACCAAGAGCATTGTCGATGATAAGATTGAAAGTCAAAAAGCAAGGCTAGTTGTCAAAGGATACAAGTAGCAGCATCGAAGAGATTATTCGAAGACATTCGCTTCAGTCGCGAGGATGGAGACAGTGCGTACAGTTGTGGTGATTGACATGTAACATAAATGGAAAGTGTATCAAATGGATGTAAAATCAGCGTTCTTGAATGGAGTGCTGAAAGAGAAAGTGTATGTTGCGCAACCACCTGGTTATGAGGTAGCAGGCCAAGAAGACAATGTGTATCACTTGAGGAAAGCTCTTTATGGGTTGAAGTAAGCACCGCATGCATGGTGCAGTAGGATAGATGCTTACTTGTTGGACAATGATTTCGACAAATGTGATGGTGATCCTACCCTCTACATCAAAGAGAGCGATGGTAAGACTCTTGTTATCATCTTATACGTAGATGATTTGATTTTTATGGGCAGTGATGATTTCCCCATCGCTAATTTTAAGCAAGTCATGAAGAATGAATTTGAAATGACTGACTTGGGATTATTAAGGTATTTTTTGGGCATAGAAGTGAAGCAAACAGAAAATGGCATTTTCATTTCTCAAGCAAAGTATGTCACATACATTTTGGAGAGGTTTAAGATGCAGAACAACAAGCCTGCACCAACTCCAACTGTCATGGGGTTGAGGTTGAGAAAAGAAGATTGCAGCAGCAATGTCAATCCAACATTATACAAAAGCATGATAGGCAGCTTGATGTATTTGACGCCAATAGGTCGGATATAATGTATGCAATGATTTTGGTGTCAAGGTTCATGGAGACACCCAAGGAAACACATTGGCAAGCAGCAAAAAGGATTCTAAGGTTTGTCAATGGGAAAAAGGAGTATGGTATTCAGTATGTCGCAACAGATGATTTCAGGTTGGTTGGTTACACTGAAAGTGATTGGGAAGGAAGTGTCGATGATAGAAACAGCACATCATTATATGTTTTTCATTTGGGTTCCGGAGCCATTTCATGGGCTTCCAAGAAGCAGCTAATAGTGTCACTGTCAATAGCAGAAGCTAAATATGTCTCTGAACAACAAGATCATGTCAGGCAGTTTGGATGAGAAGAATGTTGAGGGATCTTCGTCACGACCAAGGGGGAACAACAACTATTTTCTGCGACAACACCTTAGCAATTGCATTATCAAAGAAATCTATTTTTCACATGAGAACCAAGCATATTGATGCTAAATATCATTTTATTAGAGAATTGATTAACAATGATGAAATTGTGTTGCTACACTAAAGGTCACAGGAACAATTTGCTGATATTTTCACAAAGCCATTGGCACGTGAAAGTTTTGTTTATCTCAGAGATTGTTTGGGAATTGTTAATGGCAGTAGTTGTGATTAAGGGGGAGTGTTGGAAATAATAATCCCAACCACCATATTAAACACACTAACAAACACCATGCTTGCCCGGTCAACTACTGCACGATTGTGATTTTGTTTGCAGGCGAAAGGACTGAAGTCAGAGCAGAAGTACAACGTTGACCATTCTGCAACACAAAAAAGAAGTTAAGGCACTTAATGAAGTTGGTAAATAAATATGGGCAAACATTCACTCTGCAACTGTTGCCCACACTCCACAAAACCTGCAAGTTCAGAAAACCATTTACTATGTAAAATCTCCCATGTTGCGTATTAATTATTTTCTCTGTCATGTATTAATGTCAAAATAGTATGTTGAGATAAATATGGATGTAAAAGTCATTTGTAATGTTGGGCAAGTTAGAGAGCAAGAGAGAGTGAAAATTTGTGATGTAGTGAGGAGAAAATCGTGGAGGAAATATTGGTGGGCGCGTGAAAACTGTTTTATGGAGTTTTACAGACATTTACTCTGCAACCCCAGTGATGCATAAATCACAATAAGTATTTTGTGATTTTTTTCACTTGGAGCTGCAGCGTCCATTTATAACGTGAATGTATTTTCTTATATTTTAACATATAATATAATGTGTGGCTTGTTGCGTTATGGTATTAATCTTTCACAAGTAGATTTACCACAACCTTTTTTTTTAACTCTGTTTTGTTGTGAATGAGTTCTCTATTTTATTAAGCCTCTTTGTACTTGTGATTTCTTTACTGCAACATAAGACTTACCTTGCCGCAACTGAAGTTGACTTCGCTGAAACCGAATTTTGAGCTAGACTTCTCTCCTCTACCCTGTAAAATTTTATAACATGGTATCAGAGCAGGTTAAACTCTATTAGTGTAAAAACAACTGCTTTTACTAACAGTTAAAAATTGTTTTGAGGGCAGAATTTTTGAAGTGTATTTACCAGCAGGTAGAAAGTTTTTTTTCTTTCACTCAAAAATGGCAACATCAAGCACAAGCTTGACTAATCCTCAAATACCTCAGTTTAATGGAAAAAATTATGACTATTGGGCTATTACAATGAAGTCCCTATTTTCATCTCAAGACATTTGGGATTTGGTGGAGAATGGTTTTCAAGAACCAGTAGATGCAGCAACATACAATATTTTGTCTCAAGAAGTAAGAGATTTGTTAAGGGACAACAGGAAGAAGGATGAAAAATCCCTCTTCTACATTTTCCAAGTAGTTCATGAAAGTATTTTCCCAAGGGTTGCAGTAGCAACAAAGTCCAAGAAAGCATGGGACACCCTCCAGATAGCCTACCAAGGAATTGCAAAAGTCAAGACAGCAAAGCTGCAAATTTTGAGAAGAGACTTTGAAACACTATGTATGAAAGAGCCTGAGAATGTGAACTCATTTTTTACACATGTAATTGGGTTGGTTACTCAAATCAGGTCTCATGGTGAGACACTTGAGGAAAGGAGAATAGTTGAGAAAGTTTTGAGAAGCCTGCTAGCAACGTTTGATGCGATAGTTGTGGCCATAGAAGAGACAAAGGATCTCTCACAATTCTCAGTAGATGAGTTTCATGCATCACTAATTTCTCATGAACATAGACTTAATAGAGCAACAAGCTCCTCACTGGAGCATGCCTTCAAGACACAGGTTTCATTTGGTCAAGGTCGAGGCGGAGGAAGATCATATGCCATAGGAAGAGGAAGAAGCCCACACAGAGGTGGAAGAAGCAACCCTTCAAGCTCAAGTGGAAGGAGCAACAATCAAAATCCAAGTCAAGGCCCAAGCCAAAATCAAGCACAAGGTTAGAGGTATGATAAATCTCAAGTCCAATGTCATTACTGTAAGAAGTATGGTCATTATGCAAATGAATTTAGAAAGAAGAAATATGACATTAGTAACAAACCAAGTGTAAATTTCAAAAAAGAAAAACAGAACCATGATAGCATGTTTTTAACTTGTAATGTAGCACAAGAAAAACAAAGTGATATATGGTATCTAGATTCAGTGTGTAGCAACCACTTGTCAGGGAACATAGAAATTTATTCCAATCTAGATGAAACTATGAAATCTGAAGTGACATTAAGGACTGATAGTAAAGTCTCTGTCATGGGAAAAGGAAGAGTAAATATCCTAACAAAGAAGGGGGAGAAGAAGTACATCTCAGATGTTTACTTTGTCCCCGGTCTAAAGCATAACCTCATAAGCATTGGACAGCTCATGCAAAAGGGCTACAATGTCTTCTTCAAAAGTGATGTGTGCACAATTTTGGATAAGCCTCCAAGTAGAAAGTTGATTGCAAAGGTTTAGATGACAAACAATAGAATGTTTCCCCTAAAGATAATATCAGATTTGAAAGAAGAAGGTGTAGAAGAACAACTATCAATGAACTCACAAGAGGATAGAAGAAAAGATTCATTTGTCACACAAGTAAACTATCAAGCAAAGGTCAAAGATAATAATTGGTTATGGCATTTGAGATTTGGACATCTCAACTTTGGACGTTTGAATTTGCTACATAGGAAAGGCATGGTGAAGGGATTACCGCTTATAGAAAAAACAAACAGCCTATGTGAAGGATGTATCTTGGGAAAGCAACATAGAGAGACATTTCCAGCAGGAAAGTCAGTAAGGGAAAAGACACCTTTGGAGATTGTCCACTCAGATTTATGTGGACCAATGCAAACACCATCAATTGGTGGCAGCCATTATCTATTGACCTTCATAGATGACTACACAAGGAATATATGGGTCTATCTCCTAAAATAGAATAGTGAAGTGTTTGAGCGCTTTCACCAATACAAAGCTCTTGTTGAGAAGCAAAGTGGACACTACATCAAAGTCCTTAGGACTCACAGAGGTGGCGAATACATCTCAAATGATTTCCTTCGATTTTGCAGGTAGCATGGAATTCACAAGCAATTTACAACAAGATATACACCTCAGCAAAATGGTGTAGCGGAAAGGAAGAATAGGACCATTATGGAGATGGCAAGGAGTATGTTGAAGGAAAAGTATTTTCCAAATGATTATTGGGCTGAAGTTGTCGCATGTGCAACATATATCTTGAATAGATGTCCAACCAAAAGCATCCAAAACGTAGTTCCTGAAGAGGCATGGAGTAGAAGGAAGCATAGCGTCACACACATGAGAGTCTTTGGATGTGTGGCATATGCACATGTCCCGGATGAGTTGAGGAAGAAGTTGGACAACAAGGGGGAGAAATGTATATTTGTTGGATACATTCATGAATCCAAGGCATACAAACTCTACAATCCATTAACCAGGAAGGTCATAATCAATAGAGATATGCTTTTCATAGAATAAGAAGCATGGGATGGAAGTTTAGAGAAGACAGTCAATGTCAAAGCATGCATACCGCATGAGGAAAAAGAGGAATTGACAGCAGCAAGCAATTTCTCAATAGTGACTCCGTCTACTCCTATTCAAGCACAAAAAGGCAGGCAGCAAGCAACACCATCAACAAATAATAGGAAAACATCACGTAGTCAAGCAAGTGCTTCTCCAAGCATGCCGCAAAGTGCAAAACTAAGTGACATGTCAAACCCATATTCAGCAAGCACAAGAAGACCAAAATTCAGAAATTTAAATGTAATTTATAAGCAAGATGAAGTTGATAGTAGCGCTGCTCTGAATTCATTATTTGCTTTGTTTTGTCATGTGGATGAACCAATCCATTTTAAGGATGCAATCAAAGAAGAAAAATGGGTTGCAGTAATGGAGGAAGAAATAGAAAAGAATGACACATGGGAATTAGTGAACCTTCTGAAAGGAAATCAAGTCATTGGAGTGAAGTGGGTCTATAAGACCAAGAGCAATGTCAACAGTAAGATTGAAAGGCACAAGTAAAGGCTAGTTGTCAAAGGATACAAGCAGCAACATGGAAGAGATTATTCGGAGACATTCACGCCAGTCCCGAGGATGGAGACAGTGCGTATAGTTGTGGCGATTTCCATGCAACATAAATGGAAAGTGTATCAAATGCACGTAAAATCAACATTCTTGAATGAAGTGATGAAAGAGGAAGTGTATGTTGTGCAACATCCTAGTTACGAGGTAGAAGGCCAAGAAGACAAAGTGTATCGATTAAGGAAAGCTCTTTATTGGCTGAAGCAAGCACTGCGTGCATGGTGTAGTAGGATAGATGCTTACTTGTTGGAAAATGGTTTCTACAAATGTGACGATGAGCCTACCCTCTACATCAAAGAGAGCGATGGTAAGACTCTTATTGTCATCTTATACGTAGATGATTTGATTTTTATGGGTAGTGATGATTTCCCCATCGCTGATTTCAAGCAAGTCATGAAGAATCAATTTGAAATGACTGACTTGGGATTGTTAAGGTATTTTTTGGGCATAGAAGTGAAGCATACAAAAAATGGCCTTTTCATTTCTCAAGCAAATTATGTCACAGACTGTTGGGCACACGATCCCCCAAGGGAAGTTTTGGGGCTTAAAGCCCAAATTTTCACCAAATCTGATGTAAATACTCTGCCTTTTTTGGGCATGTAGTGCGAATATTGTAAATGAGTCATAGGGTTGTCTGCCCTCATTTTAGTAATGTAATGTTGGCTTTAGAAATCTACCCATGGTCCACGGACCATGGGATTGTATAAATAGAGCGAGGCTCTAAGTTGTAAATAAGTAGGAGAAGTGGAAGCAATAAAGATGAAGAATTGAGTCTTATCGAAGTCTAGAGTTGAGTCTTGGGTCATAGAGTAGGAGAAGGCTTTGCATCTAAGTGCGCAAAGGCCTAGTAGTCCGCAAATGAGTGCGCAGACCCCCGCAACTGAGTGCACATGGAAAGTCAAGTCTATAACCTTTGGAGAAGTAATAAAGAGAAGTTTCATATCATTTTTGTGTATCTTTTCCTATTTTATGCATTGAGTATATTGGGTATGAATTGCAATTTTATTGTTTATATGCGCGAACTTATATGATTATGTTGACTAAGAGAATATAAGACAAAGTATCTGTTTACATGAAGTTAACTAACAAGTATAAGAAGATAAGTAAGAACCATAGTGTAACTTGGGGAATTAGCACAAATCGCTGCCTTAGCAGTGTGAAAGCACCCCAGTCCCTGGTTAGGGCTGTGCAAAGGCGATTATAAAAAATCGTGAAGGCCTCGCAGGCCAAGGCGGTGCGCGAAGTAACCTACGTAAAGGTATTCACAGTTGGACTAAACCGACCCCTTAGACATCTCAAGGGTGTGGAAACTTGGTTCCTGTATCCCCCCATACTGCTTCAGGTAAGACCTCAGTCCACGCTCCATGGGTTGTTGTTGAAGGGGCCAGTAGTATAGGGATTTGTTTGGCTAATTAACTTTGAACTTGGGTCAAGCCTCCTCAAGCCAACAAATGGTTATGTTGCCGAGACCGGAATCTGCATAGATATGTCTGATGTCGTATCATTGGAATCCAACTAAGAAGGAAATTGAAGGGTGGTTGGATAGGAGAATTCATGAGTTCATGGCGCAGGAGAACAGGAATCCGCGACTGACAAAGGAAGAGTGGTTAGACTACTACCTGTACACAGAGATCCATGAAATCCTTTTCTCATTTTTCCCTACTGAGTTGTACGAGTGGATTGCGAAGCTAGCAGATAGCCAAGGAAGGTGGAAAATTGATAGTCTTATTGTGTGGACCCCAGATTTGGTGCATAGATTGGAGGCATCATAAGATAAGATCGCGTGTGTTATTGATCACTGGCTCGATCGGATTATAGGAGGATTCATTACTGAGTTCGCGGTAGATACTTCAGTCAGCTATAGCGAGGCAGAGTGACGCTTCCTCAAAGGACCATGAGGTAAGTACGTAAAGTATCTGAATACTTGGATTAAAATGATATTGTGTGAAAAGAGGGTTATGCAATTACCTTGATGTTCGAAGCTATGTGAAGTGGAAAAACCTATAGAAATGAAGGAAGTAAGGGACCAGAGAATAACCCTTTGATTTCACCTCCGCGAGGGAACGAGGAAGAGCTCTCGAAGGTCTCTCTGCGAAGTGCGATCCATTTTATAAGTAAAAGGATTCCACACATTTCACCCCCACCCACACCACCACCGAAGTCATCGCCTTCACCTCCATCTTCACCCATACCACCTCCACCACCACCGAAAGTCAACATGGCAAGCTCGATAAAGTTGCATGTGTTCAAGGGAGTAGAAAATGAGGATCCGACCCAGTTTTGGTTCGTGATAAGAGTTGTATGGGAAGCACAGGGAGTTATAGATGACAATATAAAGAAAGCGACACTGGTTAGCGCCCTACAGGACCGCACATTGATCTGGTATATTAAACATTCCAATGACAGTCTGAATGCGAGGATCACAGATATCCAAACTGTGCTAAATAAGGAATTTAGCAGGCCGAATTCAGAAGCACAGTCGATCATTGGGTTCAAAGAGATCATAATGCTACCAGGTGAGACTCCTTGGGATTTGGACTAGAGCGTGAAGTGCACAATTCACGAAGCTAATATGACTTTGACAGATGGATAGCACCGCAAATAGTTTGTAGCATCGCTAACGCCGCATTTGAGGAACACGCTATCGCAACAAAGGTTAACGACTCAGGCAGAGGCCTTGGAGATCGTGATGAGGCTACATGAGACCCCAATATAGGATCCTAACTTGGGAGTTCAGCAGATCCACGTGCAGTTGAAAAACTTATGCCTTGAAATGCAGAGTCTGAAACAGGACAAGACAACTCGACTAGAAGTGCATGAAGAGGTATGGTGCGTTAAATGTAAGGATCAAGATCATGACAAGGACCACTACTCAGTGTTCATGAATTACCTCGTGGGAGGAGGACTAATGCCATTAAGGCTGGAAGCACAACCGGGACCTAGTGTGGTGCCTACTTTGTGGTGCGTGATTTTTCAAATAGGAAGGAAACACAATACAGACAACTGCCATTTGTTACAAAAGTATACACAAAATTCGTAGCAATTGTTTTGTAACATTCATAGGTCAGTAGGAAATGATGAGTGCACTTGTAGAAGCTATGAGTTAATGATGGATAGAATTCCCACCTATAGAGTTCAGGCTGAATCGCGGCCCCTAGACCTGAGTGCAGGGATTGTGTGAACCGGATTTCAGGGGCGCGGACGAGGCTGAGGTGGAGGAGGACCTGGAAGAGGTCGCGGACAGCTGATATGCTATAATTGCAGAGGGCTGGGACATTATGCCTATGATTGTACGAATCCAATGTGTCCATCATGTTTGTATTGTACCTTGTTTGATCATGAGATAGAGGATTGTCCTACGCTGATAGCCAGGATACGCGACAAGTGAGCGCTACCACCTCCCCCGACTCAAAAACTATAGATGATGAGGTCTGAGCTGCGCGAGGAAGATCCAAATGTGAATATTGTGCTCCGAAGTTGAATTATGACAGGAGATGATAAAGGCAAATAGCCCGAAGATAACAAGTGGGTTCGCAAAGCTCTAGCGAAAGAAGCGGAGTTTGATTTGGAGCACGCTAAGGAAACCTTAATGGAAGCTAAGAAGAGCTTCACTGATGCCACCACTTCAAAAAGAAAAGATAGACCAGAGCCAGAAATGGACCCATGTATGCTTATGACATTCCTGGAAACATGCATGAAGCTACTACGCGATAGTAAGGTTGTAAAAGGATTGCAGTAACTCATTAACAAATGTGTTGGGACTGCACCAGGAGAACTGCGTGTAGTCCGGAAGATTGGAAAGCATAAGACAAGGACGGGGAGAGAAATGAAGCTAACCATGTAGATTGGATAATATGAGATGGACCAAGTAATTCTCGACTTAGGATCGAACACGAACATTCTACCGAAGCAGACTTGGGAGTGCATGGGGAGGCCTACGTTGCAGTGGTCTCCTATTCAACTGCAAATGGCGAACCAACAAAAGATAATACCCCTGGGGCGACTACAGGGAATCACCGTGGATATTGAGGGAGAGAGTGCACTAGCATACTTTGAGGTGAACCCCTACCCCGCGCTCTTAGGAATTGATTGGGCCACTGACATGAACAGGGTGATTAATCTGAAGAAGCGCAAGATGATTTTTGAGAAGAAGTCTTTGTGCATAGTTATACCCTTAAACCCTACTGAGGGATCACGCTACACCGAGCTGGTGCATGACTATGAAAGCTATGATGATTTGGACTGCATCTACAAGATAACCGCACGAGAGCAAGACTGCATAAATCCCACCGCGGATGGATGAATATCATGGGAGCATGAAAGCTCCTTCACTTCAGATTCGAATGAGGAGATAGAACGATGGAAGAATCAGTTACACGAGGTAACCACGCTTAATTGTAACATGATGACAATGTCACTACACTGTGTATCAACAGAGGTGAGAGATCTCCCTACTTACGATGGATTAGGTGAGGTAGATGATTTCTTGGATAGATTTTAAAGAGAGGTGTCAGAAAAGCAATGTTTCCAAGCCTTGAATTTGGTACTGTGCACTACACCTACAAGGTGGTGGGGTACGCACAAAGGAAGCTTTGAAGACTAGTGTGCATGTAGAAAAATGTTGCGTTCACGGTTTGGAAAACCTATAGTGCAATTGGAAGATAAATACAATGGATGGGATGGTCTGTGCGCGCATCTATCTAGGTGGGTATAGGCATATGGTAAACAACCTACATGGATATACATGAATTGTGCATTGGGAAATAAGGTCAATAAGCATGTGCTAGGGGGGAAAATGTGCGAATGGTTCCTCAAGTTGGAACAACAAACTATGGAGAGAATGGGCGCGCAGAAGGTTATAGGCCCAGAATCATTTTACAAAGTGTGCAAAGCATTGAACAAGGTATGTAATGCGCAACGAAGTGATTGGGACCTACGCGTACTGGCAGTATTGTGGGCTTATAGGAAAACGTGCAAGAAACTGATGGAACAGATGCCTTCTAGGCTGACCTATGGAGCGAACATTGTAATTCTGATGGAATATATCATGCCTAGTTCATGTGTAGCAGCGCCCCCGAATATGACGGTTTGTGGAGCCTTGGAAGAAGGGATCACGTAGTTGGAAGAACTCGAAGAAGAACACTTGGGACGTGATGAAGAGATTTCGTAGGGTAATCTTAAGCTCAAAGAACTCATGAATGAAAGAGTTCAGTTGAGGGAGAAAAGCACCATGGTGGAAGCAGAAGTCAAGAAGCTTGAGGAAGGAATATAGAAGGACTTTCTTGATAAGAAAACTGTGGTGATAAAACAGGATGTGCACGATTACGTTGAAAAATTTGGGGCCTACCACTGAGAGTTGATCAGTTTAATGCCTTGGATTGGACCATATGTTACTAAGGGGATCACAGATGGTGGGGTGATGCAAATGGTAAAGTGAGCGATGCAGATAGTAAAGTTAAAAGGCGGACTTTTCCCAGGAAAAGTGAGTGATGGTCGGTTGAAGCCATATACAAGTGGCCCAACCACCTGACTAGCCATAGGAAGCACAGTCTTAGTGCCCCAGGTAGTTGAAAGGAGGTGCGGGACTATAAACTACTCTATCTGGGAGCTACATGATGTCAGGGCTGCGCGCAGGAGAGAAGTGTCACAGGGTCCGCGACATCGCAAGGGTAGTTGCGCTGCCGCATGGGTTAGATGGAAAGTGACCATTATAGTCACTATTCATGATGTGATGCTTGGTTTGAGACCAAATGGAGTGGGCGATAGGCATTTAAGACAGGCTTTATGGGCTAGATTTGGGAAAATCTACTGCCAAGGGAGCATTAATGAACCAGATTTGGGGGGAATGGTCGAATTCGAATTCAAAAGGCATTATAAATTGCAAAGGGCTGCCCAACAAACAACACTTGGCCATTTGAGAATTGAGCTATTGCGCGCCCAAAGATCTATGAACCCAGATTTGTTTGATTTTTTGAAGTCGAAGGCGTTGTTTGAGCACTTACCTGAGCTATTGAGAGATTTGTGGAACAACAGTATGACCACACTAGAGGAAGCCATGGATATCAGTGAAATGACCGCTGAAGAGGCCACACAGGCCATGAAAATAGGAGATGCCCCTGAGAGCGATGGAATAGTTGCGCAAATCCCTAAATCATTGCACACGCCGAGACCAAAGAAAGATAAGCAGCCCATGGTTTTGGTGCACATGTCCCCTAGAAACTCGCTGCAAACTAAACTGACCATGGAAGAAAAGGGGAAAGCGGTTAATGTGGAAACCGATGAGGAGGAGGAAGACCTTGAGGAAATCCTAGTCGAAGAGGAGGAGGACGAAGAAATGGAGGAAGAAACCCAAGGTGTGGACCCTCTAACCAGGCTGCCAGCATATGTTCCTCCATGAAAAGGGAAAGAAAGGGTACCTAAGGACCTAGATGAGAGCAAGAGCTCTCTGTAAACTCTACTACTACCTGAAGATATCATTTTTGAAGGAGCGCAATTGGGATGGGTGCTGGGTCTAAAGTTTGAAGACTGGGATCTTGCGAACCACAAGAAGTTCCCACACTTGGCAACCTCCTAGCTCATGAGGCTGAAGAAAAACATTGCGACGAGAGTCATAGAGTTGGAGCCACACAAGTGGTTGCATGAATTTGAGAAAGAAGGGTTGTTAAACCTACTCTGGGTGCCGAATTACCATCGCGCCCCAATAACTATCTTTGTCATCAGGTAGCTGCTTTTCCTGGTGCATGATGGGTGTTTGTGGCTGGAGGAGCCCATCCCCATTAGGGACCACCTGATTCATAGAATTACTCGACTTCCCTACAAAGGGGAGGACCCCGTGGATATTTCGGAGGGCAAGAGCAATGACTTGGCCATCGTGGAGGCCATGAAGGAAAAATTCAAGCTGGAGAAAAAGAATAGAGGGTACACGATCTCTAGTATCAACAACAATGCAGTCAGAGTTGTCACCCATATACTAGATAGCAAGGTTATGCGGAGGTGTCGCGCGGATGAGGTTCCCGCGTGTTTCCGGGAAAACTAGTGTCTTTTCGATCTGCTAGTCCCACTAAGATTGGCAGCTATCTTAGAAACAAACAATCAAAGCAATTTGCGATTTCCTCTATGTATGATAAATAAGAGAGAAGCAAAGGGACCAACCCAGATCTTCCGTTTGACTCCTTGCTTGATTTTTCTCTCCCTTGATAAAGCTTGCAACTCCTCTCCTACTTGTCTCGCTTAGAGAACACTTGTAGAGACAAAGTAACAAAACACCATCAAAGCTTCTCGATCTATAATATCATAAACAATGCAGAATCGGAAATACATTGAACATACGATTGCATTCACAAATAACAAGATTCACAAATGCACGATTGTATGGAGGAAAACTCAAAGAACTTTATTAAAATAGAAGGGAGAATTACAACCCAGCTGTCTGATCTAGCATCATCCTCCCAGCATCAAAGCCCTCTTCACCTCATGAAAAGCAAGATCACCCAACAATACAATGTTCTTTCCCAAAGATAAACTAACAACACTTCCTTACAAATTACAAAATTCCAACCCCCAGATCTCTCATATGAGGGATCCATTTATAGATGTCTTGCAAGGGTGTAAGTCAGCTCTGGGTTTTATATTAGTGTCATTCCACTCATAGTTCTTGGTTCGACTTGGAGATTTCATTGATCTCTTACTCATCCCTGGTCAAATTCAGAGAGGCAAGTGTCATGGGAGAAGTTTCTAGAAGATTCCATGAGCATCCACTTAGCAAACTGTCTCAGCCATTTGTCCATTCTTGCTCATCGCACCCTACAGAAGGCCTCTTCAGTATGCATCGCACCTAGCTAGTGTAGGAGCCAGTATGCATCACACCTTGACAATGGAGCAATCAGTATGGTCCAGTTTTGGCCAATTCTGAGTGGTTTTTCAAGTGGAACTTCTAGGGAATGACGTAATCAGTTGACTATGATCATTTAGGGTATGAAACAACGCTTTTAGGGGTTAAAGAGCCCTTGGTTTATCGACATATAAGATTGGGGTTTCATTGCCCAAATATGTCTATAACACCGCGCCGGTGATAGAAGTTGCCACGCAATGCATGGAGGGGGTCTAGTTTAACTAGTCTGAGTATTTGTACAAGGAGTTCCTGGAGAATTGTCATGAGGCATAGGAACAGGGAAAGACCTTCCACTATGCATATCTTCTGTTTTCCATAGTGCTGGTGGCTTGGGAATTTCCTGAGGACAACCAGTTCCCCAAAATTGCGTGGGATCTTCATGGAGGCAGAGAAGTATGCTTCGTTGTGGGCCACTAAATATGCGTAGAGGATCCGAGACAGTAAGATATTTTGGGTGTTCATGGAGATGAACATCAGAATGGGGATTAACCGCAAGCCACAGTTATCACCCACTATCTATAATAGTCTACAAAACTTCATGGAGTTCAAGGCAGACTTCCACCACATGTATGTCAGGGTGCGCAATGACCCCGCGAAGAAGTGGAATGAGCTCCCATACCTAGCCATGGACGATGTCATATTCATCGTACTTGAGTCGTGGCTGCCAAAGTGGTGCACTACATCCATCTCTGCGTTGGAAACGGAGAAATCGGCTGCAGAAAAGAAGAAGGAGGAGGCAAAACTGCAGATGGTGCAGTTAGCAGAGAAAAGAAGAAAAGAGGTAGCAACAGCAAAGGCACAGGAGGTGCAGGACACCGTGAAGGCAGTAGCAGAACAACAGAAAGCAACAGCTGAGCAGCAATAGGCAATAAAGAAGGAGCACAAAGGCCATAAGTCACCCTCACCTGAGGAAGAGCCTAAGATAGAGGAAGGTGGCACAGACCCAAAAACAACATCTACACAGTTGAAGCGCCAATGCCTAAGAGAGCAGGTGGGGCCGTGAAAGAAGTCGAAAGCTTCTAAGACTTCTTTTGACCCAATCATCCTCATAGAAGGAGATCTCCATGATATAGGGGAGACGATTCATGGAGGAGAATTAGATTGTGTTGGGGGCCCTCCAGGCACAGATATAGGAGTTGCAGGTGCACACTCCTCAGGCTGGTACTCTCTCGACCAGCCTTGCAGTAGGAACGGCTGCAGCTGAGGAAATGCTACGCGCCCGCATGACCAACACCATAGTGCTGCCAGAGGGGGCACTGGTTATAGAGAATGAGGTCGACAGGCCTACGGTTAGTGCATTGAAGGGAGTAGGGATCAACATGGTTGCGCTCCCTCGGGAGACACTCTATGTCCTGCAGGATGGAGTGACTGCAGAACTGCAGCTAGGGAGGGCCGTGCACTACAGGTGTTGAGTGAGTAGAAAATTAATATGGAACAACTGAGCCTGCAGCATGACGAGTTAGTGGCGCAGAACCGATAGATGGTGCAGGTGGTTGAGGAGGCCTACGAGATGGTCCCTGAGTTGGCCATCCCAGCAGAGGCACGCATCCAGAGGTTAGTAGCAGGGGTGCGTGAAGTGCGAGAAGAGATGGCTAAGGTTCAGCTAGAACTAAACCTTCAGATAGCAAAGTTGCGGTTGAAGGTACAACCTTCAACTCCTCTAGAGGTGAGGGAACAGCGCGCTAGCGCCATTACATTGGGGATGGAGGAGATTAGCAGTGCAATGAAGGACTACACCAAAATGTTGGAAGAGTCATTCGAGGTCCTTACCACTCTACAGGAGGACCCAAACATACATCACTTAGAAACAGAGGGTGGCGAGTTGTAGCAACAGTATGATGATATAAAAGGGACTGTGTAGATGGTGGCCCTTACACAGAGGCTCGCATAGATGCAATAAGCAAAAGCGCTTAAGGAGCAGGTAGACGTGGCACGACACAAAGAAGCAGATTTGAAGGCACACATCCAACCTTGGATTGATGAGGCATTTGTCATTAAAGCCTCGATCGAAGCCAAGCTTGCGTAGATGCAGGGAACGTAGGAGTAGATGCAAGGAAGTAGTTCAAATACCGTGGTCTCTGAACAACGCATGCAGGAGGTACAGTAGGCAGCTGCTCAGGGCACTATCGATCTTGCAGCAGTTCAGGCAGAGTTGGGAGGTCTCTGCATGAAGATCTCTGCACCGACAGAGTGACTCGACGGTGAGTCACGATGTCTGTGTTCGGGACTTGTTGGGCGCGGGATCCCCCAAGGGAATTTTTGGGGCTTAAAGCCCAGATTTTGACCAAATCTGATGTAAAGACTCCACAGTTTTTGGGCGTATGTTAGGTCCCTATAATACTAGTGATTCCCCCATTACTATTTTCGTTGTATCCCTTATTAATATTTTTGTGCCCCTATTGTCCCCATATTGTTATTATTGTGCCCTATAGAATCCCTCTATTGTTATTTTTGTGCCTTTATATTATTATTGTTAGGTTGGCTTGGCTATATTGTGACCCCTTAGACCCCTATATATAGAAAGGAGGTTTTGTCATTTGAATCATCCAAGAATTGTTCATTTGTGTAGTGTAAAGGAGGTTTCCCCCTCGAAGAGACTGAATTATAAGGCTTTGATCTATATTTTCTATCTTTTTGTGAGTTGGTTTCATAACATTTGGTATCAGAGCTTTGGATTTTAGGGTTTTGCTGCTCCAAACAGGTCATCGTGGAATTTTCGCTATAACTTTTTTCTGTGACATTTCAGATGCTAAAAAAAAAACCCATTTGGGTTGAAATCGTTCTGAACCTCGGGTCCAAATTTCAGAGCTTTTTGCGCTATATTTGTGGAGATATGATCTGAGGAAGTTGGCCTTTTTGTAGACTCCTGAATTACATTACAAATAGGTGACCTGGGGAAAATAGTCATAACTTTTGTTTTGAGCATCAGATTGAAATTTCATAAGAAGTTACAGAAAGAGGACGGACTGTAGTTTCTTGTGTATATTTTTCAGATCCTAAGGTCAAAATAGTGACATGTGGCACTTCATACAAGTTCGCTCTTCTGCAAAGGTTTATAATCAGGTCATCTTGGGAGATTGTGCATAACTCTTTCTTGGGGAATCTAAATTTGATTAGACTAGTGTCATTGGAAGGAGGACGCAAAGGGCTACTGTATATCACAATTTCAAAACTGGAAGATCCGAAATTACAGAGATACATCAGATGCAATATTGAGCTCCTACAAAGTGAAAAAAGGTGTGTAAATTTTTTAAAATTTTGCATAAGCTTGGTTTGAAAAATTAATTTGAAGGAATTCGAAGGGCATAGTAAAGCATTATTATCGGTAATTGATGCCCTAAAGAAAGAAAATGGAAACACCTAGTAAGCAACCTGAAAGCTCTAGCATGACTTGTGAACAAGAGGAAGAAATGCAACATGATATATCAAAATTACAAGACCAAGTACAACAAATTTCATTCTCACTAAAGGTAAATGAATCCAATATGAATGGCGTGGAAGCTAATATGAATGGAATGCAAGTTAAGATGGAATCTAAGATGGATGGCTTGGAAGCTAAGATGCATGGCATGGACGATAAGATGGAAGAATTGAAGATAAATTTGAATAAGTTGCTACAAGAAATGGTCACTAATGGTGAAAGGGTAGTAAAGGAAACTCAAGATGAGAACAAAAGAAATGCTAATCATGATTTCATAGAATCTAATGTTGGATTGAAGATCCACCATGTTCCAAAAATCGATACGAGGAAGTTTGATGGCAAGGATCCCGAAACATGGATACTACAGATGGAGCAATCTTTCGATCTCCATAATGTGCAAAACACGCAATAGGTACGTATTGCAACTGTATATTTGGAACCAAATCAGTTTATATGGTATCGATGGCTTTTCTCTCGTAAACAAATTGTCACTTGGGCAATTTTTATGGAAGAAACGATAGCACATTATGAGGATATAAAAAGCAACAATTTTTTTAGCCAATTGATAAATCTCAAACAAAAGGGTTTAATGATGGAGCACATTGAGGACTTCCAAAAATTGAACATAAGGGTAAAAGATATTCCAGAGGAGCATAGGATTGATGTGTTCATAGGGACTTTAAAGGATAATATCCAACATGAGGTTCGCCTTTGGGAACCTAATTCATTGGAGAAGGCATTCAAGTTAGCAAGAAAAATGGAAAGCAAAATTATGGCAACGAGGAAGCCTACCACTCACAACTATAAAGATGGAAGTGTTGTTGCCCCTAGCCTTCCACAACCTACAAGGTTGACACCACAACAATTGGAAGAAAAAAGATCAAAAGGGTTTTGTTATAGCTGTGATAGCAAATACACTAAAGGTCATAAGTGTGTTGAGAATAAATTATTCTACATAGATTGTGAAGAGGAGGAAGAAAATGAACAAGAAATTTCAAAAGAAGAGGATATACTCCAGGAACAAACCCTAGATAAAGAAGAAATGAATCCAACCATATCTTGTAATGCATTGGCTAGAATTACCACTCCTCAAATTTCAAGACAGAAAGACATATCAAGAAGAAAAAGGTAATAATGTTGATTGACTCAAGAAGTACCCACAATTTTATTCATTGTAAGATAGCTAAAGAATTGAATTGCTTCCTATATCCAGCACCAGAGTGTCAAGTGATAGTTGCAAGTGGAGGAACCATAAATTGCTCTGGAAAGTGCCATAATATCAAGCTATCCATGGGAGAATATGTATTGAATAGCCAAATTCTTTCCATTCCAATGGGTGGTGTTGATGTTGTACTAGGAGTCCAATGGCTACAATCCTTGGGTACAATAGCTTTTAATTTTCAATAACTTTTCATGAAATTTTCTGTGGAAGGAAAGGAAGTTGAATTAAGGGGTATTGTAGGGAAATTGGGAAAGATAATCAGCTCTAATGGTATGACAAAGCTTCTAAAGAAGGAACAACGAGGTGTAATTGCACAATTATGTTCACTAGATGTTTCCACAGTGAAATCATCTATTTCTCCAGACCTCCAAAAAGTCTTGGACAATCATTCCAAGGTATTTGAGACTCCCAAAGGTCTCCCACTTATTCGTGATCATGATCACACTATTCATTTGATTCCAGGAAGTGTTCCTCCAAACATCAGGCCGTACAGATATCCCTATGCCCAAAAGAGTGAAATTGAACGTATGGTTGCAGAAATGCTAGAGGCTGGTATAATGTTAGGGTCCCACCCCAACCCCCTTATTTATGTCATGGGATCACGTCATAGTCAAGAGTCAATAAAGCCCATATTAATATCTGTAAGTGGTTAACCCGCAATTAATGACAGGACCACAGTTAGTTGCAAATGGGCCGTAGTATTAGATAGATGGTATTAATAAAACCCACGGTATTGGCCCGTGGTATTGCATGTATGAGTCATATATAAAGGATAGAGACTCCCTGCGAGGAGTATCGTGTCTTTTTTGTAATCGAGCTCTGCTCTATTGGAGGTTTCCCCCTCGAAGAGGCAAGTGAACATTACTCTATGAATAATAAAATCATTGCTATTCTGTGTTCTGGGTATCTTTTCTTCGCATATTCTGTATTGGGTATCATTTTGCAAGTTAAGAGCATAACAAGTGGTATTAGAGCACTTTCCAGGGCCGGTGGGATCTCCAATTCTTAGCAATTTTTTTTTGGCTAGAGACGTGTTCCGGCGTCTTTAAACCACGGGATCTGTCGTTGAGCGCATAAACTTGCGGATTTGGGGAGGCATGCACGCAGGAAATACAAGAGGTGGTCACATCTGTTGGACTCCCTTGTAACCCCTGTGGGTACCCCTTCGAGTAGTAGCACATTAGATAGAACCGCGCACGGACTGTCTTCCACGTACCCTCTGGGTATATCGGAAGCCCCCCACTCAACTCCTAAAGAAAAATTCCTTCTTCTGGAATGAGGAAGCACAACAGGCATTTACCGCTCTCAAAAACACCATGTGTTCCACTCTAGTCTTAGCACTACCTGACTTTACCAAATCCTTTGTCATTGAATGTGATGGTTCGGGGACCAGTATTGGGGCGGTCTTAATGCAGGAAGGGCGCCCTTTGGCCTTCACAAGCCAACAACTAAGTGGGAGGAATCTGGGCCAATCTACCTACGAAAAAGAAATGATGGCCATCTTACATGCCGTCGAGACCTGGCGACCTTACTTATTGGGGCGACGTTTCCAAATCCGCACAGATCATCACAGTCTTAAACATTTTTTGGAGCAACGCCTATCCTCCCCACAACAAAATAAATGGCTCGCCAAAATGCTGGGATATGATTATGAGATCATTTACAAGAAAGGGAAAGACAATAGTGTAGCAGATGCATTATCTCGCCAATTTGAGGAAGAAAGTACTCTGCTAGCAATTTCCCTCCCCATTCCAGAATGGATTGAAGAGGCTCGCAAGGAATGGTTTTCACACCCCGGGCTATCCCAACTCATTTCTCAATTGCAGGTAGATCCAAATTCCACCAAGGGCTACTCGTGGCAGGATGATATTCTTCGCTACAAGGACAGAGTCGTAATATCCCCAACATCCACCCTCAAAGGTCGCATTTTGGCAGAATTGCACTCATCGCCCATTGCAAGACATTCAGGCTTTCAAAAGACGTATGCTCGCACCAGAAGATCATTTTTTTGGACAGGCATGAAAAAGGACATCCTTACTTTTGTAGCAGAATGCGATGTCTGTCAACGCCACAAAGGGGAAACCGTCAACACACCAGGCACATTACAACCATTGCCCATTCCGACATCAATTTGGACGGAAGTTTCTATGGATTTCATTAATGGTCTTCCAAAGTTCGGGAACAAGTCAGTCATCATGGTGGTGGTGGACCGACTATCGAAGTATGCTCATTTCTATGCCCTACCCCACCCATTTACACCAACTTTGGTCGCTCAATATTTCATGGATCAGATTTTCAAATTGCATGGCATGCCCACTTCTATTGTGTCCGATCGCGACCCGATCTTCACCAGTAATTTTTGGCAGGAACTCTTCAGGATATAAGGCACTCAACTAAAACTCAGTACTTCCTATCATCCGCAAACGGATGGTCAAATTGAAGCCATCAACAAATGTCTAGAAACCTACCTTAGGTGTTTCACTTCAGAAAAGCAACACCTTTGGGTACAGTGGTTACCTCTGGTTGAATGGTGGTATAACACCAACTATCATGCCACCACCAAAATGACTCCCTATGAAGCAGTATATGGTCAACTTCTACCTTCCCCTACCTCTTATCTCAAGGGGTGCTCCAAAGTACAAGTAGTGGATCAACTCCTACAACACCGTGCAACCATGCTCGCCCATCTTAGAGAGAATCTTCATCAAGCTCAGAACCGCATGAAGCAACAGGTAGACCAGCATCACTCAGAGCGCCAATTTCAAGAAGGGGATCAGGTCTTTTTGAGGCTGCAACCATATAAGCAAACATCACTCAAAGACAAGGGTTGTCAGAAGCTATCTACAAAATTCTACGGACCATACCAAGTACTTCAACGCATTGGAGAAGTGGCTTACAAGTTGGCTTTGCCACCTATTGCAAAAATCCATCCAGTTTTCCATGTATCGTGCCTCAAGAAAGTGATCGGGAACAATTGCCGAGTTCAAACTAGTCTACCTGAATTGGATGAAGAAGGGTCAATCTGGCTTCAACCCGAACAGGTTCTAGACACAAGAGACAAACACCTGTGCGGCCGCATGATTAAGGAAGTCCTCGTCAAATGGAAAGACACCTCTCCGGAAGATGCAACTTGGGAACCAGCCACTATTCTTCAGCAGTTTCCGCAGCTTCAGCCTTGAGGACAAGGCTAGTCTTAAGGGGGAGGGCATGTTAGGGTCCCACCCTAACTCCCTTATTTATGTCATGGGATCACGTCATAGTCAAGAGTCAATAAAGCCCATATTAATATTTGTAAGTGGTTAACCCGCAATTAATGACGGGACCACAGTTAGTTGCAAATGGGTCGTAGTATTAGATAGATGGTATTAATAAAACCCGCGGTATTGGCCCGTGGTATTGCATGTATGAGTCATATATAAAGGATAGAGACTCCCTGCGAGGAGTATAATGTCTTATTTTGTAATCGAGCTCTGCTCTATTGGAGGTTGCCCCCTCGAAGAGGCAAGTGAACATTACTCTCTGAATAATAAAATCATTGCTATTCTGTGTTCTGGGTATCTTTTCTTCGCATATTCTGTATTGGGTATCATTTTGCAGGTTAAGAGCATAACATATAATTCAACCTAGTCAATGTTCTTTCTCTACTCCAGTAGTATTCGTGCACAAGAAGAATGGATCTTGGCACATGTGTCGAGATTATAGGGAACCCAACAAACTCAATATTGTATATAAATTTATCATTCCTGTCATTGATGAATTATTGGATGAATTGCATGGATCAATTTACTTCACCAAGTTGGATCTTCGTTCAGGATATCATCAAATCAGAATGAAGACTGAAGACATTCTGAAAACAACATTTAGAACTCATGAGGATCATTATGAATTTTTGGTCATGCCTTTTGGCCTTACCAATGCACCTTCTACATTTCAAGGTTTGATGAATTCCATTTTCAAACCCTTCCTTAGAAAATTTGTGTTAGTATTTTTTTATGATATACTAATCTACAACAAGTCTTGGAAGGATCATGTTGAACATGTTAACAGCGTGCTCAAACTATTGAAGGAGAAACAATTATATGCAAAAAGCTCCAAATGTTTCTTTGGATTACAAGAGGTGGAATATCTGGGTCATATTGTATCTCATGAAGGTGTTAAGGTAGACCCTAGCAAAATTAAAGCCATTAAGGAATGGAAAATCCCCACATCCATAAAGCATCTGCGAGGGTTTCTCAGGTTGACATGGCATTATCGCAAGTTTGTTAAGAGTTATGGGAGAATAGCAGCACCTTTAACAACATTACTGAAGAAATATGCATTTTCATGGACTCCAAAAGAAACAAAGGCCTTCGAACATCTTAAAGAGGCAATGTGCCAAGCAACGGTCTTAGCTACACCAGACTTCAAAAAAACCTTTATTGTGGAATGTGATGCTTCAGGAAATGGAATTGGTGCTGTTTTAATGTAAGATGAAAGACCAATTGCTTTCGAAAGTCATCCAATCAAGGGAAAGTATTTACACAAAGCTATTTATGAGAAGGAAATGTTGGCAATACTACATGCACTTAAGAAATGGCAACCCTACCTAATGGGAAGACACTTCAAGGTAAAAATGGATCATGATAGTCTTAAACACTTTTTAGAACAAAGATTATCCTATGAAGAGCAACAAAAATGGGTCACAAAGATGTTGGGTTATGACTTTGAGATCATCTACAAAAAAGGGAAGCAAAATGTTGTGGAAGATGCACTCTCAAGAAAGGATGAGGATGTGGAAGCATTATTGTGCGCTATTTCTATTATCCAACCAGATTGGATAAACGAAGCAAGGGAGAAATCGAATAATGATGAATAAGTGTAGGCACTTATTCGAAAGTTACAACAAGATTCCAGTACATCTGATACATTTCATTGGAAAAATGATTCATTATGGTACAAAGATTGCTTATACCTCTGTAAGAATTCCCAGCTCAAACAAAACATTCTTATGGAATTGCACACTTCTCCCTTAGGAGGGAACTTAGGATTTTTAAAAACTTACCACAGGGTTAAGAAGGAATTTTTTTGGGATGGCCTTAAATCGGATATTCAAAAGTTTGTGGCAGAATGTTTGGTTTTCCAACAAAATGAAGTTGCAACAATTAAGACCCCAGGTCTATTACAACCTTTATCCATTCCAAGCCAATGTTGGGAGGAGGTTTCAATGGATTTTATCACAGGTTTACCCAAGTCTGAAGGAAAGAGTGTCATCATGGTGGTAGTTGACAGACTTACCAAGTATGCACAGTTTTGTGTGTTATAACATCCATTTAAAGCCAATACAGTTTCTACTACATTTATGGAAACAATTCAAAAGCTACATGGAAACCCAAAGATTATTGTAAGTGACAGAGATCCCATTTTCACTGGAAATTTTTGGATATAATTATTTTCTTGTCTTGGTACTCAGTTAGCTCATAGCTCATCTTATCATCCTCAATCTGATGGGTAAACTGAGATAGTAAACAAATGTTTGGAAGGATATCTTTGTTGCTTTGTATCTGATAAATAGACACAATGGGTCAAATGGTTGCCTCTGGCTAAATGGTGGTATAACAATTCCTTCCATACTGGAGCAAAAATGACCCCATTTATGGTACTTTATGGATATCAACCACCATCCATCACATCATATTTAAGAGAAAGGTTGAAGCAGTGGAACATCACATCGAGCATCAACAACAAGTTCCCCAACTCTTAAAGGATAACCTCACGTTGGCACAGAATAGAATGAAACAATAGGCAGATCAACATTGTAGTGAAAGAAGTTTTGATGTAGGTGACTGGGTATTCCTACGGTTACAACCATATAAACAAATGTTCCTCAAGCAAGCTAAGAAGGATAATAAATTATCACCAAAGTATTATGGACCATACAATGTGTTGCAAAGGATTGGTACTATGGCATACAAATTGGAGCTTCCTGCAGCTTCTCGAGTGCACCCAGTTTTCCATGTTTCATGTTTAAAGAAGGTTATAGGCGATAAGCTCCCATTTCAAACAATATTGCCGCAACTTGACAAGGTAGGAAAAATTATATTAGAACCGAAAGCAGTCACAGAAACAAGAACTCAACAACTACAAAATCGATCAATTTCATAGTATCTCATAAAGTGGAAGAACTTATCTGTTGAAGATTCCACATGGGAGGATGAGAATTTTACACAGAAGCATCTAGAACTACTCAAGCGTTGAGTACAACACTTTTTTGAAGGAGAGGGGGAATGTTAGGTCCCAATAATACTAGTGATTCCCCCATTACTATTGTCGTTGTATACCTTATTAATATTGTTGTGCCCCTATTGTCCCCATATTGTTATTATTGTGCCCCATAGAATCCCTCTATTGTTATTTTTGTGCCTTTATATTATTATTGTTAGGTTGGCTTGGTTATATTGTGACCCCTTAGATTCCTATATATATAAAGGATGTTTTTTCATTTGAATCATCCAAGAATTGTTCATTTGTGTAATGTAAAGGCACTTGCCCCCTTGAAGAGGCTGAATTATAACGCGTTGATCTATATTTTCTATCTTTTTGTGAGCTAGTTTCATAACAGCGCATAGCGCGAAGATTGTAAATGAGTCATAGGGTTGTCCGCCCTCATTTTTGTAATGTAATGTCGGCTTTAGAAATCTACCCATGGTCCGCGGACCATGGGATTGAATAAATACAACAAGGCTCTAAGTTGTAAATAAGTAAGAGAAGTGTAAGCAATAGAGATGAATAATTGAATCTTATCGAAGTGTAGGGTCGAGTCTTGGGTAATAGAGTAGGAGAAGGCTCAACAGCTGAGTGCGTAGAGGCCTAGTAGTCCACAGCTGATTGCACGGTCCCCTGCAGTTGAGTGCGCAGGGCGAGTCGAGTCTGTAACCTTTGGAGAAGTAATAAAGAGAAGTTTCATATCATTTTTGTGTATCTTTTCCTGTTTTATGCATTCAGTATATTGGGTATGAATTGCATTTGTACTGTTTATATGCGCAAACTTATATGATTATGTTAACTAAGAGAATATAAGACAAAGTATTTGTTTACGTGAATTTAACTAACAAGTATAAGAAGATAAGTAAGATCCATTGTGTAACTTGGGGAATTAGCACAAATCGCTGCATTAGCAGCGCAAAAGCATCCCAGTCCCTAGTTATCGCTGCACGAAGGTGATTATAACAGATCGTGAAGGCCTTGCAGGCCAAGGCAGTGTGCAAAGTAACCTGCGTGAAGGTATTCACAGTTGGACTAAACCGACTCCTCAGACATCTCAAGGGTGCGAAAACTTGGTTCCAGCATCCCTCGATACTGCTTCGGGTGAGACCTCAGTCCGCGCTCTACGGGATGTTTCCGAAAGGGCTAGTAGTACAGGGATTCGTTTGGCTAATTAACTCCGAACCTGGGTCAAGCCTCCTCAAGCCAACATAGAAATTTTGGAGAGGTTTAAGATGCAGAACAGCAAGCCCGCACCTTGGTTGTCATTTACATTCATTGTGGATCCTTTTACCAATGGAATGGATATAAGTATGTAGGTATCTATGCTAATGAAATTCTAAATTTAACAAATTTTCATCCATTCAAGATTTTTGAAATACGAAAACATTGCCAAATATATTAGATTAAATAGTTTTTGTGTATCCACATGATTGTTAAATACGCATAGTTAACTTAGCATATTAGAAGTTAGCTACAAAAGAATTATTGTTATATGTACAAAATATTAAAAGATGATTCTTCATTGGTTAGATTTGGAGTTTTGAATGATTTGATATACATTAATGAAATCACATCAAAGCATGAAGAAGAATCTATGAAACTTTTTATTTCCCAAAAATTGTTAGAAAATTTTCCGGGGCAAAGGAGTGAATTCTAGATCAAAATTCAGTTGTCTTATGTTGCGGCAAAGAAATTGCAAGTACACAGAGGCTTAATAAAACACAAAACACAGAATTCATTCACCGCAAAATAGAGTAAAACAAAAAAGGTTGTGGTAAATCTACTTGTGAAAGATTAATACCATAGTGCAACAAGCCACACTTTAGATTATATGTTAAAACAAAAGAAAATACATTCACGTGATAAATGGAGGCTGCAGCTCCAAGTAAAAAAAACACAAAAGACTTACTGCCATTTATGCATCACTGGGGTTGCGGAGTAACCCCAGTGAGGAAATGTCTGCCCACCAATATTTCCTCCACGATTTTCTCCTCACTACCTCACAGACTTTCACCCTCTCTCGCTCTCTAACTTGCCCAATGTTACAAATGACTTTTACATCCATATTTATCTCAACATACAAATTTGACATTAATACATGATAGAGAAAATAATTAATACCCAACATGGGCAATTTTACATAGTAAATGGTTTTCTGAACTTGCAGGTGTTGTGGAGTGTGGACAACAGTTGCGGAGTGAATGTTTGCCCATATTTATTTACCAACTTTATTAAGTGCCTTAACTTGTTTGCTATGTTGTGGAATGGTCAGCGCTGTACTTTTGTCTGACTTCAGTCCTTTTAGGTGCAAACAAAATTGAAACCGTGTAGTAGCTGACCGGGAAAGCATTGTGTTTGTTAGTGTGTTTAATATAGTGGTCGGGATTATTATTTCCAACACTCCCCCTTAATCACAACTATCACCATTAACAATTCCCAAACAGTCTCTAAGATAAAAAAAACTTTCACATGCCAATGACTTTGTGAAAATATCAACAAATTGTTCCTGTGACCTGTAGTGCAGCAACACAATTTCATCATTGTTAATCAATTCTATGATAACATGATATTTAGCATCAATATGCTTGGTCCTCTTGGGAAAAACAGAATTCTTTGATAATGCAATTGCTAAGGTGTTGTCACAGAAAATAGTTGTTGTTCCCCCTTAGTCGTGACGAAGATCCCTCAACATTCTTCTCATCCAAACTGCTTGACTTGTTGCTGCTATTGCGGCGACATATTCAGCTTCTTCTGTTGACAGTGACACTATTGGCTGCTTCTTGGAAGCCCATGAAATGGCTCTGGAACCCAAATGAAAAACATATCCTGATGTTCTCTTTCTGTCATCGACACTTCCAGCCCAATCATTGTCAGTATAACCAACCAACCTAAAATCATCTATTGCGACATACTGAGTACCATACTGCTTTGTCCCATTGACAAACCTTAGAATCCTCTTCGCTGCTTCCCAATGTGTTTCCTTGGGTGTCTCCATGAACCTTGACACCAAACTCATTACAAGAGGTGGAATATCTAGGTCATATCGTATCTCATGAAGGTGTTAAGGTAGACCCTAGCAAAATTAAAGCCATTAAGGAATGGAAAATCCCCACATCCATAAAGCATCTGCGAGGATTTCTCAGGCTGACAGGGCATTATCGCAAGTTTGTTAAGAATTATGGGAGAATAGCAGCACCTCTAACAACATTATTAAAGAAAGATGCATTTTCATGGACTCCAGAAGCAACAAAGGCCTTCGAAAATCTCAAAGAGGCAATGTGCCAAGCACCGGTCTTAGCTACACTAGACTTCACAAAATCCTTTATTGTGGAATGTGATGCTTCAAGAAATGGAATTGGTGTTGTTTTAATACAAGATGAAAGACCCATTGCATTTGAAAGTCGTCCAATCAAGGGAAAGTATTTACACAAAGCTATTTATGAGAAGGAAATGTTGGCAATACTACATGCACTTAAGAAATGGCAACCCTACCTAATGGGAAGACACTTCAAGGTAAAAATGGATCATGATAGTCTTAAACACTTTTTAGAACAAATATTATCCTCTGAAGAGCAACAAAAATGGGTCACAAAGATGTTGGGTTATGACTTTGAAATCATCTACAAAAAAGGGAAGCAAAATGTTGTGGCGGATGCACTCTCAAGAAAGGATGAGGATGTGGAAGCATTATTGTGCACTATTTCTATTATCCAACCAGAATGGATAAACGAAGCAAGGGAGGAATGGAATAATGACAAAGAAGTGTGGGCACTTATTCGAAAGTTACAACAAGATTCTAGTACATCTCAAACATTTAGCTGGAAAAATGATTCGTTATGGTACAAAGATTGCTTATACCTCTGTAAGAATTCCCAACTCAAACAAAATATTCTTATGGAATTGCACACTTCTCCCTTAGGAGGGCACTCAGGATTTTTAAAAACTTACCACAGGGTTAAGAAGGAATTTTTTTGGGATGGCCTTAAATCGGATATTCAAAAGTTTGTGGCAGAATGTTTGGTTTTCCAACAAAATGAAGTTGAAACGATTAAGACCCCAGCTCTATTACAACCTTTATCCATTCCAAGCCAACATTGGGAGGAGGTTTCAATGGATTTTATCATAGGCTTACCCAAGTCTGAAGGAAAGAGTGTCATCATGGTGGTAGTTGACAGACTTACCAAGTATGCACACTTTTGTGCATTATCACATCCATTTAAAGCCAGTACAACTTCTACTGCATTTATAGAAACAATTCAAAAGCTACATGGAAACCCAAAGATTATTGTAAGTGACAGAGATCCCATTTTCACTGGAATTTTTGGACTGAATTATTTTCTTATCTTGGTACTCAGTTAGCTCATAGCTCATCTTATCATCTTCAATCTGATGGGCAAACTAAGATAGTAAACAAATATTTGGAAGGATATCTTTGTTGCTTTGTATTTGATAAACAAAGACAATGGGTCAAATGGTTGCCTCTGGCTGAATGGTGGTATAACACTTCCTTCCATACTTGAGCAAAAATGACCCCATTTATGGCACTTTATGGATATCAGCCACCATCCATCACATCATATTTAAGAGAAAATTCTAAGGTTCAAGCAGTGGAACATCACATTGAGCATCAACAACAAGTTCTCAAACTCTTAAAGGATAACCTCACATTGGCACAGAATAGAATGAAACAACAGGCAGATCAACATCGTAGCAAAAGAAGTTTTGATGTAGGTGATTGGGTATTCCTACGGTTACAACCATATAAACAAATGTCCCTCAAGAAAGCTAAGAAGGATAATAAATTATCACCAAAGTATTATGGTCCATACAAGGTGTTACAAAAGATTGGTCCTATGGCATACAAATTGGAGCTTCCTGCAGCTTCTCGAGTGCACCCAGTTTTCCATGTTTCATGTTTAAAGAAGGTTATAGGCGACAAGCTCCCAGTTCAAACAATATTGCCACAACTTGACGAGGAAGGAAAAATTATATTGGAGCTGGAAGCAGTCACAGAAACAAGAACTTGACAGCTACGAAATCGATCAATTTCAGAGTATCTCATAAAGTGGGAGAACTTATCTGTCGAAGATTCCACATGGGAGGATGAGAATTTTATACAGAAGCATCCAGAACTACTCAAGCGTTGAGTATAACACTTTTTTGAAGGAGAGAGGGAATGTTAGGTCCCTATAATACTAGCGATTCCCCCATTACTATTGTCATTGTATCCCTTATTAATATTTTTGCGCCCTATTGTTATTATTGTGCCCCACAGAATCCCTCTTTTGTTATTTTTGTGCCTTTATATTATTATTGTTAGGCCAGCTTGGTTATATTGTGACCCCTTAGGCTCCTATATATATAAAGGAGGTTTTGTCATTTCAATCATCCAAGAATTGTTCATTTGCGTAATGAAAAGGAGGTTGCCCCCTCGAAGAGGCTGAATTATAACGCATTGATCTATCTTTTCTATTTTTTTGTGAGATAGTTTCATAACAGCGCATAGCGCGAAGATTGTAAATGAGTCATAGGGTTTTCCACCCTCATTTTTGTAATGTAATGTCGGCTTTAGAAATCTACCCATGGTCCGCAGACCATGGGATTGTATAAATACAACGAGGCTCTAAGTTGTAAATAAGTAAGAGAAGTGTAAGAAATAGAGATGAATAATTGAATCTTATCGAAGTATAGGGTCGAGTGTTATGTCATAGAGTACGAGAAGGCTCAGCAGTTGAGTGCGTAGAAGCCTAGTAGTCCGTAGCTGATTGCACGGTCCCTAACAGTTGAGTTCGTAGGGCGAGTTGAGTTTGTAACCTTTGGAGAAGTAATAAAGAGAAGTGTCGTATCATTTATGTGTATCTTTTCCTGTTTTATGCATTGAGTCTATTGGGTATGAATTACACTTGTACTGTTTATATGTGCAAACTTATATGATTATGTTAACTAAGATAATATAAGACAAATGGTCTGTTACGCGAATTTAACTAACAAGTATAAGAAGATAAGTAAGATCTGTTGTGTAACTTGGGGAATTAGTGCATATCACTACCTTAGCAGCGTGAAAGCATCCCAGTCCCTAGTTAGGGCTACACCAAGGTGATTATAATAGATTGTGAAGGCCTTGCAAGCCAAGGCAGTGCGCGAAGTAACCTACGTGAAGGTATTCACAGTTGGACTAAACCAACCCCTCAGACATCTCAAGGGTGCGAAAACTTGGTTCCATCATCCCCCCGATACTGCGTCAGGTGAGACCTTAGTCCGTGCTCTGTGGGATGTTGCCGAAAGGGTCAGTAGTACAGGGATTCGTTTGGCTAATTAACTCCGAACCTGGGTCAGGCATCCTCAAGCCAATACAAAAATTTTGGAGATGTTTAAGATGCAAAACAGCAATCCCACACCAACTCCAATTGTCATGGGGTTGAGGTTGAGCAAAGAATATTGCAGCAGCAATGTCAATCCAACATTGTACAAAAGCATGATAGGCAGCTTGATGTATTTGATGCCAATAAGCCAGATATAATGTATGCAATGAGTTTGGTGTCAAGGTTCATGGAGACACCCAAGGAAGCACATTGGTAAGCAGCGAAGAGGATTCTAAGGTTTATCAATGGGACAAAGGAGTATGGTATTCAGTATGTCGCAACAGATGATTTCAGGTTGGTTGGTTACACTGACAGTGATTTGGTTGGAAGTGTCGATGATAGAAAGAGCACATCGGGATATGTTTTTCATTTGGGTTCCGGAACCATTTCATGGGCTTCCAAGAAGCAGCCAATAGTGTCACTGTCAACAGCAGAAGCTGAATATGTCGCCGCAACAACAGCAACAAGTCAAGCAGTTTGGATGAGAAGAATGTTGAGGGATCTTCATCACAACTAAGGGGGAACAACAACTGTTTTCTGCGACAACACCTTAGCGATTACATTATCAAAGAATTATGTTTTTCACAAGAGGACCAAGCATATTGATGCTAAATATCATGTTATCAGAGAATTGATTAACGATGATGAAATTGTGTTACTGCAGTACAGGTCACAGGAGCATTTTGCAGATATTTTCACAAAGTCATTAGCACGTGAAAGTATTTTTTTATCTCAGAGACTGTTTGGGAATTGTTAATGGTGATAGTTGTGATTAAGGGGGAGTGTTGGAAATAATAATCCCGGCCACTGTATTAAACACACTAATAAGCACAATGCTTTCCCGGTCAGCTACTACACGGTTGCAATTTTGTTTGCACCCGAAAGGACTGAAGTCAGACAGAAGTCAAGTGCTGAACATTCCACAACAAAGCAAATAAGTTAAGGCACTTAATGAAGTTGGTAAATAAATATGGGCAAACATTCACAAGTTGGTAAATAAATATGGGCAAACATTCACTCCGCAATTGTTGCCCACGCTCCACAACACCTGCAAGTTCAGAAAACCATTTACTATGTAAAATCACCCATGTTGGGTATTAATTATTTTTTCTATCATGTATTAATGTCAAATTTGTATGTTGAGATAAATATCGATGTAAAAGTTATTTGTAACGTTGGGTAAGTTAGAGGGCGAGAGAGGGTGAAAGTCTGCCAGGTAGTGAGGAGAAGATTGTGGAGCAAAATTGTGGAGGAAATATTGCTGGGCGTGTGAAAACTGTTTTACGGAGTTTTACAGACATTTACTCACTGGGGTTACTCCGCAACCCCAGTGATGTGTAAATGGCAGTAAGTTTTACTTGGAGTTGCAGCCTCTATTTATCATGTGAATGTATTTTCTTGTGTTGTAACATATAATATAAAGTGTGGCTTGTTGCATTATGGTACTAATCTTTCACAAGTAGATTTACCACAACCTTTTTTGTTTTACTTTGGTACTTGCGATTTCTTTGTCGCAACATAAGACAACCGAATTTTGAGCTAGACTCCACTCCTTTGCCCCACAAAATTTTCTAACAATTTTTGGAAAATAAAAAGTTTCATTGGGAAATAAAAAGTTTCATAGATTCTTCTTCATGCTTTGATGTGATTTCATTAATGGATATCAAATCATTCGAAACTCAAAATATAACCAATGAAGAAGCATCTTTTAATATTTTGTACATATAACAATAATTCTTTTGTAGCTAACTTCTAATATGCTAAGTTAACTATGAGTATTTAACAATCATGTGGATACACAAAAACTATTTAATCGGCAATGTTTTCGTATTTCAAAAATCTTGAATGGATGAAAATTTGTTAAATTTAGAATTTCATTACCATAGATACCTACATACATATATCCATTCCATATGTAAAAAGATCCACAATGAATCTAAATGACAACCAAGCCAATTTTTCTTCTCTTTGAAATGTTCTAAAGTCTTGTTTTAAATTACTCAATTATTATTATAAAATGAATATATTAATTCAAGATATTATTATATTTATATATATATATTTATATATATATATATATATTCAAAAAAACCCTAGTCCAAGCTCACTCTTTTCTCGCACAAAGAAAGACAAAGAATACATGTAATATGAACCCTATAATTAATTTGTAATAATGTAACATCATAAATACCTAAGTTTATGATTCCTAGGTGTGAGGAGCTCCAATAGAACATGTCATAACACCCATTGCATCAACGCTGGGAGAAGAACAATTTTATTACATGAAGTGAGGTAGGTCATCTCTCAAGAGCCATACATGCCCAGAAAAAAAGAAACGAGACAACTATAAATACTTTAAAATTATGTTTATTGGATATTTTTCAAAATAAAATTTAATAAATGAGAAAATGAAAATATAAAAAATATGGTGTACTGCTCTTTTCCAAGAAACTATTTCAAAGAAGATTCTTTGTTAGGCCATTATAAATATCTTTGCAATAACTTGCATCAATGTGAAACAATTTCACTGGAACCAAATGGATAGCCTTACTGGAAGGCCCTACGTATACATAGTGGAACTGTATAATAAATTGGACTACATGTCATGGATGATATAATCCTATCTTCGAGCTAAGGTGGCTTAAGAGTCAAGGGGTTTAAATTTAAATAATTAACTGGGAGTTGGTGAACCTATTAATGCCAATTGGCAATTACTCAATCTTGATAAGAGCTATGACCTACCCCAAGAATTCTCCATCGTCAAAATAATTGACATGGAAATAAAAAATGAACTTAACCCATAATTTCCAAAAGGGAACCTCCTAATTGTGGCAAGGACGTTTACCAAATAACATAAAGCATTGATCCATCTAGTTGTTTCTTCATGTTGGGAGTGTCCCCTAGTCCACAGAAACTATACTTTTTCCTCGAATCAGGGGATTGGTTGGCTCGAAAGTCAATGAATAGCTCAACAATATTCTCTTTACCAATATTAGTTTTTTCACCTTTCTTACTAATGTTAGTTTAGTAGTACTCCCTCATCCTAGCCATAATTGAAGATGGGCATGGCTAACAAAAACAATGATGATGTCAAATGAAGTGGTTAATGGAATATAAAATGACTCTCTTGTGTCCTAAAGTCCCCAATTAAATTTTAAAATTCATTTAAACATTAATTAATTAATTTCTATAAGTTTTGAATAGAGTTAAGATTTAAATTTTCACAAATATTTTATTTTATAATAACAAGTAAATAATAACAACGTTTTAACCAAATGTACACATTTATAAAATTAAATAATAACAACGTTTTAACAAAATATACATAGAAATAATATTTAAAATCAAATATACATGAAAATGAAAATGAAAAATTCTAAGTGATAATGATGATGTCATCTAGCATTTATGTGATTATGATGATGTTGTCGAGGCATTACTTTTATTGTAGAATTTTTGGGATATATGATAAGAAAAAATCATGAATTTTGAATTTAATTGATAAGCATGTACATATTAATAGAGGAGAAATCACCATAAATCAATGGAGGAATGAAAGGGAAAAAAGTTAATAATTTTTCAATATGCATGTTTTTAAAGTAATTAAATGTTTATGTTATAATGAAAAAGGAAACCTTGAAACAATCTTTAAACGCCCAAATCACCATAAATCAATGGAGGAATGAAAGGGAAAAAAGTTAATAATTTTTCAATATGCATGTTTTTAAAGTAATTAAATGTTTATGTTATAATGAAAAAGGAAACCTTGAAACAATCTTTAAACGCCCACTCTACTATACACTGTATTCTGCAGATTGTCCCAACATTTATAGTAATAAACGTAAAACAATAATATATCCCACGCCTTTCTCTGAAATTGTGTAGAATAATTCTGTAGACCGCAGAATATAGTATTCAACCTTCGGAACATTTTGCAATTTGAATTAGCGGAGGCAGGATCGAGCCCATTCTTTTTGACCGCCTTTATTTCTTAGTAATATAACGGTGAAAGACCAGCTGTGGGTTAAGAACCCATAAAACTGACGTTTAACGAAGATATGCAGATGTCCGGAAGAGGAGCTTCGCCTTCCAGTATTTGGCAGGCATGGCGCATGCGCAGCCTTTTATCCGGCTCTGGGTGACAGCACAACAACCCCAATTTTAGCACCTTCTCCATCTCGCCCACATCATATCCGTCCTTCCCCAGCTTTGGATCCGATGCCTCCAGCAGCCTGTCCTCGCTGTACAGCTCCCATGCCCACTCCACTAAAATCGTTTGCTCGGCGTCCTTCGACAGATCCACGGGCCTCCTTCCGCATGCCACTTCCAACAGCAGAACCCCAAAACTGAATACATCCGAGCTGGGAGTGGCCTTCCCCGTGTATATGAGTTCCGGCGCTATGTACCCCAATGTTCCGACCACATGAGTCGTCCGAGGATTCTCGCTCTGATCATGCAGTCGAGCGAGGCCAAAATCTCCTAGCCGCCCGTTGAGCTCGGAATCCAGAAGTACGTTGCTTGCCTTGATGTCTCTGTGGATGACCGTTTTCTCCCATCCCTCGTGCAGATACAGCAGTCCCGCCGCCACGCCTTTCAGGATCGCGTATCGCCGAGACCACGGCAGGACTAGGGTTGGGTTTCCGAATATCAGATTATCCAAGCTGCCGTTAGGCATATAGTCGTAAACTATGAATAAGTGTTTTTCCCTCCGGCACCAGCCCCGGAGATGGACCAGATTCCGGTGCTGTAGACGCCCCATGCTCGAGATCTCTGCGACGAACCCTTTCATTCCCTCCGTGAACTCCTTCGTTATGCACTTCACTGCGACCTCTTGGCCGCTGCTCGGGAGGACGCCCTTGTAAACTTTGCCAAAACCCCCTTGTCCCAAAATGTTATCACCACGGAATCTGCTGGTGGCCATGCTGAGCTCCTTGTAAGGGAATCTATGGGGCCAGTACTCTTCCTCCCATTCTTCGATCGTTTCCCTGTTTTTCGCTCTTTTGAGAAACCAGACCGCCCAAATCCCAAGCGTGAAGAGAACCAAGGTGGCCACGGTGACGCCGGCTATGAATCCCGGGTCCAGATGTTTGGAATACATGTTAGCAAGTGAAGGGAGACGCGACACATTGACGGGCGGCGCCGTCCCTTCGTTGGTGAAGCTCCACGCCATAACGTAATGGTCTTCCACTAACATCCCTGTGGATGCTGAAAATCCAACAAACATCTTCTCTTTCAGAACACTGTGCAGATCAATTTTCATAGATATCAATGGCCTGTGCGGTCTCGGCAAGCCGGCTAACGTGATGGTAATGTTGAGGCGGCGTTGAGGATGATTGTAATCGATCCAGGCCTGTATGTTCTGTCCACTCTTGAGGCTCAGTCCATGGAAGCTGTCCACCCCATCCCAATAACCGGCACGCACGGTCTGCTCCGAGATGAGGCTGTTGACGTCTACACCCACGTGGTTGTCGTCGGGATCATTGAATTCCGGATTCTTGGTCGTATCGAACTCCACTGCAAATAAGTGATTGTATGGCCGCCCGTTGCTGGTGAGGTCTAACAAGCCCAAATACTGGGACGCAATAGCGCGAATGGGGTAACTGTGGGGCATCATGATGAACGCTAGTCCATGTCCTCCGTCGTTAGAGGGAGGATGCACAATGGAAAAAACGAAGGTAGTGCTAAAGGAGAAACAAGTCTCGTTGCTTTTCATCTGCACGGGAATTGAATAGAGCGCGCGGCCGATCATATAATGCGATTGCTTTGTGAGAGCAAGCACGGATTTGGAGCCGATGACAGAAGCCTCCTCTTCCAAGATCAGGTGGGTTCCGTTAAATCCGTCGAAGATGAAAGTGGTGGGTGGATGATCCGCATCGACCTGTACAGGAATAAGTGGTAAGAAGAGAGAGGTGCAGGCTATCAGGAGGATTCTGCGCCATGGTATTATCATCATTAGTCGTTTCTTTGGGCGGAGCGAAATTCCCCAAAATTCCTTCCGGGAAGAATAAATAGATATGGATATTAATACTTTTTTTATAAAGAAAAACACTGATATTCAATACATTGAAAACCAGTACATGGTCTAATATAGTCCATAATTGTTACCATCAGCCATAAGCTGTATCTACAGACTTAATGAACTAACATCACAGATATAACCATAGCCATTCTAAAGTCCACGGTAGATAGTTGCATCCCAATACAATGACCTGACCTCTCAACCAACATAAACGGTTGCTACAGAAAACTATCAATAGAAATATTAGCCAAATGGTATGGAGCCATCCTCCATCCTGGTACCATTTCCAAAGAACTGGAAATGCAAGAGCCCAGAAATGATGGATATTAATATATACTCAAATGATGGATATTAATACATACTCAAGTGATCTATAGCCACAAAACATATATCAAATAAATGAAACAGAATGAAGTGTTGGGTGCAGTTATCTTCCAAAGATTTGCTAGCCCTAAAAGCACCCTTCGAAAATCCTGGCAAGAGCATTGAAGGACTACGTTTCTTATTGTAAAAAATTTATAACTTATGACCACGAACGAAAGAGGAATAACAGGGAAATTACCGACGAGATAAGAATAACAGGGAAATGACTGACGAGATAAGACGTCGTATTGAGAAAGGAGGGAGGAATAAGACAGGAATAACACAGGAATGAGGAATAATGCCGAATTTTTGGAACCGTTAAAATAGCCGCTTCATAATTACAAACACAGGAGAGAAATTGCAATTAATAAATGTGAGAGTGACATTAACATCTTAGTTGTAATTTGGATTACTTCTCATCTCAAAATTATGGCATCTTCCGACCCGTGATTTCATCCATGTTACTGGAGTGACGCTAGATAAACTCGGTGGTAAATAACGTGTTCAAAGAATTCTGGCTTCATTAAAAATGAGTTGGCAACTAATTGACTAGAGAAGTGAGATGAATTTATTTTTTATTTTTTTTCCGAAGGTGGCAAAATCTATCAAACTCAGGTGTCAAACCAACAGTGAGGACAGTCATCTCTGGCTGCTATCCGTGAATGTCGGTTTGACTCATCACTGTTATCAAGGAAAACCATGCCACCTGTAATAACCCACTGGTGGTCCGTAAGGGAGCAGGCTTTCACTCCTGCCAGATGCCTCTGGGTCTTGGGCCGTTAACCTGTTTCCTTACGTCCGAGGAAGACGAGCTCTTAGCCAAACAGAAGCAGTTTTACGGCATACTCCAGGCCGAGATATGAATTTATTCTACACCGGTAAAAAAATAAAATTATAATTTTATTTTAAAATTTTAATATAAAAATATAACATATAAATAATATATATATATACATATATATATATACATAATATGAATTATAAAGATTTATTTTCAATTTATTAGATTTGGCCAGTAGAATATATTTAAAATTACTTTTATAATTAAAGATGAAGATGGGAATTATCAAATGTGGTTAACGTTTTTTATATTTTATTATCAACTTGAATATATTTATTATGTTTTTCTTTGGATTTAGTGACTATTATAGATTCATTTCCTTGATTTTGGTTTCTTGTGTTCTCTCCCCTTAGCTTTATTCATTTCTTTGTGTTTCTCTTTTCCTTTTTATATTTTATATATTATATTTTTATGGATTTTAATTTATTTTATAATCTTTTTTTAATTTAGGAATTAATAATTTAGTAAATCTTCTTATTTATTAATCTTTGTAATAAGAATAAGTTTCCCTTATTTTGATAATAATTCTTAGACTCAATTTATTCCATCCCTATATATATAAATTAATTTCTACTAATTTTTAGTCAAGTAAAAAGTTAGTTTGGAATGTAGGATTTTAATTTATATATATTTAATTATTTAAATTATAATTAAAAGATTAATTTTTTAGTTAAGTTAAAAAAAAATCAAATTTTATGTAAGGAAAAGAAAAGATAATATTAATATTTATTTATATACATTTCACTTAATTATTTAAATTATGATCAAATTATTTTTTCACCTATTTTTTACCCAATCAAAAGTAAGTGTTTCTTTATAGCCAAAGGATCTCTTTCTTTGTGATTCTTCATCTTACGATAAACACGTCGACAAATATTCCTTGATGTGATGTGATTATTACCTATTTTTTTCTTTTGTAAATATTGATCACACAAACCTAAACTCGATTAGAAATATATTATTTTATAAATAATAAAAATATGTAATTAATATCTTTTTGTCTTTACTATCAACTTATTATTTTATAACTAATAGAAATATAAGACAATATAGACTCATTAATAAAATATTTGTTTTTCAAGAAAATATACTTAAATACTACAATTATTCTATTCTCTTGTAGGGAAGCCTAGGGATGGATAGTCTCTCCAGCAGCAGGAAATACTACAAACAATCTATATATAAAATAGAAATATATATGTTTTATTTTTTATTATTTTTTTAAATATCTAATTCTTATTTTCTATAATACAATAAATATAAATATAGTTTTGAAGTTGTATTATTTTTTATTTTTAATAAAAATTAATTTTTTTGTTTTTTAGTAATCATAATATAATAGAATTTTTATCAATAATAATTTTAAGAAAATTCTTATTGAGTTTGTGTTTTTTGTCAGTCAAAAATATTTTATTATTTGTTTAAAAAATTACATTTAATTTGTTATTTCTTTCTTGTGCTCCTTGTTTCATTATGATCGGAACGTGAAAACAAAAAACCAAAGTGTCATACACTACATCCAGAACTCAAGTCATAAACATAGATACACCAGAAAAATTCGGGAATACAAACAAAACAAATCATCATCAGAAATTTCCTGGAGGTGTCAGGCCTTGCCCGACATTTGGAGGGTCTAGGGGTCAAATTCCATCATGAGCATGGTGTTCCAAGCGATCGATGCTTTCGTCAATTTGGTCCAACTGCTCCATCGTGCGTCATTGGTTGCGCCAGATAGAATCCATCCTATCCATCATCACCCATTGGTTGTATTAGATGTCATTCAAAAATGTGATCAACTCATTTCTATCTTCGTGTCATTGTTGCCTCATCTCTCCCAAGTATACCATGACCAGCTAGAGCTAACTAGTTATTGATTCCAAGGAGGGCGAGGCGGTTGCTAGCCCAAGCACTGGTCCAAATTCTTGGGCCATTTCTCCATCAAACGCACCACTGTATCCACCCCTACCATGCTCAACCACTACTCTACCAACCTGGGACGACATATCACACCGAGGAGCTCTGCCACGCCTACCCTAAGCCCTTTGGTGAATCATTTTACATTCTTGATTAAACCAAGTAAACACCCACCAATTCCCACAGTGTCTCCTTTTCCTAGCCCTTGTCCACTTCATGCAAGAACAAATAGCAAAGATCGGTGTGCGGAGACGCCCCACCAAATGGAGCGAGACTAAGAAAAACTAGAAAATTCCACAAGGTACCAAGTTGCAACATTCAAACAATGCAGAATTAAAAATCCACCCACTACCAACTCTCCTAGTATCCACCAAAACCAAAGTACCCCTCTTGGCCAAAATCCTACACCTTGCAAGAAAGTTGAACACAAAATCTCCTCCAGGCTAGAACTCCCCAAAATTCACTAAGAGAAACCAACCAAGCTATATATATACACTACCGAACTGATTAGAGACCGTTGCAGGCCAAAGAAGGCGAATTGAAGGGACAAATATTACCATCTCGTCAGGAAATTTGCTTCAAGCATCGAGGCCTCCCTCAACTAAGTAGCATTCTAATTACACCTCCATACCCTGCGACTGTTGACTGTGTGAAAATTGGTTGGGTTTCCCAAGCCCTAAACCCAACAATTCACACTCTCACTCTCAACCAGACCTCTGACCCTTGCACTAGGACTAACTTCACTGCAAAACAACCATGAAGTAAGGGGCATGCACAATCAACTAGCCTATGCATACTCCTCAACATTATCACCACCCTCCTCAGCTCCCATAACTACTATGAAACTCTGGCTCCAACTGCTTACATACATCCTTATTGTAATGCCCCTAATAATAATAAATAAAATAAATAATAAATAAGAAAGAAAGGATAATAATATTAAATAAATAATAAATAATGAAAAAATATAATAATAGTAAATAAATAAAATAATAAATAATGAAAGTTGTAAATAGATATATATAAATGTAAATTATAAAAATAATAAAACTTAGCAAGGTTAACAATGAGCCTAGATCCATCCTAACATCGGATCTATAAAATCTCTCGAGGTGCAAACCTATTTTTTGAGTGCACCTCGAGACATTTGATCCCTCTCAGCACTTGATAGATCCGGTGTTAAGATGGATCTAGGCTAGTTTCAGTGGTGTGTGGTCATACAAAATTTGCTAAACATCTAATTATTTTGATAATTTTAAATGTGCTAAATATGTCTAAGATTAATTTGGTCAATTTAATTTAAAATTTTCTTGGTTACCTCAACAAAGTGATATGTCTAAGATTAAATGGTCAATTTAGTTTAAAATTTTCTTAGTTACCTCAGTTTGTTGAGATGAGAGAAACTGTTAGTAACTTAATGATGAAAAATGATGAAATACAAATTTTGAGTGCATAGCGTCAATGTAACAATTTTGATAGATAGAAAATGTGAATGCTAAGAATATAGTCAATTACAAACAATCTTCATTGCAATCAATCTGAAACTATTTTTTCCCATTTTCCCATATCGATCATATGAAAAGAGTAGATGGAATCATAGACCATCCAAATATTTAACTTGAGCTACTGTAGTAAACAACATACCTTTTCTCTGTTATTAATAGTAGTTTTCTCCAAAGTCAATCATTATGACTTATGGAGTGTTAAACCCCAAATAATTTTCAATGGTAGTTATTTTCTATTACCGTGTTTGAATGCAAAGTAATTAACAATGTTGAATGATGGAAAATATGAATAATAAGAATGTACCCAATTATAAATTCAAGTAAGAAAACATTTTATTTAGGATGAAAATTCAAGTATTGTATGTATGGTTGAGCAGTTTTTATGTGCTTACACTGAGACAGAGTGTGTATGTCTTGGGGGTGAGAAGGAGAGACAAGGGGAGATAGAGATATAGATGGGGGGAGAGGTAAGAAGAGAGAGGCAAAGATAGGGAGGGAGGAAGAGATGGATAAGCAGAGAGAAATGTTAGAGACCGAGAGAGGGGAAGAGAGAGAGGGAGGGGAAAGTGAGGGACGGAGGGAGAGAGAGATAGATATATATGGAGAGAGAGTTTATATGTTTAGGGTTTGAGATAGAGAGATAGAGAAATCAATGCACACTATTAATCTAATTACTTTGAAATTAATGTACACCATACATCTTGTTGCATCAAATCAAAAATCAACATCTACACTAAAATCAATGCATCTAGTGCAAACAATCAAATAGGATTAGAAATCAACATCTAAACTGAAATAAATGCATCTAGTGCAAGAAATCAAATATGATTACAAATCAATATCTACACTAAAGTCAATGCATATAATGCAAGCAGTCAAGTATGAGTAGAAATCAACATCTACGTTGAAATCAATGCATCTAGTGTAAGGTATTAAATATGATTAGAAATCAACATCTACACTGAAATCAATGCATCTAGTGAAAGTAGTCAAATAGGATTAGAAATCAATATCTACACTGAAACCAATGCATCATGTGCAAGCAATCAAATAGGAGTAGAAATCAACATCGGTACTAAAATCAATGCATCTAGTGTAATGATCCAGGTGGATATTGGTGGCCACTTGCCAAATCCACTTGGACCCCAACCATTGTTTCTTTCAGCTTTTTAGTTTCCTGAATTGTAGCCCAGTTTACTATTTTTAGCAGTTTTTTGGGTCCTGAACTTTCGGAGCCATTTTGAGGCCCTAAACGACGTTTTTTGGGATAGATCTTTCTAACAAGATATTGTGCGCATCAAATGGAGATCGTATGCCAAAGTTACAACCCCAGGAAGTTGATGTACCAATTTGCCCAAACAGGGCCCACAATTTGGCGTTTCATCTTCTAGGGTTAGGTTTTGGAATGCTAAGGGATTTCCATTGTTTCTCAACAATAAATAGGCCTTCGAGCCTCATTGTAACATAGTTCAGAGGCATGTAACCACTGCATCTATTCTCAGAGATAAGCTACCATCACCCTAGCTGGTTTACTTCCAACTCTATTTGTAAGCATATTTCAGTATTTTAAATTAATGAAATGAAGAATTATTTCTGCTGCATCTCTATGTTTATGGTTATCTCTGTAATTTGTTGTGTTCCTGTTTAAATCCGGATTAGTGGTATCGGAGCGGTCTGCTTTTTCTCTGTTTTTCTTTGCATGTCCCCAACTAGGTCGGGATATAAGGAGTTAGGGCTTGAACTGGTCGAACCTTTGCAAGACCAGCCTCGTAAATCTCGATGGCCTCCCATGGTAGATGAAAATAAAGACGAGGGGGTAGGAGATCCTATCAAAATCTTGCTCGAAGAAGCCCTTTAGCGACAAAGGAACGCGATGATGGATAACTTCGCCTAGATCCTTCAACGGCTACATAGGGGCAATGCATCGGCTTCCAACAGTGACTCTGGAAACGCCACACCATTTAAGGTACAAGTTAATTTTGAAATCCCCATATTTGAGGGTCAAATAGACACAAATGCCATCGATAAATGGTTAAATCTGCTAGAGGGTTATTTTTCTGTTCATGATTTTTCCAGTCGAGAAAAGATTATTTTCACTCTTCTCAAAGTAGCCCCCCACATCAAGGACTAGTGGGAAACTTACTGTGAGCAGAAGGATGAAAGTACAAGCTCACTATTTTTAGCCGCACCCACTTGGGATTCCTTCCAAGAGGCCATCAAGGGGCAGTACTACCCTATCGGAAACTATGAGGATCAATACATAAAATGGACCACGCTGCGACAGGGAAGGGACCAAGACGTGCCGGAGTTTACCAATATTTTCCATACCCTTCGTCCAAATTTGGGTATCAAGGATTTGGAGCAGCATTTGATACTTAAATACCACGGTTGCTTGCACAAGTACATCCAGGAAGAAATAGAATTCCTGAACATCCCCTCGCTCAGCACGGCATACCGATATGCCCTCAAGGTCGAACAAAATTTTAAACAGAAGAAGCGAGACTTTGGATCTATGAATCCGAAGCAATGGAAAGGTGCCCCCAAACCGTAGAACAAAGGACAAAGCCAAGTCGGGGCAGCCCAAGAAAACCTGCCAAAGCTACAAGCAAAGAACAGTGCCGTGAAGCCGAAAAAGGACACAGGAAAGTGGTGTGAGTTCCACAAGAGCTCTTCTCACAACACAAGTGAGTGTCAGGCCAAACAGTCACTGGTGGCCGAGCTAAAGGTTTCAGAATCAGATGCATGTTTTGACTCTGAGTCAGAACCCGACAAGGGGAATGACAAAGGGAAGAAGATTATCGATGCGGAGCCCAACGCCACGTTGCCACCATGAAGATCCAGAAGGAGGAACCTGAAGATCCAGAGGAGGAGGAGCGTCTCTTCCACTCCCAGATGTGGGTAAAGGGCTCCCCCCTACAGTTTATTGTCGACAGTGGGAGCCAAAAGAACCTCATTTCGGTAGAGGTCATGAAGCGGCTGGGCTTACCAACCACAGCACATCCACAACCGTACACCATCGGGTGGCTTCATCGAGGATGGGATCTTCACGTGAGCTGGCAGTGTCACCTTCGATACAACATCAATCCCTTCACGGATGAGGTATTGTGTGACATTTCTCCCCTTGAAGTTTGTGATGTATTATTAGGACAACCTTACTTGTGGAAGCAACATGCTATGTATGAATCAAGGCCTCGTGTTGTTATTGTTACTTTTGGAATAGGATACCAGAGGTAGCACTGCCTACCACCATCTCTTTGATTACTGCAAAACAATGCAGTAAGCTTGTTTCCAAAACTGGGAAATTTGTTTTCCTGATGATACGCCCTCAAGGAATGAAGAAGAGGGTGGCCACAACCTCCATACGGTGTCCCTCCGCATGACAACTGTAGATGGAAAGGGTCGTGGAGGAGTATGAGGATATCTTCACCTCCCTCGTAGGGGTTCCTCTACACTGTCAGGTCAAGCACTCCATCGATCTAACCCTAGGTGCGCTGCTGCCCAATGGACCAATCTATCAGTACTCTGTTTTGGAGAATGATGAAATCAAGAGGCAGATTCAGGAGCTGCTACAGAAAGGTCACATCCGTCCAAGTTCATCACCTTGTGGGAGCCCGATTGTGTTGGTATAGAAGAAGGATGGGACTTGGAGACTCTGTATTGACTATCGGGCGCTGAACAAGATCACTGTCCGTAATAGGTACCCGATCCCACATATTGATGACCTCTTGGACCAACTAAAGGGGGAAAAATATTTCAGCAAGATCGATTTGAAGTCAGAATATCACCGGGTACCAATCGAACCCTCTAATGTGTGGAAGACTGCCTTCAAAGCCAAGGAGGGCCTTTTCAAATCATTGGTTATGCCTTTCGGATTGAAAAATGCTCCTGCATCCTTCATGAGGCTAATGGATGACATCTTATGGCCATTCGCCAACTCATTTGTAGTGGTATACTTGGATGACATCCGGATCTTCAGCCATAGTTAGGAAGAACACCTCCACCACATCCGATAGGTTCTCCAGACATTGCGGAAACACAAGTTATGTGCCAATTTGGAGAAATGCACTTTTGGCATGACCTAGGTTCGGTATCTAGGATACATTATTGATGAACAGGGGGTACATGTGGATCCATCCAAGATCCAAGTCATTCAAGATTGGCCATCTCCAACCACTCTGATAGAGCTTCGCAGCTTTTTAGGTCTTGCCAACTTCTACCGTAGGTTCGTGTTGGGATTTTCTCATATCACTTGGACCTTGAGTCAAGTCACCAAGGGAGGAGCGAAAGCAAAATTCTTTTGGTCTGAATCTCAACAGAAGGCATTCACAAAGTTGAAAGATCGCCTCTACACGGCACCAGTGCTCGCATTACCAGACTTGCAACAACCATTTGAGGTTGATATAGATGCCTCTGACTATGCTATTAGGGCAGTCCTCACTCAACACGGGCATCCAGTGGCATATCACAGTGAGACACTTTCAGACACAGTCCGGAAGTATCCCACTTATGACAAAGAGATGTATTCCATTGTGCAGGGCTATCGACAATGGAAGCATTACATTTTGGAGAAGGAAACGGTCATCCACATAGAACACCAACCCCTGTAGTTCATATAGACCCAAGGGAAATTGTAGAATGATCGCCATCAGAAGTGGCCCACATACCTGCAACAATTCCATTTGAATATCAAGTATAAGAAGGGTAGCACCAATAATGTTGCAGATTGCCTCAGTCAACCACCGATCATGGCGTTAACCACTGTGCTCAACTCTTGTGGGCACGAGACTTCTGATTGGCCACTTCTCTATAAAAGCAACCCAGAATTCGGCCACACATACCAGACACTCTTAGAGGGTTAGCATGTTCCAGATTTTCACCTCCAAGATGCCCTGTTATGCCACCTGGGTCACCTTTGTGTTCCTTCAAGCGAGCGTGCCAAGATGATTTGGGAAGCACACTACAGTCGGGCTGCTAGACATTTTGGGGTCGAGAAAACAGTGGAAGTACTGCAGAAGTATTTCTATTGGCCAAATCTTTGACAGGACGTCGGGAAGTACATCAGATCATGCACTGCCTATACCATTGCCAAACCGACCATCAAGAAGCAAGGCCTCTATACCCCGCTGCCTACCCCTAGTCGACCTTGGGAATCCATCTCCATGGATTACATGTCAGGCCTTCCTTCCACTAAGCATGGAAACGACTGTTTTTGTAGTCATCAACAGGTTCTCGAAGATGGCCATTATGGCTACCCGCAAGAAGAATATCACAGCAGAAGCCACTACTAAACTCTTCTTTCAACGAGTGTGGGTACACTTTGGGATCCCATAGTCTATCACCTCAGATCGGGACAACAGGTTTCTCAGTACATTTTGGTCTAGTCTCTAGTCAATACTCGACACCAAACTCACTAAGTCCACGGCCTTCCATCCTCAAACTGATGGCCAGACAGAGGTCGTCAACAGGATGCCCTATGTTCAACACAGCTACAATCGGGCTCTCCACAGCTCGACTGGCCACAACCCTTTTCAAGTGGGCTTGGGATTCCAGCCACTATGTCCCATTGATGTGGCCATGCCATTTATAGCTACTCACGCAGATTCAACTCATGTCCAGTCCGAAACAGATAAGGCAAACAGCTTCATTGAGCACATCCAACATATTCGCCAGCAAGTCCATGACATTCTGGAGAAATCAAATGCCAAGTACAAGTGGCGACATGATCAACATCGGATGCCACATAAGTTTCAGGTGGGTGACAAAGTCTGGTTGTATTTGCAAAAGGAACGCCTTACCGGAGCCTATCGGAAACTCAGACCACTCCGATATGGTCCTTACACCATTACCAAGGCTGTGAGAGACAATGCATTTGAGCTGAGCATTCCCCCATTCCTTGGCCTGCACCCAGTGTTCAATGTGGACCACCTTCAGCCATACTTTCCACCATTACTAGACACATCCGACTTTGCAGAATAGCTCACACCCACAGAGTTAAATCCATATTGCATGAAAAAAGTTGTAGCTGATCAGATCATGGACACACAGATCAAGAACACTTGCTAGCAGAATATCCAATTGTATCGAGTTGTCAAAGCAAGCCAGTGGCTCACCAGGGACCAAGTTCAACAGAAGTTTCCTCATCTCATGGAGGCACTCAATGCAATGGGGACCATTGCTTCCTAAGGGGGGAGGAATGATCCAGGTGGATATTGGTGGCCACCTGCCAAATCCACTTGGACCCCCACCATTGTTTCTTTCAGATTTTCAATTTCCTTAATTGTAGCCCAGTTTACTATTTCTAGCAATTTTTCGGGTCCTAAACTTCCGGAGCCGTTTTGAGGCCCTAAACAACGTTTTTTGGGAAAATTGGGAGCAACATGGGTCCATGGACCGATGTTTCTCTTCCCAATGTTGTAGTTCTCGGATAGATCTTTCTAACGAGATATTGTGCACGTCAAATAAAGATCGTATGCCAAAGTTATGACCCCGGGAAGTTGATGTACCAATTTACCCAAACGGGGCCCACAGTTTGGTGTTTCATCTTCTAGGGTTAGGTTTTGGAATGTTAAGGGCTTTCCATTCTTTCTCAACAATAAATAGGCCTTCGAGCCTCATTGTAACACAGTTCAGAGGCATGTAGCCGCTACATCTCTTCTCAAAGATAAGCTACCATTGCCCTAGATGGTTTACTTCCAACTCTGTTTGTAAGCATATTTCAGTATTTTACATTAATGAAATGAAGTATTATTTCCGCTGCATCTCTATGTTTATGATTATCTCTATAATTTGTTGCATTCCTATTTAAATACGGATTATGTAAGGTAATAAATAGAATTATAAATTGACATCTACACTAAAATCAATGCATATAGTGCATGTGATCAAATAGGATTATAAATCAAGAACTACATTGAAATCAATACATCCATTTTAGTGAAAATCTAAAATAATCATGACTTTCTAGATCTAACTTCTATGTCTATATTTGTCACTGTGAGACTCTTTCTTCCTCCCTCTCTCTCCACCTTCCATTTTGTGTCTATCTCCCTCCTCCTCTCCTTCTCTCTCTTCCCCTTCCTCTCTCCCCCACCTCACTCTATCTGCCTCTCCCTAACTTTCTCTATCTTTCTCTTCTTTCCTCTCTCCCCTTGTCATCTATATTTATACCTCCCTCTATCTCTCCTTATTTGTCTCTCTATCTCAACCCCCTAAACATATGCCACGCTCTCTCTCCCCTCCCCCATATCTATTTATATCTCCCTCTTCCTTTCCCTCTCTATCTCTTCCCCTTCTCTCTCTCTCTCTCTCTCTCTCTCTCTCTCTCTCTCTCTCTCTCTCTCTCTCTCTCTCTCACATTGACTCTCCATCTATCCCTTGCCACTCCCTCTCCACCTTTCTCTCTCTATGTATTTCTTCCCCTTCCAACTCCATCTTTCTCTCCCCCTCTCTCTCCTCTCTCTCAAGTCATCTTTCTTTTTCCTTCCTCTCTCTCCCCTTCTCTCCCACCTCCATCTATCTCTGCCCCCATCATACACACACTCTCTCTCCACCCTCCAACTCTGTCACTATCTCCCTCCCTCTCTCCTTATCTCTCTCCCCCCTCCATATATATGTCCCCCTATCTCTCTCTTCCCCTTCTTTCCCTATCTTTATCCTCTCCTTTTCTCTCTCTTCCCTCGTCTCCTCTCTCCCTCATTCCATCGTCATCTATCCCTTGTCACTCCCTCTCTTTCCCCCTCCAAATCCATCTCTCTCCCTCCCTCTCTCCCCCTCCTCTCTCTCTTCATTTCTCTCTCTCACTGTGTCTCTCACCTCTATGTCTCTCTCCCACACTCTATTCCCCCTTCCATATCACTCTCTTTCTTAAATCTGATACCATTGTATTGTATTTAAGAAAGTATTTAAATAATAAGAAAACATAATTGGTTGTAAAATATTAAACCTATATTTTGGATCAATCATGTTAAAGAAAATACAATAATAAAAATATTAAAAGAATCACCCACTATATTTCCTCTATCATTGTTAATCACTTTTCTTTCTCACTTCACTTGGATCCTTGGTTAAGATGCATCCATCCTAGTTCTTTATAATATTATTTATATTATATAAATTTCACATATGTATATATAAAAGTATTCTCATTTTTTAATTTATTAAAACCTCCATTTAATCTCTATGAAAATATTGTTAGTAGTCGTGAGGATGGAGGGTTTAGATATACCTCAGAAGAAATTATAACATTTTTTCTCTTAGAGTTAATTAAAAAATGTTATAAAATTAAATTAGAATAAAATATTTGTAAAATATTTTTATTTTGAAATAAGTTATTGTTTTTGGGCATGTAGTATTGATAAGCCATGGTCTTGGCCCATGGTATTTTAACAATTAAAAGGCTAGATCTATGGTAAATATTCATGATTAAAAATCTTGTAATATGGTAAATATTAAGTTTTTATCCGCTTATTAATTAAATTTATAGATGGAACACATTTATATTAAGTGTTACAAATATATTGATTACATAAAATCTAATATTACAATATTATATGTTACCCAATATTTATAACCACCCCCACCTAATAAATAGTGGCCAGAGGTGGGGAGAAATACTAATTAAAATGTAATATTATTAAATTTTACCTAATATTTAAGGTCAGGGCCCACCCTAAATATTACATTCTACTCAATATTTCCCCTCACTCCTAATTTTATTGACCACCTTCCTACTATCGAAAACCCTCAATGCAACGAAATATAAATTTACCTGATTTTTATTAAACAGAAATCACATAACTGATATAAATTTACTGGGTTATTATTATTACAGAAACCACACAACGGAAAACCTAAATGCCAGGAAATTTACCTTTTTATTATTACAAGATATGCCCAATTGAATCCTTTGCTTCCTTTATCTAATTTTCTTTGTTATTCAATGAATAAGCTTATCACACAACTGAAAACTTGAACGCCACGAAATATAAATTTACTAGGTTTTTATTATTACAGAAACCACACAACGGAAAACCTAAAGGAAATTTACCTTGTTATTATTACAGGATATGCCCAATTGAATCCTCCGCTTCCTTTATCTAATTTTCTTGGTTATTCAATGAATAAGCTAATCGATATCTTTTCAAATTGTATATATATCGGTTTCAAAGTTGAGTTTGTTAATATTAGTCGACACATTTTTTTGTTTTAATTTCTTTTTTTTAAGTAACGTTACACATATCTTCAGCATATATCTATATATGTATATGTATATGTATATATATATATATATATATATATATATATATATATATATATATATATATATATATATATATATATATATATATATATATATATATTGTTGTTTTTAATGTAAAGTTATGTTACGTGACAACATCTCCCTCATATTTTTTAATATAACGTTACATAACGTGACAACATCTTCCTCATATATTGCGTTGTAGAGTGCCTCTCGGCGCAAAAAGTGAAAATGAATCAAATAAGAAAGAGTTAAATTAACAAAAATAATGAATTAAGTAAAACTTAAAACAAAGAAATAAAAATTGCATGTTGACACATGGATTGTGTGCATGCAGATCCCTTTCCAATTCCCTTTTCATTTTTGGAACAATTGGTTCTATTTAATGGACGAAGAGGGGAATGAGATGATCATTCTTCGAGAGAAGAGTGTTGAGAGGGAAATAAAACCTTGGTAGTAGTACATTGACTAAGGGCTCAGGGGTGACTAGTTGTTAGGTAGCGGATCCCCCCATAGCAGGTTTTTGGCGCTTGAAGCCCGAATTTTGGTCAAGTGTAATGAAAAGACCCCGCAAAATGCGAGCGCGGAGCGCGAGAGTCTAGGGTTGTCTGCCCTAAAATAATATAATTTAATGTAAAGTGTGTCAGCCTACCCATGGTCTGCGGACCATGGGATTGTATAAATAGAGCAAGGCTCTAAGTGTAAAGTCAGTTTTAGATCTGGAAAAAAGTAACATGTTCTTTTGGATGATGAATTAGCCCTGAGTCTGTAAGTCTGAGTCTTGGGTTGTAGTAGTAGGAAAAGGCTCTGCAGTTGTGTGTGCAGAGGCCTGGTAGAGTCCGCAGCTATGTGCGCAGACCCCTGCAGCTGAGTGCACAGGGCGGAGTTGGGATTGCACTTGAACAAAGGATTAATAAAAGATAAGTTGATTTTGAAATACTGTGTGTTTATGCTTTTGTTGTATTTATGCATCTCTTTACAGTTTTATGATTGCACGCACTTGTTATGAATGTTGAATGGTTAACGAGAAAATTGCGTACACACAATTAAGTCAAGATCTATAATAATAGCATAGTAAGGATAAAGGATCTGGATAGCACCTCTTCACGCTCTTTACAGAGCTACACGGAAGCAGTTGCACAAGTTGCGAAGGACAGACAGCTGCACGGAGCAGTGCAAGTGCACAGGTTTGGTTCGCGAACTTCCTAAACTTCATCAAGACATCCCTAGGGTGCGCAAACATGCTTCCAACACCCTCCCATACTACCTTAGGTGAGACCTCAGTCCGTGCACCATGGACTGTTGCCGAAAGGGCCAGTAGTTTTGGGATTTGTTTGGCTAAATCACTTCTGAACCTAGGTCAGGCCCCAACAAGCCAACAAATGGTTCCATTGTCAGGACCCGGATCTGCCTAAGGGATGTCTGATGTCGTGCCATTGGAACCCAACAAAGAAGGAAATTGAAGAGTGGTTGAATAAGAAGCTTCACGAGTTCGTGACATAGGAAAATAGAACTTCACGGATATCCAAGAAAAAGTGGCTGGATTGCTACGTATATACTTAAATCCATGAGATCTTCTTCGTATCCTTTCCTTCTGAACTGTATGAGTGGATCACGAGGTTAGATGACAACTAGGGAAGGTCTAAGCTCGACCAACTGATAGTGTGGACTCCGGAATTAGTGCGTAGACTAGAGGCATCATAAGATAAGATCACACGAGTAGTGGACCATTGTCTCGACCAGATAATAGGGGGGTTTAACACTGAATTTACAATAGACACGACCGTGAGCTACAACGAAGCAAAAAGATGGTTTCTCAAAGGATCGCGAGGTAAGTACATTAAATCTCTAAATACCTGGATTAAGATGTTGCTATGTGAAAAGCGAGTTATACGAATACATTAATGTTTGGAACGACGCAGAGCGGAAATATCTACAAAGGTAGCGGGGAAGTAGGAAACAGTCCCTTGATTTCACCTTTATGAGAAAGAGAGGAAGAGCTCGCTTGAGTCTCTCCAAGAAGTGCGGTCAGTTTGATAAGGCAGTGCATTCCACAGTTACCACCTCCACTTACGCCATCACCCGCTTCACCCCCTTCACCTCCATCGTCACCCACTCCACCTCCACCAAACCCGTAGTTCAGCATGGTGAGTGCGATCAAGATACCCGTATTCAAAGGAGTAGGGAATGAGGATCCGGAGTTTCTGGTAAGGGCAGTGTGGGAAGAACAAGGGGTTACAGATGACAACATTAAGAAGGCTACATTGGTGAGCGCGCTGCAGGTTCATGCATTGACATGGTATATCAAGAACTCTAATGATCACCCAAATGCAGCAATAGCGGAGATCCAGAATGCGCTGAACAGAGAGTTTAGCCGGTCGAATTCAGAGACACAGTCAATCATTGAATTTAAACAGATCGCGATGCTTCCAGGTGAGACCCCCTGGGATTTGGATCAGCGGCTAAAGAGTATGATCCGTGAGGCTAATATGACATTAACAGATGCGCAGCACCGTGCATGGTTTGTGGCATCTTTGACACCACACCTGAGGACGATGCTGTCACAATAGAAGCTTTCAACCCAGGCCGAAGTGTTGGAAATGGCGATGAGGTTGCATGAAACATCAATACAAGATCTAGGGTTGGGAGTTCAACAAATCCACGTGAAACTACAGAATCTCTGCCTGGAAATGCAGAGCTTGAAACAAGATAGGGCACCGTGGGCAGAGGCGTGCGAGGAAGTGTGTTGCATAAAATACAAAAGCTAGGGCCACGATAAGGATCATTGTCCGGTATTCGCGAACTACTTGGTAGGAGGGGGACCAATGCCATTGAGACCAGAGGCATAGGGAGGGCCGAGTGTGACACCCACGCTATGGTGTGCGATCTGTCAGATAGGAGGAAAACACACAATGGATAACTCTCATTTGTTGCAGAAGTATACATAGACTCCCCAATAGTTGTTTTGTAATTCCTATAGGTCAGTGGGACACGATGAGCAGACTTGTCACAGCTACAGATTAAGGATGTATTGGACACCAGCCTATAGAATGTAGACAGAAACGTGAGGCCTCGACCTAGCCGCAGGGATGGCGCACGCTAGATTTCACAGGCGAGGTCAGGGATGAGGAGGAATGGGGCTAGGAAGGGGTCATGGACCGTTAATTTATTACAATTGCAGAGGACCAAGGCACTATGCTCGTGATTGTACCAACCCAACGAGAGTATCCTGTTCATATTGTGCTCAATTTGATCATGAAATGGTAGATTGCTCTATGTTGATCACACAGATGTGCAAGAAAGGGGTACTCCAGCCTACTCCGACTCAGAATATCCAAATGATGAGGTCTGAACCATGCAAAGAAGACCCAAATGTGAACATGATGCTAAAAAGCAACGCGACCACAGGGGAAGATAAGGGGAAGCAGCCCGAGGAGGATACATGGGTTTGCAAGGCTCCTACAAAGGAACTTGAGTTTGACCTAGAACGTGCAAATGAGACATTTATTGAAGCTAAGAAGAGCTTCACGAAGGCCTCTACTTCAGGTAGTAAGGATTAACCAAAGCCAAGAATGGATCCTTCTGTGCTTACTACCTTTTTAGAGACATGCATGAAACTATTGCGTGACAATAAGGAAGTTAAGGGACTACAGGAGTTGATCACCAGGTGCACGGGGTAAGGGGAACCGTAGGTAGTCTTGAAATTGGGGAAGCATGCATTGTGCACTAAGAGGGAAATGAGACTAACAGTGCAGATTGGCAAATATGAAATGGATCAGGTAATCCTAGACTTGGGTTCGGACGCGAATGTATTACCGAAGCAAACATGGGAACGCATGGGTAGGCCTGTGTTGCAGTGGTCCCCTATTCAATTACGAATGGTGAACCAACAGAAGATTTTTCCCATGGGGAGGTTGCAAGGGGTAACAGTTGATATCGAAGGTGCAAACACACAGATGGACTTTGAAGTAATAGAGATTGTTGATGACAACAATCCTTATCCCGCATTGCTAGGAATAGACTAGGCCTCTGACATGAACGAAGTCATCAACTTGAAGAAGCGGAAGATGATATTTGAGAAAAAGTCCCTATGCATAGTGGTTCTGCTAGACCCAGCTGAAGGAGCGCGCCACACCGAACTAGTGCGCGATGATGGAAGTGACGATGAGCTAGATTGTATCTACAAGATAACTGCACGAGATCAGGATTGGGTGAATCCGACTATAGATGGAAGGATCTCATGGGAGCATGCAAGTTCCTGCACCACAGAATTAGATGAAGAAGACAAACGCTGGCACAATCGGTTGAACGAAGTGACAACCCTAAATTGCAACATGATGATTAGATGACTGCATTGCGTAACAACCCAGGCCCGAGATCTACTAACATATGATGGATTGACAGTGGTGGATGAATTCTTCAGCAAGTTTGAAAGCACGGTACCGGAACAACAGTGGTTCAATGTGTTGAAGTGGCACTGCACGCGACACCTATGTGCTAGTGGGGAACACATCAAGGAAACTTTGAAAACTGGCGCGAATGTAGAAGGATGATGTGCCTATGATTTGGGAAACCACAACTATGGATAGAAGATAAATATGATGGGTAAGATGACCCATGAACGCACCACGCGAAATGGACCAAGACCTATGGGGAAGAACCTCAGCCTGAATGGGTACACTTATTCTACCATACCCTGGATGTCATACCAATGAATTGGTATACTAAGACAGAACTCCGACATGGTATGAGCGAATGGGATATCTTGTGCGAGGGATTTTTGTTAAAATTCACATTTGAGGACTGATGGTTGGGACCTGTTGACGACGCACTGCAATCCGTAAAAGCCGACATCTTCAAAATACCACAAGAACCATAGTAAGTAGTTCAACCAACATGGGCAGGCCAGTTAAGTAGTGCTCTAGAATGTTATAACATACAGGTAGAGGAGGATGATGACGACTCCCAGACTATTAATATTCCAGAAACTGAAGGGTGTCATGAAGTTTGAGGACCATCAATTGAGGATCCTGACATCATTGCGCCACTAAAAAAAAAGCAGGTAAACATTGGCATAGACGCAAAGCCGAAGTACGCGACGCTTGGGGACTATTGGGACGATCCTACAGTAGATAAGGTTGCCAAGTTACTCCACGAATATCAAGATTTGTTCTCAACAAAAATCACAGACTTAAAGGGGATCATTGGCGACTTAGGGATGATGAAGATCACTCTAAAACTAGATGTGAAGCTCGTTAAGCAGCGACCTTACCATTTGAATTTGAAGTATAAAGAAAAGATCTGCGAAGAACTAGACAAAATGCTTGCAGCCTGAATTATTGAACCAATGCAAGAATCCGACTAGGTGAGTCCTATGGTAGTACAGGAGAAAAAACAGAAGGGTGCAATTAGAATATGCGTGGATATCCGGAAGCTTAACGACACCTGTGTTCACGATCCATTCCCGACACCGTTTACAGATGAAGTATTGTAGAATGTTGGTAGTCAGGAAGCTTACTCATTCACGGATGGCTTCTCAGGGTACCATCAGATCAAGATTGCGTCGGAAGATAGGAGCAAGAAAACCTTCATAACCAAATGGGGTTGTTTTCAATACACCATTATGCCCTTTGGACTAAAGAACGCGCTAGCAATATTTTCGCGCATAGTAGTGACCACGTTCAAGGAATACATCCACAAGTTCTTGGAGGTCTATCTGGACAATTGGACTATATTTGGGTTAGTTAAACACCACATAGCAAGCTTACGGTTGATGTTGGATACTTGTTGGCGACACCAGATTGCGTTGAATCTTAAAAAGTGCACCTTCCTCGTCCCCTTTGGAAACCTTCTTGGCCATGTGGTCTGCAAACAAGGTCTGATGGTGGATCCTGTGAAGATTGCTATTATTCTCAATTTGGAAGCGTCGCGAAGTGTCAAACAACTACGCGCTACGTTGGGGCACACTGGTTACTATAGAAATTTTATCAAGAACTATGCATAAATAACAACGCCAATGGAAAAAATATTGAAAAAAGACACTACATATTGTTGGAATGATGATTGTAGGAAAATTCTGGATGTTCTCAAGGAGAAAATGGCATCCGCTCCCATCCTGGTATTCTCAAAATGGGATGCAGAATTTCATGTACATGTTGATGCATTGTGTATTGCACTAGGAGCTATACTTACGTAGGAAGGCGTGGAAGGCGTGGATCACCCGATTGAGTTCGCGAGTCAGCGGCTATCCAAAGCCAAAAAGAACTACTCTACTATTGAGCGCGAAGGGTTGGCAATGGTATACGCACTCTAGAAATATCGACACTATTTACTTAGTGGGCACTTCAAGATGTATACCGATCATTCCACGTTGAAATGCCTGGTGAACAAGCCTATGTTAGGGGGGTGCATATGCAAATGGCTGTTACTATTTCAAGAATATGACTTTGAGGTCATTGTAAAGCCAAGACGCCTAAATGTAGGACCGTATCACTTATCACGAATTGAGACAGGTGAGGAGCCAACAAATTTGGAAGAAGGACTACCTGATGCACAACTCTTTGCAGTGCACATCACGGACAGCCACTTCGAAGATATAATCCAATTTTTAACCACAAGGACTATGCCAAAGGAATATTCAGTTCAGCAGAAGAAGGAATTGGTGGTGTGCGCGACAAACTTTTCTATCATCGCAGACCACCTCTACAAAATGGGAAATGATGAGATATTGCGAAGATATGTACCTGAATTTGAACGAGGTCAGATCCTCATGGAAGCACATGGAGGGGCTGCAGGAGGACACTATGCAGGATGTGTGACAGCACAGAAGATTCTTCGCTCTGGGCTATGGTGGCCAGCCCTACATTAAGATTCGAAAGCACAGTGTCGGGCCTATGATGTATGTCAAAGGATTGGGAAACCATCATGAAGGGATGAGATGCCACTCAATCCACAGATGACACTGCAACCATTCGAAAAATGGGCAATCGACTTTGTGGGACCAATCAAACCTTAGGGGAAGACAGGTGCGTGCTACATCATCATCACGACAGAATACCTGACTCGATGGGCTGAAGCATAGCCGGTTAAGGACTGCACGACTGCTACAACTGCAAAACTTTTGTTCGACAACATATTGAAACGGTTTGGTTGCCCGGAAATTTTAATGAGTGACCGCGGGACGCACTTCCTGAATGAAACCATCAGTACACTCACCGAGGAATTCTAGGTGTATCATCAACAAAGTACACTGTACCATCCGCAAGCTAATGGGACAGTAGAAGCATTCAACAAAATTTTGGAGACTACGCTGACCAAAGTATGTAACGCGCAAATGAAACGAATGGGACCTACGCACACCTGTCGTATTATGGGCATACAGAACCACGTGCAAGAAATTGACAGGTCAGACACCTTTCAGGTTAGTCTATGGCACTGAAGCAGTCATGCCAATGGAATACCGAGTTTGCGAATAACAACAATTACAGGCATGTTGGACTGCAAAGCCTTGGAAGAGAGACTCGCACAATTAGAAGAACTCGAGGAAGAACGGTTTCTGGCGGGATTCCATCAGTAGGTACAGAAACAGTGCGAGAAAGCCTAGCACGATCACCATATCAAGATACACACATTCAAGGTAAACAATTTAGTGTTTTTGTATGATAGCAAGTTCGAAAAATTTCCGGGGAAACTCAGAATGCATTGGTTAGGACCATATGTAGTAAAAGAAGTCACAGACGGACGCACTGTCAAGCTAGTCAAACTGAACGAAGAACCCTTCAAGTACTCGAAGCCGGCATCATAGTATAGAATCAAGTCAGACACAGATGATTCAGAAGTAGAAATGGAGTAGATCCAGACGATGGCAGCACGGTGTGTTGCAGACCTTCGCGCAGCATAGGCATAGTTGGATGGACTTCGCACAAAGATCGCTACACCAGTAGAGTGACTTGAGGATGAGTCACAATGATTATGTTGGGGGCCTGTTGGGTAGCGGATCCCCCCATGGTGTGTTTTTGGGGCTTGAAGCCCGAATTTTGGTCAAGTGTAATGAAAATACCCCGCGAAATGTGGGCGCGGAGTGCAAGAGTCTAGGGTTGTCTGCACTAAAATAATATAATTTAATGTAAAGTGTGTCGGCCTACCCATGGTCCACGGACCATGGGACTGTATAAATAGAGCAAGGCTCTAAGTGTAAAGTCAGTTTTAGATCTGGAAAAAATAATATGTTCTTTTGGATGACGAATTAGCTCTGAGTCTGTAAGTCCGAGCCTTGGGTTATAGTAGTAGGAAAAGGCTCTACAGCTGTGTGCGTAGAGGCCTGGTAGAGTCTGCAGCTGTGTGTGCGGACCCCTGCAGCTGAGTGCACAGGGCGGAGTTGGGATTGCACTTGAACAGAGGATTAATAAAAGATAAGTTGATTTTGAAATACTATGTGTTTTTTCTTTTGTTTTATTTATGCATCTCTTTACAGTTTTATGATTGCACGCACTTGTTATGAATGTTGAATGGTTAATAAGAAAATTGGGTACACACAATTAAGTAAAGATCTATAATAGTAGCACAGTAAGGATAAAGGATCTGGATAGCACCTCTTCACGCTCTTTACAGAGCTACACGGAAGTAGTTGCACAAGTTGTGAAGGACAGACAGCTGCGCGGAGCAGTGCAACCACACAAGTTCGGTTCGCGAACTTCCTAAACTTCATCAAGACATCCCTAGGGTGCGGAAACATGGTTCCAACACCCTCCCATACTACCTTAGGTGAGACCTCAGTCCGCACACCACGGATTGTTTCCGAAAGGGCCAGTAGTTTTGGGATTTGTTTGGCTAAATCACTTCTCAACTTGGGTCAGGCCCCAACAAGCCAACACTAGTTATAGAAAGATTATGTGCAGCTGAGCCTACGGTTGGGTGGAGAGTCATCCCCAAAACTTTGTTGCAGTTAGCGAGATTCAAATAGTGTTCAAATTCAAAATCACAATTAAGGAATATCATCACTATAAGTAAGTTGTCTCTGCTCACGTTTTTCGAAATTATATGTTAATTAGTTGAATAGTTGTGTGTTGATTATATATCACATAATGAATCTAATTAGTTGTATATTTAAATTATGAGTTGTTATATATGGTATCAGAGGGAGTTCCAACTCTGTGTGACCTCTAAATATATATTTGAAAAAGTTACTTTATTAGATTTATCAATATATTTTTGAAATACAATATACTAATTTTTAACAATATATCAAATTATATATATGTTTTCTAAAATTAAATACTATTATATAAATTATTAAATAAATACCATATCATTTGCTTTAGCAAAGTAAATAAACTTTTTATTTCAATCATTAAATATAAACTTTAGATTTTTCTTATGTGTACGTTTACATACTCTACAATATACTAACATTCATACTCTAAATACGTTATTATAATTTTTTTTAAGTAAAAAAAGCACAATCCCATATTATCCATCCATGACCGCTATTGAATTGCAATTTCCATCGCTATTTCCAACACCATTCCTATTGACTCGTTGCTATTTCCAACCAACATCAACATCGTTCATCGCCAATCAACATGAACATCGAACTTGACATGCATCATGTAACCTAACCGTAAAAGCATTCGGCGTTACCACAGAATAACATTCTATTTCCACTAAATTTCCCTAATCATGTTTGTTGTCAGCGCCATGACAAGTCACACCATTCTTATGCTTTCGATATTGAATAAAAAAAAACTATATGTTACGCTTTTTTAAGGCCATCGGTCAGCTTCCATAACTCAAGTCTTCATTAAAACTGAAAGAACATAAATACAGAGGAGATCAGGAAATACACAGAGAACCACAACTTTAGTTGCTCAATTACACCAACAATAAAAAATCAGGAGTGGATGATCTCCGCCTCTCCGTGATCCTTCTATTTATAGCATATTTTTATGTCAGTTACATCAATTAAAAATACACATTTTTAGGTGGTGCTTCCCTTTTGTTTCTGTAGGTGGTGAGGCAATGGTAACTTCTAGAAGCTTGAAGAGCCAAGGCGGTGGCTATGACGTTGATGACAGATGTGAAATAATTATTCTTACATTCTCCCCCTTAATTATTTCACAAAAAGAACAAAACTTTGCTATTACATCAAAATGTCATTACATCATACATACCCCTATGTTTTCTGTGTGAGTTTGAAACAATTCTTTTCCCAACAGTTTTGTAAATATGTCTGCAAAGTGGTCTTCCAATCTCCATAACTCCATACATATTTCATTATTTCTTACTAATTCTCGAATGAAATGATACCTTGTATCAATATGGTTACTCTTCTTATGGAAAACATGATTTCTTGATAGTGCAATAACATATTTGTTGTATGAGAAAATATGAGGGGGTTATTTCTGTTCATGAAACAAGTCTTTCAAAATTATTCTCATCCACACAATTTGACATGTCGTTGTTTTGGATGCAACATACTCTGCTTCAGTTGATGATAAAGTCACAATGGATTTCTTCATTGATGCCCATGAAACTGCACCTGAACCAAAACTGAACACATACCCAGATGTACTCCTCCTGTCATCAATATTGCCTGCAAAATCACTATCTGTATATCTAGTTAGTTTAAAATCTAAATCCGATGCATACAGGATACCATAATTTCTTGTTCCAACAACATATCTTAAAATCCATTTTCCAACTAGCCAGTGGGTACTCTTTAGAGACTCCATGAATCTGGAAATTTATATTACACCAAACATTATATTGGGCCTTGTTGCAGTCAAATACATAAGACTTCCAACCAATTTTTTAAACAAGGTTGGATCAATATCTGAGCCATGATCATCCTTACTGAGTTTTGTACCAATTGCAATTTGGGTTACAACTGGATTATAGTTTCCCATCTTGAACCTTTTCAATATATCCTTTGCATACATAGATTGACAAATGAAAATACCATCTTCAGATTGAGTTACTTCAATACCAAGAAAATATTTCATTAGGCCTAAATTAGTCATATCAAATTCTCTTTTCATGCTGGTCTTAAAATCATCTATTGAGAGATCTCTAGTGAAAATTAAATCATCAACATACAAGCACACAATCAAAATTTTACCATCCTCGATTACTTTTATATACAATGTTGGCTCACTTGGACTCCTAATGAATCCATTGTTATTCAGATATTCATTAATTTCACTATACCATACTCGGGGTGCTTGTTTCATTCCATATAATGCTTTCTTTAATTTGTAAACTTTATCTTCTTGAACATCAATTTCATATCCAAGAGGTTGTTTCACATAAACCTCTTCTTCCAGAAAACCATTTAAAAATGCAGACTTAACATCCATCTGATATATTTTCCATTTATTTTGTGCAGCAATAGCTAATACCATTCTTAATGTGTCAAGTCTAGCTACATGTGCAAAAGTTTCATTATAATCAATACCAGGTTGTTGACTGAACCCCTGAGCTACAAGTCTTGCTTTATGCTTTTCAATTTTTCCTTTAGCATTCACTTTCGTTTTGTAAATCCATTTAACACCTATACTATTTTTACCTTCAAGCAAATTTACAAGTTCCCAGGTATTATTTCTTTCTATATCATCAATTTCCTCATTCATGGCTTTTATCCAAACTTTTTCTTTCACGGCTTCATCAACATTTACTAGATCATATGCAAGTAATGCAAAATTTGAAACTTGATCTATTTCATCATTCTGCTCATACAATTCCTTTAAGATTCTAGTCTTCTGACCTTTAATTCTATTCTTCAACGTAGCTATTGTAGGATTATAATCATTACTTACCTCTGATCCTTTTGTTTGCTGCCCACCATAACCTGATGGTTCACCATGTTCGTGAATTATCAGTGTTCATAATTGTAATGGACTAACTCTTGATGATTGGCTTGCTAAGGTGCTTGTAGCAGGTGTATATGGAATTGGTTGTCCACCTTGTGCTTCTTTCTAATCTTCATTATCATTTCCATGAGATAATATAGTTGTCTCTGCAACAGATTTATCTATGCTTCCATTCCAAGCTTCTTCTTCCTTGAACTAAACATCTCTATTGATAAGATATTTCTTGGTGATGGGATTATAAAGTATATATGCTTTAGACTTGTCACTATATCCAATAAAAATACATATCTCACTTCTATCATATAAATTCTTTCTCAATTATTTAGGAACATGTGCATAGGCAACACAACCAAAGTTCTTAAATGAGATATATGACAACTCTTACCATTCCAGGCTTCTTCGGGAACTCGATCCTTCAAGCTCTTAATTGGACTTCTATTAAGAATATAAAAAACGAAAGCTACATCTTCCCCCCAATATTCATTTGGTAGATGCTTTTCTTTCAAAATACTTCGAGCCATATTCATAATTGCTCAATTCTTCCTTTCAACTATTCCATTTTGTTGTGGAGTATAACGTGCAGTAAACTGCCTCTTGATTCCATGTAATTGGAAAAACTCAATGTAATATGTTAGCATATCTTCACCACCTCTATCTGATCTCAAAATTTTAATATGATTTCCGATTTCCTTTTCGACCATAGCTTTAAATCTTTTAAATACAGAAAATGTTTCAGATTTCTGTTTCAGAAGATAAACCCATGTTTTTTTACTGTAGTCATCAATAAAAGTCAAAAAGTAAACATTACCCAGTCAAAAGTAAGTGTTTCTTTATAGCCGAAGAATATCTCTATCTATCTGATTCTTCATCTTGTCCTAACAATGAACCACACTGAACATTGGTTAGTTCTAAACGCGTCAACAAATATTACGTGATGTGATTATTACCGATTTTTTTTATTTTGTAGATATGAATCACAGGAGCCTAAACTCGATTAGAAATATATTATTTTATAACTAATAAAAATATGTAACTGATATATTTTTAGTCTTTACTATCAACTTATTATTTTATAACTAATAGAAATATAAGACAATATAGGCTCATTAATAAAATATTTGTTTTTCAAGAAAAGATACTTAAATACTACAAATATTCTATTGGATGGATATTTTGGCTAGCAGCAGGAAATACTACAAATAATCTATATATATAATAAAAATATTTATGTTTTATTTTTTATTATTTTTTTAAATATCTAATTTTTATTTTCTATAATACAATAAATATATAGTTTTGAAGCTGTATTATTTTTTTATTTTTTTTCTTAATAATTCTTTATTTAGTAATTAGAATATAATAGATTTTTTATCAATAATAATTTTAAGAAAATTCTTATTAAGTTTGTGTTTTTTAATCGGCAAAAAAGATTTTATTATTTGTTCAAAAATTTACATTTAATTTGCTATTTTTGTCTTGCACTCCTTGTTGCATTCTGACCAGATTTATTAGCTAGGAGAGTTATGTGAAAACAAAAACCAAAATGTCATACATTACATCCAAAACTCAAGTCATAAACATGGATACACCAAAAAACTTGGGAATACAATCAAAACAAATCAAAATTTCTTGGAGGTGTCAGACCTTGCCCGACATCTAGGGGGTCCAGGGGTGAAATTCCATCATGAGCATGGTATTCCAAGCAATCAATGCTTTCGTCAATTTGGTCCAACCGCTCCACCGTGCGTCATTGGCTATGCTAGATAGAATCCATCCTATCCATCATCATCGATTGGTTGTATTAGATGTCATTCAAAAATGTGATCAACTCATTTCTATCTTCATGTCGTTGTTGCCTCATCTCTCCCAAGTCTGCCATGACCAGTTGGTGCTAACTAGCTATTGATTCCAAGGAGGGCAAGGCAGTTGCTAGCCCAAGCACTGGTCCAAATTATTGGGCCATTTCTCCATGAGATGCACCATTGTCTCCACCCCTACCATGCTCAGCCACTACTCTACAAACTCGAGACGACATATCACACCAAGGAGCTCTGCCACGCATGCCCAAACCCCTTTGGCGAATCATTTTACACTCTTTATTAAACCAAGTAAACACACACCAAGTCCCATAGTGTATCCTTTTCCTAGCCCCTGCCCACTTCATGCAAGAACAACTAGCAAAGACTGGTGTGTGGAGACTCCCCACCGAAGGGAGTGAGACTAAGAAAAACTAGAAAATTCCACAAACTACCAAGTTGCAACATTCAAACAATGCAGAATTAACACACCACCCACTATGAACTCTCCTAGTTGCCACCAAAACCGGAGTAGCCCTCTCAGCCAAATTTCTACTCCCTGCAAGATAGTTGAACACAAAAGCCCTCCAGGGCAGAATTCCCCAAAATTCAGTAGGAGCAACCAACCAAGCTAGATATATACACTATCGAATTGATTAAAGACTGCTCCACGCCAAAGAAGGTGAATTGAAGGCAAAAATGTTACCAGCTCATCAGGAAAGTTGCTTCAAGCTTCGAGGCCTCCCTCAACTAAGTAACATTCCAATTGCGCATCCATACCATGCAACTGCTAACTGCATGAAAACTAGTCGGGTTTCCTGGGCCCTAAACCCAACAATTCACACCCTTACTCTCAACTAGACCTCTGACCCTGTCACTGGGACTAACTTCACTATGAAACAACCACGAAGTAAGGGGCATGCATAATCAACTAGCCTATGCATACTCCTCAACATTATCACCACCCTCCTCAACTCCCATAACTACTATGAAACTCTATCTCCAACTACTTACATACATCCTTATTGTAATGCCCCTAATAATAATATAAATAATAAATAATAAATAATGAAGAAAATATAATAATAGTAAATAAATAAACTAATAAATAATGAAAGTTGTAAATAAATATATAGAAATGTAAATTATGAAAATAATAAAAATTAGTAAGGTTAACAAAAAGTGAAAATGAATCAAATAAGAAAGAGTTAGATTAAAAGAAATATTGAATTAAGTAAAACTGAAAACAAAGAAATAAAAATTGCATGTTGACACATGGATTGTGTGCATGCAAATCATTTTCCAATTCCCTTTCATTTTTGGAACAACTGGTTCTATTTAATGGACAAAGAGGGGAATGAGATGATCATTCTTCGGGAGAAGAGTGTTGAGAGGCAAATGAAACCTTGGTAGTAGTACATTGACTGAGGACTCAGGGGTGACTAGCTATAGAAAGATTATGTGTAGCTGAGCCTATGGTTGGGTGGAGAGTAATCCCAAAACATTGTTGTGGTTATCGATATTCAAGTAGTGTTCAATTGCGAAATCACAAGTAACGAATGTCATCGCTACAAGTAAGTTGTCTATGCTCATGTTTTTCGAAATTCTATGTCAATTAGTTGAATAGTTGTGCATTGATTATAAAAGACATAATGAATCTAATTAGTTGTATATTTAAATTATGAGTTGTTACATATGGTATCAGAGGGAGTTCAAACTCTGTGTGACCTCTAAATATATATTTGAAAAAAATACTTTATTAGATTTATCAATATATTTTTGAAATACAATATACTATTTTTTAACCATATATAAAATTATATATATGTTTTCTAAAATTAAATATTATTATATAAATTATTAAATAAATACCATATCATTTCCTTTAAGAAAGTAAATAAACTTTTTATTTCAATCATTAAATATAAACTTTAGATTTTTCTTATGTGTATGTTTGCATACTCTACAATATACTAACGTACAAATAACTCTACAATATACTGACATTCATACTCTAAATATGTTATTATAATTTTTTTTGAAGTAAAAAAAAGCACAAACCTATCTTATCCATCCATGACCACTATTGAATCACTATTGCCAACGCCATTACTATTGACTCATTGCTATTGCCAACCAACATCAACATCGTTCATCCCTAATCAACATCAACATCGAACTCGACATGAATCATGTAACCTAACTGTAAAAGCCTCAGGTGTTACCACATAATAACATTCTATTTCCACTAAATTTGGCTAATCATGTTTGTTGTCAGCACCATGAAAGGCCACACCATTCTTATGCATTCGATATTTGAATAAAATAAAACAACTATATGTTACATTTTTGTTTAAGGCCATCGGTCAACTTCGATAACTTGGGTCTTCACTAAAACTGAAAGAACAGAAATATAGAGGAGATTAGGAAAAACACAAAGAACCACAACTACAGCTACGCAATTACACCAACAATAAAAAACTGGGAGTGGATGATCTTTGCCGCTCTATGATCCTTCTATTTATAGAATGTTTTTATGTCCGTTACATCAATTAAAATATATATTTTTAGGTGGTGCTTCCCTTTCCTTTCTGGAGGTAATGAGGCGGTGAGGTAGTGGTGACCTCTGGAAGATTCAAGAGCCAAGGTGGTAGCAGTGATGGTGACAGTAGATGTGAAATAATTATTCTTACATTTTTCCCCTTAATTATTTCACAAAAAGAACAAAACTTTTCTATTACATCAAAATGTTGTTACACCATGCATACCCCAATGTTTTCCCTATGAGTTTGAAACAATTATTTTCCCAATGGTTTTGTAAATATGTCTGCAAACTGGTCTTTTGATTTGTAGAACTCCATACATAATTCATTATTGCTTACTAATTCTAAAATAAAATGATACCTCGTATCAATATGTTTACTCTTCTTATGGAAAACATGATTTATTGATAATGCAATAGCAAATTTGTTGTCACAGAAAATATGAGTGGTTTCTTTATGTTCATGCAACAACTCTTTCAAAATTCTTCTCATCCACACAGTTTGACATGTTCTTGTGGTGGCTGCAACATACTCTGCTTCAACTGATGATAGAGTCGCAATGGATTGCTTCACTGATGCCCATGAAACTGCACCTGAACAAAAAATGAACACATACAGAGATGTGCTCCTCCTGTCATCAATATTTCCTGCAAAATCACTATCTATATATCCAGTTAGTTTAAAATCTAAGTCAGATGCACACATGATACCATAATTCCTTGTTACAGCAACATATCTTAAAATCCTTTTTCCAACTAGCCAATGGGTACTCTTCAAAGACTCCATGAATATGGAAATTAAACTTACACCAAACATTATATCAGGCCTTGTTGCAGTCAAATACATAAGACTTCCAACCAATTGTTTAAACAAGGTTAGATCAATATCTGAACCATGATCATCCTTATTGACTTTTGTACCAATTGCAATTGGGGTTACAACTCGCTTACAGTTTCCCATCTTGAACCTTTTCAATATATCCTTTGCATACTTAGATTGACAAATGAAAATACCATCTTCACATTGAGTTACTTCAATACCAAGAAAACATTTCATTAGGACTAAATCAGTGATATAAAATTCTCTTTTCATGATTGTCTTAAAATCATCTATTGAGATATATAAAGTGAAAATCAAATCATCAACATACAAGCACACAATCAATTTTTTTCCATCCTCGTTTAATTTTGTACACAAAGTTGGCTCACTTGGACTCTTGATGAATCCATTGTTATTCAGATATTCATCAATTCTATTATACCATAATCGGGGTTCTTGTTTCAATCTATATAATTTTTTCTTTAATTTGTAAACTTTATCTTCATGACCATCAATTTCATATCCAAGAGGTTGTTTCCCATAAACTTCTTCTTCCAGAAAACCATTTAAAAATGCAGCCTTAACATCCATCTAATATATTTTCCATTTATTTTGTGCAACAATAGCTAATACCATTCTTATTGTGTCAAGTCTAGCTACAGGTGAAAAAGTTTCATTATAATCAATACCAGGTTGTTGACTGAACCCCTGTACTACAAGTCTTTCTTTATACTTTTCAATTTCACCTTCAGCATTCACTTTAGTTTTGTAAATCCATTTAACACCTATAGTATTTTTACCTTCAGGCAAATTTACAAGTTCCCAAGTATTATTTCTTTCTATAGCATCAATTTCTTCATCCATGGCTTTTATCCAAACTTTTTGTTTCACAACTTCATCAAAATTTACTGGATCATATGCAAGTAATGCAAAATTTGAAACTTGATCTATTTCATCATTCTGTTCATACAATTCCTTTAAGCTTCTAGTCTTCTAACTATTAATTCTATTCTTCAATGTAGCTATTGTAGGATTAGAATCATTACTTACCTCTGATCCTATTGTTTGTTGTCAACCATAACTTGATGGTTCGCCATGTTCATGATTTATCGATGCTCTGAATTGTAATGGACTGAATTGTAATTGTAATGTGATTCTTTCTCATCTTCATTATCATCTCCATGAGATAATATAGTTGTCTCCATAACAAATTTATCTATGCTTCCATCCCAAGATTCTTCTTCCTTGAACTCAACATCTCTACTGATAATATATTTCTCAGTGATGAGATTATAAATTCTATTTTCTTTAGACTCATCATTATATTCAATAAAAATGAATTTCTCACTTCTATCATCTAACTTATTTCTCAATTCTTTAGGAACATGTGCATAGGCAACGCAACCAAAAATTCTTAAATGAGATATATGAAAACTCTTACCATTCCAGGCTTCTTCGGGAACTCGATCCTTCATTCTCTTAGTCGGACTTCTGTTAAGAATATAAACAACACAAGCTACAACTTCTCCCCAATATTCATTTGGTAGATGCTTTTCTTTCAACATACTTAGAGCCATATTCATAATAGTTCGATTCTTCCTTTCAGCTATTCCATTTTTCTGTGGAGTATAACATGTAGTAAACTGCCTCTTCATTCCATGCAATTGACAAAACTCAATGAAATCTGTTAGCATATATTCACCACCTCTATCTGATCTCAAAATTTTAATATGATTTCCACTTTCCTTTTCAACCATAGCTTTAAATATTTTAAATACAGAAAATGCTTCATATTTCTGTTTTAGAAGATCAACCCATGTTTTTCAACCGTAGTCATCAATAAAAGTCAAAAAGTAAACATTACTCGCCAAAGAAGGTGTTTACATTGGTGCACATAAATCTGTGTGAACAATCTCCAATGGAGCTCTTGCCCTATACGAAACTCCAGATACAAATTTCTATCTATGATGTTTTGCAAGTATACAACTTTCACATGAGCTCATTGGTTGTTGAATACTGGGTAACCCTTTCACCATCTATTTCTTCTGCAACAAATCTAGATCACCAAAATATAAATGACCATATCTTAAATGCCATAACCACGACTCGTCGAAATTCTTAGTTTTGTAATAATTCAAGGAGGGAGTCAATTCATTTCTCATTACAAGTGGAAACATCCTATTCTTTGTCATTTATACTCTTGCCATCAGCTGCTTACTTGGATATTTTTCAATGATAGTACACACATTATTATTGAAGAACACTCTATACTTTTTCTCTATCAATTGTCTAATGCTCAATAAATTGCATTTCAAGCTAGGTACATAATAACCATCATCAATTGTTCTTCTATCACCATCTCTAGTATAAAAAACAATCATTCCTTTCCCTTTAACACATACCTTAATATCATTACCCAACTTGACTTTAGACTGAATACTGGTGTCTATATTGGAAAACAAATCCTTGTTTCCAGTCATGTGATTTTTTCAACCGCTATCTAAAAACCAAATATCATTCGAACATTCTTGAGTTACGTTACAAGTCATAAACATTGGCTTCTGACTATCTTCAAATTATTTTGAGATGTGTGTAGATTGCTTACCAACATCTGCCTGCCTCTCCAAACACTTATTGGCAAAATGGCCATATCTTCTACAATAATAACATTGAAATTTAGACATATCATACCTTTGATTTCCTCGATGCTAGGTTCTATTGTAACTCCCCCTTAAATTAGGAGGACGTTGCTGATATTTCTCTTCATGATAATAATTATCTCGCGGACGTCTTTGATCAGCTACTCTACCGCCTCATCCTCTATTACTCGATCTTCATCTGCCTCTTCCTGTAAGAAATTGAAGCTGAGTTTTGAAGGCATTCTCCAATGTGCTATCATCATATCTTGACATCCTGGATTCATGTGCAATCAACGAACCAGTCAACTCTTCAATTTGCATTTGACTTGTGTCCTTGAACTCTTCTATGGATACAACAATCGCTTCAAATTTCTTTGGCAAACTTCGAAGGACTTTCTCGATCACCCTCTTGTTTGAGAGGTCTTCTCCATATTGTCGCAATTGATTAACAACACTCATGGCTTGAGTCATAAAAGCATCCATAGTTTCACTGTCCTTCATTTTTAGATTCTCAAAATCTCTTCTCAAATTCTGCAACTTGACATTCTTTACCTTCGCTAGACCCTGATAACAAGATTCAAGAATGTCCCATTCCTTCTTCCAAGATTTTGCATTTGATACTTTTGAAAGTATCATGTCATCTAAACCTTGTTGAATAATACCAAGAGCTTTATTGTCCTTCTTTTTGTTTTCTCTCAACAACGTTTGTTCAACATTTGTAAGAGCCATCTCTACTACCTCATTAGAAGGCTCAGGATACCCATGAGTAACAAATCTCCAAATATCATGAGAATGCAACAATGTTCTCATTTGAATAAACCAAGAATCATAACTTTTCTCAGTTAAAATAGGAATTGACTGAGTAGTATTGGTATTTGAAGCCATTTTAAATTAGTTTACAAAGTACTTTAATTTCTCCAAAAAAAAATTCTTCCTTGACTCAATCCACAATGGTAAAAAAACTTTAACTAAGCTAAGTAGAGCCACACACAGCGAGACAAAAAAACTCAAATGGAAAAATAAATATATCCAATGCCAAAGCAAGTAGAGGTTTAATGTAAATTCCTTCCTTTAATGTGTAGATAAAATTGCTGGAAACTTTATAACATAAATGTCCCCATCTACTCAACAATTGAAAATTCTATGAATTTCAAAAAACATTCTATGAAGTCCTTCAAACATGGAATTTGAAAAATAATTGTACTTATAAAATCTGCCAATAAAAAATTGGCACTATCATGACAGAATAGCTTACAACATTTGTAGTTGCGACTTATGGTAGATTTATCTCTTCTTCTGACTCCTTCAAACTTCATGATGCCCCCTCCAAACATTGCACACTGGCCTCACAAATCTTCAGCGGAATATTGCAGCGCTATTCGACCATGCTCAACAATGGATCCTCACAAAATAAATTCTACTTCACTCTCAGATTCTAGCACTGCACAACAATTACGGTTTCAGTGTAACATTAAACAACGCCAACTATTTCAGTCACAAGTGCTCTACACAATAGTTCTGTTCATCCTCATGCAACAATCAATTTTAGGGACACAACAATTGCTTCTCATAGAATCTCAAGGATCAAAGAATTCCAACAAACTCCAAACTGGCTCTGATACTAGATGAAAGAACATCAAGGAATAAAGACTTCCAATGAACTCCAAATTGGCTCTGATACCATTTGAAAGAACAAAAATACACAGGAGATCAGGAAAAACACAGAGAACCGCAACTACCGCTGCTCAATTACACCAACAATAAAAAACTGGGAGTGGATGATCTCTGCCTCTCCGTGATCCTTCTATTTATAGCAAATTTTTAAGTTGGTTACATCAATTAAAAAAAAAAATTTTAGGCTATGGTTCCCTTTTGTTTCTACAAGTGGCGAGGTGGTGTTTCTATAGGCGGTGAGTTGGTAGTCACCTCTGGAAGCTTGAAGAGCCAAAGCGGTGGCAATGACGGCATACGTGAAATAATTATTCTTACAAAAACTACCAAATTATGCATGCATCCACGTTGATCTAGAAGTTTTTAATACACAATGATTAATAATTTTAATAAGAAATAATTAATAACTTTACTTTCGATGATGTAGAAAAGAGAATTATTAAAAAAACAAACACAATCGTATAATTTTTAGCATATCCTTCTATTTATAGCAGATTTTTATGTGGGTTATATCAACTAAAAAATATATATTTTTAGGCAGTGCTGCCCTTTCGTTTCTGCAGGCGGTGAGGTGGTGGTGACTTCTGGAAGCTTGAAGAGCCAAGGCAGTGGTAGTGACGGTAGATGTGAAATAATTAGTCTTAAAAAACTACCAAATTATGCATGCATCCACGTTGATCTAAGAAATTTTTAATACACAATGATTAATAATTTTAATACAAGATAATTAATAATTTTACTTTTGATGATATGGAAAACAAGAATTATTAAAAAAATAAACACAATCATATAATTTTTTAACAAAATTTAAAGTGATATACACATTTTAAAATCAAATAATTATTACATTAATTACTAAATAAATATCATTATTTATTTAACTTTTTTTTTTAGTATGAAAAAAGCTTGATATATATTATATTGATAATAGATATACATGTGGCATATTTATCAGATGCCATTTTGGGCAAAAAAAAACAATATATAGAGCCCATGATTTTCAATAGTTTACTGTGACCCTAAAAAAAAGTCGAAAGTCATGTACATCAAGTCAATATAGATAACATAATATGCATGATATAGTTCTCTGATGATAATGACATCAAAGAGCATATATCAGTAGCAAAAGTCTATGAAGTAGATAAAAACATCAGTTGTAGCTGTCTTGTTGACTTGCATTCATATTGTAATAGATAGTCCCCCCTCTGGAGAAACTTGTAGCAATGGAAGGACCTGTAACATTTGAAACCAATCCAGCGGAGAAAAAGTTGTATCAATATAAACACAACTTGGTCAACAGAGTGATGAAAAAACTTTTGTTTTGTAATGACACCATCTAACGAGGAGGCTCAAGAAAGTCCCTCGTAGAGGACACTGTTTTTTCCCAGTGGCCAGGCAGTCAACTTCAAAATTTTCAAAAAAGAGCATTTATGCATCCATGCAAAAACTAACACAACAATTATAATAACAGTTGATCAGCCTTTTTAGGAAACTTGCTGAGTGTTGATTCTCCCAAAGAGAAGTCATGGGAAAATTATACATTATAAACCTATATAACAAAAATTTACACAAAATAAAGACTTTGAGAGGCTTGCATAGAGAAGGTTAACCCAGGTTTGGAAGGTTCTCCATGTCATATATGATCTGCTCCCATGTAATCTCTAGATACCATTGGTCAATGCTTCCCTATAATCCTTTTTTTGATAGTCTGTCTGCATCCTTGTTAAAGCATCTTCCAATGTGTTGGATTGTGTATCTGTCTTGAGATTTCCATAAAAGTTCGATTCTTTCCATCCATCCTTGTAGTCTAGGATTGTTGATGGATGCCCTCCCCAAAACTTGGTCGATTGTGATTCTTGAATCACCAAATATATGTAGCATGAGGTTGCCAAGGAAACCGTTGAACCATAGGAGTCCCCAAAGAGCTATAGCTTCAACTTTAGTATTAGTGCCAATCTTGCAATTTTAGTGCATCCTGTATGTCAAGTCAACATTCATTGCAATCAAAAAGCCACAGGCATAGTTGTTTCCTTGCACGACCCCATAAAAGAAACCCATAGGATAAGAGAATTGTAACTCATTCCTCATTTTAGATTCCTCTTTAGAGCATAATGGTTGTGTAGAATAAAAAGAAAGATTTGTGATAATTTTTTCAATTATTATAGAGAAATCGTCTCTATTGTTTTGGAAGATGCTTCTATTCCTCCACTTCCAGATTTACCAAAAAAGGAAAAGAGGCATAATTCGCCAGGCAGGTTTCTGAGTGCTCCACCATTCCAAAGAATATCTAATACAAGTGTGATGAATATAAGGGAAGCTAATGAGGGAAGAAATTTTTTTCCAAACCCAAGTAGTGAGGAGGCATTGTAAAAAAATGTGGTCATTTTCTTCTGAGTGGTTTTTGCATATGCAGCATATGCCCGACCCATACCAATTCCTTTTTTGCAAGTTTTCCCAAACAAGGTTTCTATTATGGTAAACAAGCCAACTGAAGATTATAACTTTGTTTGGAGCTTTTGTTTTCTAGAATGCATAAAGGGTATGGTTCTCTTCTTTCCTCGCAACTTTTTTTGTTAATATCTGGTAGGCGTCTGCTACAACTATGTTGTCAGAAAGCATTTTTCCTGACCATATAATTTTATCCTGGGTCCCTGATCGACATATGCCTAGTTGTTTCATAGTTGGGATGATCTGAATCCATTCTTCTTGCAAGTGACCGGTTAATCCTAGTTCATAAGAATTTTTCCAGACGGGGAGATTGCCCTGCCAGCCATTTATGACTTGGCCCCAGAAAAAGAAACCATGATCATTTAGGAGCTGCGTGATATTGTTTGAGATGGAGAGGTTCGGTTCAACACCCAGAATTGGGTCAAAACCAATCAGGATATTATTTCCAGTCTAGAATTTCCATGTCAGTAGTTGAATGAAGCATTTCTCAATTTTTAGGAAACTTGACCAGATCGCTGAACCTTGTTTTTTCCCAATTGAACCATAATGATACCAAAAAATGAAATCTTTGTTTTCTAGATATTTGTGTTGTATAATCTTACTCCAATTACTTGCTCCTAATAAACCCCTCCAGAGTGACTTCATGAGTAAAGCCTCACCGAAAAGATGAAGGTCTAAAATTCCCCATCCACCCATGTCTTTTGGAAGAGTTATATTTGACAGCTTGGTCAGATGGAATTTTTTCCGACTATGTGCACCCACCCAGATGAAATTTGCTATGAGACAGTTTATATCATTTATAATGGAGGAAGGAATATGAAAAAGATGTGCCCAATATACACCTAGCTGTGTTTGAACGGTTTGTGACAGAATGGCCCTACCCCCTATGGATGGACATCTAAATTCCCATTCAAAAATTCTTTTATAGAACTTTTCAGTGAGCCATTTCCAATCAGATATTCTATAACATGATGGTTTAAGTCTATACCCTAAATACTTCAAACCATTTTGCATAGGTTTGGCTACCATTCCAAATAAGTCTTTTATATATGTTATAGTTATCATATCAGATTAACTATAATAAAGAATTGATTTGTTGGAATTCATGTACATTCCCAAAGCATTTGCAAATTTGCTAAAAATATTAAAAATATAGTACCAAGAGAAATGGCATAACTTGCCCATTATCAAGATGTCATCGACAAAGAGATTATGTGAGATGTTTATATTGTTGCCCAGCTTCAGTGATTTGAAATGCCCCTCTATCACCACTCTTTTGATACGCAGACTCAGACAATTAAATTACCAATATGAATAATAACGGAGATAAAGAGCATCCTTGACGAAGTCCTCTTTCAGATCGAAAGAATCTTGTTGGAAGACCGTTGATGATGATACCATAATTTACATTTTCCACACATGCCATAATCCAGTTTATACACCTTGGCTGTAAACCGATCTTGCTGAGGATTAGTCTAAGGAATCCCCAATCCAAACAGTCATAAGCTTTACAGAGATCTACCTGTAGAATAGCCGCATCCATGTTCTTTGTGTGGATAGAGTCCATACTTTCCTGTGCATTTGCCACCACATCGTGCATGATTCTCCCTAGAAGGAAACCGTGTTATTCAGGGGATATGAAAAGAGAAAGGGTATTGCGCAATCTCCCCGCAATAGTCTTTGATATGATTTTATATATGACGTTGCACAATGAGATGGGTTTGTAGTTCGAGAACTTCTCAATAGATTTGTTTTTCGGAATCAGAGTGATGTATGTTGAGGAGATCTTTTGTTGAATATAGCCCATATTTCTTGATTCTTTGATCATACCCAGCAGATCCATCTTGATAATCTCAAAGAAGTGTGAAAACAGTTCAATAGTCCATCCATCAGGCCCAAGACTTTTGTCACATTTAAAAGACTTGAGAACCCCCAGCAACTCTTCCTTGGAGACTTCCTTAAAAAAATCCTCATTTTTCTCCAGATCAAACATGTTGGAATAAGGTTCAATACCCCAAATCATTTCTTCCATAGAGGCATCTTCATTCCTTCTATACGCATTTTGAAAGTGGTTTACATCAGCATTTTGAAAGTGGAAGAAATTAGTGTTTTGGTCTCCCTCATTTAACCATAGATCTCTGCTATTTAGTCTCCATGTAGCTTCTTCCATCATTAGAGTTTCCTTCTTTTTGTGTTCCAGTTTTTGAATGTTGGCTCAAATATGATCTAGAAGGAAATGTGCGGACATGGAAACCTGAAGATAGTCCAGTTGTTCTTGGATTTTTACAAGTTCTTTTTTGTTGTCTCTAATTTTCTTTTTCTGCCATAATTTTACTAATCCCTGGAGGGAATCAAGTTTCTCCAGGATACTGATCATAGGAGAAGAACCCGTAATATTAATATTTCCCCAAGTGTCATGTACCATATTATTGAAATCAGGGTCCTGTAGTAATGTTCTATTGAATTTGAAAGGGAGCCTCGAGCGGGGCACTCTTTCTCTCCATTGTAGAGTGATAGGTCTATGATCTGATATAAAGTTGCTGATGGTATTTACTCGAACATCTCCCAAACAATCTAGTAATTGTTCTTGTATGTTGAAGTGATCCAGTCTTTTGGCCACATATGTAGAGCCTAAGTGACCATTGTCCCATGTCGGAGAGATTTTGTAGGGACATATATCCACAAAATTGTTCATGATGATGGCATTTTGGATTTTCCCCACCAGAGGGTCAGTTTTCCTGAAACAACCCCAAGTTTCATCCAAGCTGATAGTGCAGTTTAGATCCCCTGCGATAATGAGGGTTTGTAGTTCCATTATGCCAGATGATATGAATCTGTCCCAGAATTCCCCTCTTTCTCTGTATGGGGCATATATATTTAAGATATGAACATAACCCGGCATGCCACAGATATTTCCTTCTAGGAGAATACCAGCGAAGCATTTGAAAGCTTTAATGTTAATCCATCTCGGATCCCATAAGGCCACCAGACCTCCCGAGAGACCCATAGCAGCTGTTGCGGATATATGCCAGGTTGGAAACATTTTTCGGAAGTATTGAATAGCATCAGGAACATTGTGCATCATTTCTTGAATGAGGATAATGAACGGATGTAGAGATAACAACAGGTTTTTGAGGGCTAGATATTTAGGGGTAGTCCCCAGACCCTGAATATTAAGAGAGATGATGCACATCATCGTAGGTCTTTTTCAGGCATTCGTGCTCTAAGGGCCTGTGAGGGGGAGATGTCAGCTATGGGGATGTCAACAAGAAACCTGTCCATAGGAGAAGAAAAAGGATTTTTATTGGGACGACCCTGAAAGTGGCGACTGCCACGGTTTTGTTTCCTGCGCACTGTGATGTTCCCCGCCGAGTTTGGGCTGATATGGGGGGATGAACTATCCACCGGTTTATGGATGGTGAGAGTACAGAGATCAAGGGTCTTCTTTTGTAGAAGGAGGTCAAGGTCACTCCCCACCAAATTTGTCAGCGAAACAGTTGGGGAATTTGGTGGAGTAACACTGAGGCAAGGTCCTTTATCTTTTGATTGACGGCGTGGCAGAGCTAGAGGAGAAACATATGCTATTTGTGAGGTGGATGGAATATCTGGGTAAGGATGTGGAGTTGTCAAGGGGATAGGAATGTCCTGGAAGTTTACAGGCTCTGGAGGTGGATGAGACATAAAGGCTGGTGGGCTGTCAGATGACGGAAAATCTGATTTGGCCGAATTTATCAGAGATGAGGGAATAGTAATGGGTGAAGAGACAATTGATCCAAAAGCATGTGGAAGGTGAGAGTTTTGGTGAGAGTGTGTACCTGATTGTTGTAGTGGAAACTTATGTGTCATGTTCTCTTTCCCTTTTTGAATCTGATGACCTTTTCGACCCGTTTCCAAGAGAGGTCCTGAGGTTCCATTATAGCATCTTCTGCCATGGAAGTGACCGCTCGGCCAGAAAGGGCACTGTTGTCGCATGTGACTAGTTTTGTGGTAGAAAGAGCATCTGAATGGAACCCCCCAAAATCTTTGTTGGAGAAAGATGTCACCCCAATGCAGCTCAATGTGATCAGGGAAGCCCCCTCTGTAATCCTTTTCAATAAGGATCCAGGTGACCCTTTTGTCCTGTGCACCTAGGTAGCGTGGGTCCACGTATATAAATTTTCCAATGGCATTTTTGATGTCAGTAAGAGCCTGTTTTGTCCATAATTCCAGAGGGAGTCCTAGTAATTTTACCCATACCAACTTGTTGGAGGGGGTGTTACAAAGGGGATTGTACCCAATGTACCACTTATGGAGAGCCAGAAAACTTTTCCCATGAATCCATGGAATAGCTATAATTTTCTCCAAATCTTCCTGACTAAGGAAGTGAAAACTGTACCATCCCTTCAGAAGCCTAACGACCATAGGCATGTACCCTAACATCGATTTCCACTTCTTCTCAATCCATTTACGTGTATCAGAGTCTTCCATCTCTGAAAAGTACCATCTACCTACTAGGGCTCGTTTTTGTAGACTAGTAATGCGGTCAACCAGAGTATCGTTGTCCAAAGCCAGTGCAGGAGGAGGAGGGGAAGTTTTAATGGAGCAATATTTGGAACGACGATGTTGTTGTACAAGTCCGCCAACCAAAGAATCAAGAGGCCTCTCCGTGACATCTGGCATGATACCATCACCTAATATAGAGCGCCATGCATCAAGTGAACATGGGTTGTTTTGGCTGACATGGATATCAGCATCGATTCGCTTGGATTCAGCCTCTACAGTGGCACGAATGAGTGCAGAGGTGGCAGAGACATCTGATGGGTAATCCGCCATGATAATCAGACTTTTGAGAATAGTATGGTGAGTAAGATGGTGATAATTGACAGCTTATTTAAGTCACATATGGCCTGAAACAATATGGGAAGGATGCAAATCTGACGAGATTAGATGTGCATCCCTATTGGGATTGCTAATTCTGAAAAACCATGCAGTTCAGAAGAGTGCAGGTACCGAGGCTTAAAGGGTATTTTATGTTCAGATGCCATTGTTGACAAACCTAATTTGGATTTATCTATTAATGAAACTCCCCAGAAGACAAACTCAGACAGTAACAGGAAGTAAGAGCATCTTGTTTTCAAATACTTAACCCAAAAAAGAATATAACATTTTAGTTCCATCTGAAAGAAAAAAAAATTGGAAGTTGACACGAAGAATGTTAAACAAAATCTATTTCTCTGGGTTTTTGCTTTCAGTTAGTCTTGAGAGAAAGATACATTTTTATGCAAAACCATGATGTTTTCCTCTATGGTCCATGCAACAATCAGCAACATGCCTTCTTCTTTGCCAAAAACTTGGGTGATAAACAAAAATAGGAAGAAAATTTGCTATGACAGAAACACCATCTACCCAGGAGACATCGAAAATTTAAAACATACCAGTCTGAAACTGTCAATCCTAGAAGAGGACATTGAAAGCCCAGTGGCCAAGTTGTTAACCTGTTACAGGCCAGAAATTCAAGCTAATGGAAAGAAGAACTATGACAGGGGCAATCTAAAGCCTCGTCAAGCTCAGCAAGTAGGTGGTTGTGTGTTTTAGTCCTCCTGTCTTTTTCTGTGTTATGCCTTCCCTCTTGCAGGAACATACCTGTGATGCTAACGCCACTATGTGATTTAGGTCTATTCTCTACAAAATATTAATATAATTATACATGCTACCCCATAAAATATTATTCTTATATTAATTTAAAGTAATTCTATACGAACTCCAAATATATTATCATCATTTTTTATCTAGGATGAACAAAGGAGGGGGCCATTGGGATCGTGGAGAAATAGGCAGAAGCACCGCTAGAGGATAGGATTCTGGTTCCATCTTAGTGGATAGAACCGCTATATGTAAGGTCATTACATATGACCTCCTGGATTCAACCTAAACAAATCATCCGTCAAAGTAACATTCGAAATTTAGGGCCTTTTTCCGTGGCCTCCATGGTGCTTTATGAGAAAAGCAAATCCATATTTGGTGATGTCTTGTCCATAGAGTTTCTTGAATATTATTAGTATTTTAAATTGCCCGTGTTTAGTGAATTTGCGATCGACCGAGGTTCGATTTTCATCCGTCATTACAGATAACTGCAGTGACCATATGGATTTCCACTATCTTTAGCGAGTGAAAGTATATTCATTAAGTAAATAAGGATATGTGGGAATTAAAGTAATTGGCGAAGGCACCTCCTCTTAGTGATAACATATTTGGTAATTTATATTAGTCATACAACCATTGTTTTGTTTTCCAATGTGGAAAGTACCATTTCTTAGGGATACTCAAAGAACCCTGAGTTATTTCTATAAGGATTTAAGTTGAGTCGATTTGGAGATTGAAACATGGAATAGGAAATCCTAATTTGTAGTGTTATTTTAATTTTTGTCCTTTGCCTACATGGATGTATGCATTTTTAATGATTCATGCAATCTTCAGTTATAATTATTCATATATTCATGGGAATTTTAGCTTAAGATCATGTGCCAGCCTTTTTAAAGTTATTGGGATGATTAATAAAAATGATGAATGCTTAAAAGGCATAATATAAACCAAAGTGATAAAAAGAGTTAATAGTCAACACAATTTGTTTGGGGAGAAATATTTAACAGGGTTATATAATAGTGATTTTAACCACCATTTTTAATTTTATATATATATATATATATATATATATATATATATATATATATATATAGATATAGATATATATATATATATATATATTATACGTTGATAAATAAAAGTTTTCAAGTTAACTTGAATTGAAGTGTATCAAGAGGTTAACTTCCTTTTTGACGCTTTCTTTCTTTTAAGTTAGCTTAATAGTTTTTTTAACCATTTTTTGGGAAAGAATTCATCTTGATAAAGTAGTATTAATCATATAAATGATAAATTTGAAATAATAACATTTTAATTTATAAATAAAACTTATTTTTATATCAAGAATAGTTTTCTTTGAACTTTCCTATTAAGTAAGCATAATAATATTTATGTGTGTATTGGAAAGATAATTGTTCCCTCTATAACATAGTTTAGTTTGCATTTATAATTGTCCTGATCTACTCCAAGAGGAAAGGCATTAAGACAACTTTTTTATAATATTTATGTTGCTAATCTTAAGTTTACGTAAACCTTAAATAATATTAAAATTCTTATTTCATAGGTATGTTTAAGTTAATTTTAAGTGGTATTATAATTTATTTATACGTTGGAATGATTAATATAATAAAATATTTTACATTTTAAATGTCAAATTTTCTCTTCACATGGTTTTTTTAATAAGAAGTTATAGTTTCAATTATTTGTTTATGTTAATCTGGAAATGTTGGATGTTTCACAATGTGACGATATCTGATAAATGAGACAAAGTTTCTAATGAAAAGTTAATGATGTCATGCACATGTGGTGTTTATATATTTTGTGATAATGGTGTGTACTTCCATGATGACATGTGAGAGTTAGCATGTGGATTTTTATTTTTTTGATATTATGGTGATATAACTAATGCATTGATTACATGTTGAGAGTTGATGATTGAAAATAATTCCACAAATGAGCCGAGATGGTCAGTTTATTTGATGATCTTGTGGGAGCCCATACCTACGAGGGAGAATAACTAACATCATATGGGGTGGAGACATACTCAATCAACACTACATATGCTAGTGGTTCCTTTGTCTTGTATAGCTCTTGATGGATAGCTCTTGGATGGTTATGGGACCTTCTTGAGGTGGTCGAGTGCCCGATATTAGATTGGGATGCCAAATTCTAGTGGGGGTGTAAGGACTTTGATGCATGGGGTTGTGCACCATAGTGAATGTGGAGGGAGTTGGCCAACCTTTCGATATGCCTGGAGTACTAAGTCGGGTGTCTGCCTTAGGGTAGATGAGGTATGAGCTAGATACGAGCCTTGGGGGCAGCCTTGGGCTATGGTACACAATAATGAAGCTTTATGCCTAGTTCTGAAAGTTGGGAAAAATGACAGAGATTCCTTGGGATTTCCCATGGTGATGTGAAAACTTTCAATGACTACTGGTTATACTAGTTCAGCAGAGGGTGTAGGGTAAACATGAAGTAATAAATAAATAAATAATATAAAATAAAAGTTAAAAAATTCAACTTAACTTCGGGATGAAGTTCTTTAAAGAGAGGTAGTATGTAATGCCCCCTAATAATAATAATAATAATAGTAGTAGTAAATAAATAAAATAATATTAATATATAAGTAAATAAATAATAAATAAGAAAGAAAATATAATAATATTAAATAAATAATAAATAATTAAGACAATATAATAATAGTAAACAAATAAAATAGTAAATAATATGTGATGACGACAGTCCAGTTCAGCCCCACCAACCGAGAGGTAGGGGCCACAAATTAGCCTCACAGCTAATGCATGATGCAACCCAATCCTACCAGACGAGTACCCCATCTCAGGTCTGAAAACTTATCTCAAATTGGGAGAGAAATCTTAACCAACAGGTCAATTAGAATATTGGAGAGACCTAGTCCCCGATCCTGGCCATTCTAGAGGTCATATACCTCTATTCAAACAGACTGCTCATTGTGGCCAAGGCCATAATGAACCCTCCAGCTGGCTCCTTAAGTTTGATCTTGATCTTCAAGAAATCTAGAAGGAATTTCAACTTATTCATTTCCAAATTCAACGGTAGAATGTTTGCCTCAACCGCATTGAAAAACACATTCTATGTCCTCTCTAGTCTGAATTATTGGGTTCAAGTGAAAAATATCCATCTCCAATGGATTCCTTTAATGAATAGTAGTACGCTTGGTTTTACCTGGTTTGAAATTTTCTTTAACTCTATATGGTGAATCTCCCATGAAGGTTACTATGTTTCAGCTACTTAGTTCTTTGAAGGTTTCAAGGCATTCAATCATATAAGGAACTGTTAGACAAACTCAAACTTTTATGTTTCTGGATGGCTTATAATGTTATTCAGTGACCAACATACCTAGTTTCCCTCTGGGCAGGTTGAGGCCACTGAACTCCTTGAATTATGGTTGTAACCTACTTTTTGAAGAATATGAATGAAAAGGTTCTGCCAAGCTTACAAAAAAAGTAAAATAGTAATAATAAAATGGAGTTGTATATATATATATATATATATATATAACTAAACTATAAAAATAGTAAAAATAAGTAAAGTTAACAAAAAGTGAAAAGGAATAAAATAAGAAAGAGTTAAATTAAGAGAAGTATTGAATTAAGTAAAACTTAAAACAAAGAAATAAAAGTTGCATGTTGACACATGGATTGTGTGCATGTAGATCCCTTTCCAATTTCCTTCCATTTTTGGAAAAATTGGTTCTATTTAATGGATGAAGAGGGGAATGAGATGATCATTCTTCGGGAGAAGACTGTTGAGAGGCAAACAAAATCTTGACAGTAGTATGTTGATTCAGGTCTCAAGGGTGGCCAGTTGTAGAAAGATTATGTGCAGCTGAGCCTATGGTTGGGTGGAGAGTCATCACCAAAAATTTGTTGCAGTTAGTGAGATTCAAATAACGTTCAACTCTAAAATCACAAGTGAGGAATATCATCGCTACAAGTAAGTTGTCTCTACTGATATTTTTTGAAATTCTATGCTAATTAGTTGAATAGTTGTGTGTTGATTATAAATCACATAATTGATCTAATTAGTTGTATATTTGAATTGTGGGTTGTTACACTTATAACATTAATGTGAGTGTCGAACATTCCAACGGTTCCCCATCTTGCGCTCCACTTGCCCTCATACTTAGTTGTCATCTAACACTTACGTTCCTAAAGTATTAACACCCCTGTCACCAATACTTGATTTCCTTAGGACCAACACCCCCACCAAGGTTATTAATTTTGTGTTTTTAGAAAAGCTTTATTTATTTATAAAATTAATTAATTTTACATTATACTTCCTTTTAAATTTCAAAAATAGTTCACTATAATCAAATTATATAAATTAAATGGTTCATAAATGGTAATAAACATCAATCCGTCATATGCATCAAAACACTTATTTCATGATATATTTCACATTGGAAAAGATTAAAAAAATCATAATGATTAACTAAATTATAACCTTATTTTAAATTATTGCTAATATTAATTATAGAAAGTATATATATATATATATATATATATATTAAGAAAAGCATGTGACAAGATTCTTAACTATGGAGATTCATGCCTACTTAGCTATGGAGTTCTTACCTTGTCAATAAGCTCTCTAGCAATATCATGGGTTGTCCAAAATAACCCATAACTCATTTCATATGACACTTATTTATATGACATTTTTTTTAATTGATCAAATTAATTAAAGGGGTAGAGAAGGAAAAACTACTTTTGAGATAAATCTCAACCTTACATATGTGACTAATACTAAAAATATTCTAGAATATTCCATGGAAATTAACTCCATACCATCCACCTTATAATTATTGATGATTCAATTAAAGTTCTAGAAACTCTATTATGAAATAAACACACCTATCGACATAATTATATAGTAAAAAACATTTTAACTCCGCATATATATATATATATATATATATATATATATATATATATATATATATATATATATATATATTCTCATCTCCATGATGTAATGCATCCGCCATATTAATCTCGCTGGCTTTAGGGAGGCTCAATTTTCAAAGTTTCCATATCTCAGCAATATTGATAACAGGTGGTAGTGTTCATCATTACGAACCCAATGACGTGAATGATTCCTTAATTGGAGTTGTATGACCATTTTATGACCATCAAAAGTTTGCAAGTCGTAAGGGAATGTGGAACCCACTTCGCTTATGCAGCGATGAAATGACCAATGATCCTTTGATATATGGCACACCAGCATTGGCCTCCTTGTCCTACAGAAAACACAAAACAAAATATTAAAATAATAATAATAATAATATAATAACCAAAACTCAAAATAAAAAGTTATTATATTAAACATAATGGTTATTAAGTTAACAACCACCTAAGCCTAAGTTTGGAGGTCAAATGAAAACCAACGAACATATTTTTGAAATGTTGGTAAGCGATATTAAATGGCATAACAAATTTTTCTTACATGTGGCCATACTCTATATTAACCACATTATACGAATGAAAAAATTAACTTTGGGTTATTATAACGTGTGACCAATGACCATTATACATGGCAAAGCCCAATTGGTGGTCAAAAATTTTGGTTATAATATACCATGTGTATATGGTTCTAACAATGATGGAATTAAACTTTGGCTATACGTTATATTTGTGGTTATAATGACGGGAGGTACATGTAATAAATGGGCTCAACGGGTTTTGAACCCTAATGGACCCACCAACAGAAAATATATAATTTCATGTGTTGACCGATCTGCCAATCGATAATCTCTTGACTTACTCGTTGGTTCTCAAACATATAAAGGATCCTCTTCATCCGACAACACAGGAGAGCCGAGACAAACCACAAGGGAGCCGAGAGCCAGTTGAACAATGGCAGGTGGTGGAACATTGAATAGATGGTGGAACCATGATGTGGTGGAACCTTGAACTTGTGGAACCATGATGAACAGAATCTTGAAGGAATCTTTTATATTTTTTGGAACTGAATTTTGACACAGACAAAATTATGCCAAGTTTATACTCAAACGAACTAGAACTTCACCAAGAGTTTGATAGCATGATTAAATTTATCATCTAAGAAGAAAATATTCAGTCAACTTGCAAAGAGGAATGTTTGTGGAATCACGAGGAATCTAAAAGATTCCCTAAGGGTCAAATTTTGACAGTTTCAGAGCCAGGCCAACTCTATACTCATTTTACTCAGTTTTTCGCAAGGAACACAACGGTGAATTCAGATTTGTCATATGAGAAGTATAATTCCAGTCAACCAGTGAGAAGGGATATTTGAGGAATATTTGATATTCCTGAGGGTCCAGATTTTGACCGAAGTAGAAATAGGTCGAGTTTATAGTCATTTGAAACGATTTGACGCCAAGGATTCAACAGTTCATTCCATTTCTTCAGTAAAGGTTTGAATTTTCAGGTCATCCCTGGAACTTGAGGTATAAGGTGCATTTTGTACATGCATGTAATTTGATTTTTGCTAAAGATTGAATAAAAAAGCCTCCCCACTTTGATTAGATCCTAGAGATGTAGCCCACTTTGGGTGAACTCCGTTATTAACTTGTTGTGTCTTTTCTTCTCATGGTCATCATTTATTTCTACTTCTTTTATGTGTATGCATCTTATGACAACACACATTTTTTAATGAAATTATTTATGCATCTTTAAAGTGAAAAGATCTAGATAAAGTTCTACCTAAAGAAAATGTTGATTGCATTTGGTTATGATCATCTTTGGGTCAGATGGGTAATGGCACTGGTGACCTCCTCCAGTTTTTCTATATTGGTAAATGGCTCCCCCTCAAAGATTTTCAATCCTTCTAGAGGCCTCGGACAGGGGGACCCACTCTCCCCCTTCCTTTTTATTATCATGATGGAAGGGCTGGGGAGAGCTATAAAACAAGCGCGATCTATAGGAAAGATTAAAGGCCTACAGCTAAAGGATAATGGGCAAGCTCTGACTCACCAACAATTTGTTGATGATACCATGCTTCAGGGACTGTCCACAGTCCAAGAAGCTTCAAACTAGAAAAGAATTCTGAATCTTTTTGCCTCGGCTTCAGGTATAGAAGTAAATCTCTCCAAATCAAAAATCTTTTTCTTCAATACCAATATTGCTATTCAGAAAAACATCTCCATAATTCTTGGCTTCCAATGAGATTCTCTTGCTTCAAAATATTTAGGAGTTCCTCTAACTGCAAAACCAATGCACACAAGTATATGGGAACCTTTGATCAACAAGTTGCAGGATAAAGTCAGTAAATGGACCATCAGATCTTTAAACCGTGCTAGCAGACTAGTTCTTACCAAAGCAGTGCTCCAAGCAATCCCCATCTTCATGTTATCAGTCCTCCCAGCTCCAAAAGGGGTACTTTAGCAATTCAGAGATATTCAAAGAAATTTCCTTTGGGGTAGGGAGGAGACTAAGAGAAAATGGCCCTTAGTGTCTTGGGATAAAATTTGCAAGCCCAAAAACCATGGAGGGCTTGGATTGGATGATCAAGAGATTCTTAGTAAGGCTCTAGGAGCCAAACTTTGGTGGCGCTGGGTCCAGCACCCAGAAACCCAATGGGCTAAGATCTGGAAAGAAAAATATGCTAATTCCTGGAAAAACAGTGATCTTATAAGAATGTCGGGAAATATAAAGGGTTCTTATATTTGGAACAAATCCTGGGAAAATAGAAGACTAGTACAAGAGAATAGCTTCTGGGAAATCAGAGACAGAGATCTTGCTCTTTTCTGGGAAGATAAATGGCAACAAGAATCAATTCTGGTAAAAGAAGAGTTTCTAGATCTTAAACAAGAGTTGGAGTCCCAAGGTTTAATAAAGGTTAAGGATTACTGGACACATTCTCATCTCATAGAAAAGTGGAGAGTATGGAGAAATATAGATTACAGTGATAATGATCTCTTGAAAACTAAAGCAGAGGGACAAGACCAACTGAGATGGGGAGAGAACAAAGAGGGCACCTTTAATCTTAAGGAAGCTAAAAACCTTCTCCTTGGGCTGAATAACCTAGTTCCAGACAAAATATAGTAAACCCTTTGGAAACATCTAGGGTGGATGAAAATCAAAATCTTCATGTGGGTTGTTTATCACAGGAAAATTCTGACTTGGGACAACATAAGGAAAAGGGGTGTACAGGGGCCTTCAAGATGCCTGCTATGTGAAGATTAGGAGGAAACCTTGGAACATTTACTCAACAATTGCATTTTTACATCCTGGCTATGGGATTCATTTGCTGCAATCTTCCAACAATCTGATAGGGACAGAAGGAGCATCATCAATACCCTCATCAATTGGAGGAAAAAATTTTCGGACAATGAAATTCTTAACTCAGCGTGGGCTCTTGTACCAAGCTTCATCATATGGAATGTGTGGAAGGAGACGAACAAAAGAATTTTTAAGGGAGAGAAAAAGGCCCCTCACCACATGCTGGAGTTAATCCTGAAACAGCTCAAGGGGACTGTGTGAACCACTGTTCGTAACACCCCCAAAATCCCCCCTCAGATTCAGATTCAAATATTCTCAGGCTGTTGGGGTTGCAGAGGCTCTCCCCCCTGGGCATTGATAGGAGGATCCTTTTGTCGGACTCGGAAAAGGAATTTTGGCATCCCCCTCTGGCAAGCCATTTAAAATACAACATTGATGGGGCTTCTAAGGGGAACCCGGGATCAGCAGGGTATGGAGGTGTTCTCAGGAATTCAGAGGGAAGTATACTTAGTATCTTTCATTACCACCTAGGTACAGCCACCAACAACATGGCCGAGCTTATGGCTATGGAGCAATGCCTAGATTTGCTGAAGCAGGACAACTATCAAAATGTCATGATAGAGGCAGATTCAGAGTTAATTATCAACTCAGTGCAAAAAATTCACAATGGAACCACACTAGATAAAGTCTCTAAACATTGGAAATTAATTCAAGTTTTCCAAAGGATTCAAAGCCATCTTCAGGGCCTGTGCACTATCAGTTTCCACCACGTTCGTAGGAAGGCAAACAAGCTGGCAGATCTTTTGGCTAACCAGGGAGTTAGCTACACAAGGATGGGTTGACAAAGTGGCAGGAGGTGAGGCCTAGTAGACTGAGAGCTCAATGTGATGAGCAGGCGGAAGATCGCAGGGAGGTGTTTAGACTCAATACCTTTGGAAATAGCTCGAATGGATTTTCCCCTGGTTGAGCCTTCCTTTTGGGTAATGTTTGCGACAGAAAGTGATCGTTGTTTGGATTCTTAGACTCAGGGTGTAAGAGTTATGCAGATCTCAGATGTTCCTAGTAAGAATTATGTGGATCTTCATTCAGTGACAAGCCCCTCATCCATTCAGGGTTCCAGGTTCAGGCGAGGGAGATTCACTTGCGCAAGAAGAGCCCTGTTTTTTCCGGAGGCTGGTCTTTTAAGAAATCGGAGTCTCGGCATGGAATACCGCCCCCCAGGCGGTTTCTGGCTATTCACACTGCTTTCAATCAGGAAGCGGTTTTGGAGATTTAGCAGCGATGCCACTCACCCTCCAACACGTGGCAGGGAGAGGGTTCTGAACACTGCTCTTCCCTGCACACTAAAGTCGGCCCTTATTGTCCGAAGCGATATCAGTAGCATCCGATGGATTTAGTAAACGAAGATCTACGGCTGAGTCAAAGCTTGGGGTTTCCGAGCAGTTTTTGCATGCCCCGTGAGTGGGAAGCGATTTCTACTCTTCGCAACGATCACATTCATAGAATGACACGTGGTAGAGGACAGTTTGGAAAACCGCCATGATCGCATGTTAAATGGCGGCATATAGGGTTCAACGATATTCTTTTCCGCTGTTGGATTTGTTGAATGAGATCAACGGTCTTTTTTTATCGGGTATGTTTGTGGGGCCCGTTGGTTTAAATTATAGTTTAGGTTTATAAAGTTCTGTTACGAACAACTGTTTGGTTAGTTTTTTTTTACGCATTTTGGGTTGCTCTTTCTCCGAGAAGGTAGTCCTTTGGTCGTGGATGTTTTTTCCCGCACCATTGGTTGGCATCTCCATGGTTTTCTACCCACGCCATTCGGGGGTGTGTGTAACATATGTAAATCAGTTTTGAATTAATGCCATTGAAGGATCGTCTCTTGCACCAGCAAAAAAAAAAAAAAAGATCTAGATAAAGTATGGTATCAGAGCATATCTTTTGTTGATGTGAATTGCAAATATATGATAACCAGGGAAAAGCTCCAAAGAGGTGAAGGAAAAATTAATTCCTTTGATCTAGAAGCGAGGCGTGCAACACGAAGAGGAAAAATGGCAGAGGAAGATGCTCTGTTGAAGGAAGAGTGAAATTATTGCAAGGCCAATTATTCCATGGCAGAAAAAATGGACAAATTGTTTTCAAAGTATGAGAGGACAATGGAGAAACCAAAGAAGAAGGACCATATGATCATGCCTCAGTGAATCATCAAGGAGGAGGAGAAGAACCTCCTAAACCTCCCTCTCCATCTTCTAGTGAAATTTATTCTTCTTTCTCTTCTCGTCATTCTAGAGGCAAAAAAACTCACAAGAAACCCTTTTTCAAGCTAGATGCCAAGTTTGATGTACCTGTGTTTAGTGGATAATATAATGCAGAAAATCTAGATAACTGGATCATGCAGGTTGAAGTATATAACCACATACATCGAATCAAAGAGGATGAAGCCAGGATCCATCTAGCATCCCTTCGATTGAGTGGCACTGCTCTCGTTTGGTGTGAAGGAAAACTACAGAAAGGTGGTTAGAGTAGTCGTAAAATTCTTTCATCTTGGTTTGAGTTTGTTTCTACTTTAAGAGAACAATTTCACCCGTTGGGTTACAGACAAAATGCCATGATGAAATGGAAACATTTGAAATAGAGTAAAGGTCAAATTGTTAAGAATTTTACAAAGGATTTTAGGAAACAAGCATTAGCATTGAATGTTCCATTAAACACTCCTGAGACGTTGATGAAATATATTGGATCTTTGCATAGTTATTTGTGTCATTCATTGTTATCATTTGAACCTAAAACTCTTGATGAAGCAAGTGTGAAGGTTGTACATCTTGAAAACAGGGGGAAGCATGAGCAAGAAGAAAACACAAAGAGGAAAATAACAACTAACAAAAAGGAAGCAAAACCTTGTTGCACTCATTCTGAGAAAAAAAGACATGATGAGGAACATCGCTGGAAATTGCATCTGGAATTGAGGCCAAAGAGGAACAATAGAAAAGAGAAGCAGAAGATAGTTGTAATTGTGCAACAAGACCAAGAATCTGAATGAGAGGATGATGAGAAGATCATGGATGCAGGATTTTGATGTGTTGGAACAAGTGACCTAGGAAGAATCAAGTGATGAAATGAAGATTGCAACTCTTGGGATTGTAGAAGATGGACCTATCGACTTGGATTCCAATTCAAGCGATGAGACAAACATTTCAACAGATGTTTTACCAAAAATAAGGAGGAAAAAAAATACTCCATGGCTCTGAGAACTCGAAGAGATGAACCAAAGCATTCAGGAAAAGAATGTTGAACTAGGAAGACTCCTAAAAGAAGCAAAGAAGGAGAAACAAAGGTTGCGACATCAACTACAAGCTAAGAAGGAGGCCTTGCAAAAGTTGTAGAATGACAAGCCTGAGGTAAAGAGTGATCCTTCAATTTCATGTTCTTTTTATGATTATGATTTTGCTATTTTTGAGAAACATACTATAGGAATTGGATCAAATTTTTTGAAGAAGATGTGGTATCAAGGAAAGGGCCTCGGAATTAATGGCCAGGGCATTGTGAATCTCATCAAAGTGGAGGAATTTCCTCGTTATGCAGGACTTGGGTATGTTAGAAAAGAGTTTGGAGAATGCTCTAAGACAACCAGTGAACAACCAAAGATGGATGATGGGATAACCTCATCACATTCCATTGATAGTGAGGATTCCACGGGCACTTACCAGAGGTGCACCAGGAATAAGCGTTCCAAGACAATACACAAAGTTTAGAGGAGAAAGAATCATTGTAGTCACTGCAACAAGGATGGACACCAGAGAGCCACGTGTCAGATACTCCATGCCCAAAAAACACCTATGAAGGAACCATTGGTGAAGACGTTCAACAAGAAAATTAGCCACAAGGGGATGAACCATTGACTTTTCTGAGTGAGATATGGTTTTATTAGATATAGTAGGTTGTCGTGGCCATATTATTGTAAATCATATGTTGTGAAATGATTATAAAAGTGATGATGTGTCTTCCATCATTTTTGAAAGCAACATGATGATTTTTTGGCCTCTTTTTGTTCATAGCTAGGGTATTGGTTTCTATTATGATGTACACTTGACCAAAGAGTGTGCGTTTATAAACTCTTGGAAAGTATGGGATGCTTGGGTCATGATTGGCCATGTAATTGAACATGTAGTTCGCAAATATTGTACTACATGTTTGCAGAGAATGTAGGTGGTTGTTCGTCGCTTATGGCTTTCAAGTACAAAGGTGAAGGAGAAGGAAGTGTGGATTGATAGGGCACTTTCAGGTTGCATATTGTGTTCATGCTTTTGGAGGACCAAAAACTCCTCAGTGGGGAGGAACGATCTAGATGGATTTAGGGAGGCTCAATTTTCAAAGTTTCCAGATCTTAGCAATATTGATGCCATGTAGTAGTAACCCAATGATGTGAACGACACCTAAATTGGAGTCCGTATGACCATTTTATGACCATCAGAAATTTGCAAGTCGTAAGGGAATGTGGGAACCACTTTTCTTATGTGGCGATGAAATTACCAATGAGCCTTTGGCACATGGCACACCAACATTGACCTCCTCACCCTGCACAAAAGACAAAACAAAATATTAAAAATAATAATTGTAATAATATAATAACCAAAACTCAAATTAAAAAAAAAAAAACAAAAAGGGTTATTATATTAGACATAATGGTTATTATGTTAATAACCACCTAAACCTAAGTTTGGAGGTCAAATGAAAACCAATGAACATATTTTCGAAATGTTGGTAAGCCATATTAAATGGCAGAACAAAGTTTTGTTACATTGAAATGTTGGTAAGCCACATTAAATGACATAACAAAGTTTTGTTACATTGAAATGTTGGTAAGCCACATTAAATGAAATAACAATTTTTTTGGTACATATGGCCATACTATATATTAACCACATTGTACCAACGAAAAAATGAATTTTGGGTCATTATAACGTGTGACCAATGGCCATCATACACGGCAAAGGCCGATCGGTGGTCAAAATTATTGTTTATAATATACCATGTGTATACGGTTGCAACAACGATGGAATTAAACTTTGGCTATACGTTATATTTGTGGTTATAATGAGAGGAGGTACATGTTAAAAATGGGTTTGGTGGGTTTTGAACCTCAACCGACCAACAAAGAAAACATCTTTAATCTTTTGTTTTGACCGATGTACTAACTAGCAAGCTCTTGCCTTATTTGTTGGGTGCCCAAACATATAAAGGATCCTCTTCATTTGGCAGCGTAGAAGAGCTGAGAGGAACCATGAGGGAGCCGAGAGCCAGCATAACAACGATAGGTGTTGGAACCATGACGTGTTGGAACTTTGAATAGATGGTGGACCCATGATGGAGTGGAACCTTGAACCTGTGGAACCATGATGCAGGGAATCTTTAAGGAATCTTTTAGATTCTTTAGCACTGAATTTTGACAGAGACAAAATTATGCCAAGTTTATATTCAGACTAGCCAAAATATCACCAAGAGTATGATAGTGTGATCAGATTTATCATTTGGGCAGCTGATCTTCAGTCAATTTGCAAAGAAGAATCTTTGTGGAATCATGATGAATCTAAAAGATTCCCTAAGTGCCAAATGTTGACAGTTTCAGAAAAAGGTTGACTTTATGCTCATTTTACTCTATTCTTCGGAAGTTTTGTAGTGGTGAAGACAGATTTGTCATCTGAACAGCGGAATTCTAGTCAACCAGTGAGAAGGAATCTTTGAGGAATCTTTGAGATTCTTGAGGGTCTAGCTTTTGACCGAAGCAGAAAGGGGTCGAGTTTATAGTCATTTGACACAATTTCGTGCCAAGAATTTAACAGTGCAGTCCATTTATTCAGAAAAGGTGTAGATTTCTGGGTCATCCCCAAAAGTGGAGGTATAAGGTGCCTTTCATACATGCATGTAATTTGATATTTACCGAAGATTAAATAAAAATGCCTCCCCACTTTGAGCAGAGCGCAAAGACGTAGTCCACACTGGGTGAACTCCGTTATCAACCTGTTACGCTAGTTACAAGTTTAGATACAGTTAAAGTTGTCTTAGTCATAGTACATAAAAACAAGTGCAAAGTTCATGAGATGGATGTAAATTCAATGTTATTAAGTGGAATTTTTGAAGAAAAAGTGCATCTAGATAAACCACTAGTATCTTTGATAAATGGCCACAAAGAGAAGACATACATGTTTAAAAAATATCTCTATGGACTTAAGCAAGCTCCTAGAGGTTGGTATAGTAGGATTGATTCATATGTGATTTGTGGTGGATTTAGCAAAAACAACAATGATCCTACATTGTATACAAAGGTGAATGAGCAAGAACAAATTCTAATTATTTGTTTGTGTTGATAATATAATCTTCTTGGGGAATCTATTAGTAGAAAAGTTTAAATTTGCTATGATGCATGAATTTTCGAATGCGGCATTAATGAGATTCCTTCTTGATACTGAAGTCATCAAATAGATTTAGGTTAAAAAAAAATCAAAGTATGTCATGGATGTTATGAAGAGGTCCGGGATGATGAACTATAAACTAACACAAACTCCAATTACAATATGAATAAATCTTAGTGAAATATAAATAAGATCCAACATAAATCTAACTCTACTAAAAAGATTGGTTGATAGACTTATGTATTTCATTAACACTAGAGTACACATTATACATATCTTGTTAATTCTATTACCAAGTTCATGGAGTCTCCAAAAGATTCTCATTGGCCAGATGAAAAAGAATTCTAATATATATTGTTGGAACATATATACGACATATTATAGTGTAATAATATCGCAATGATGACTAATTTTGCAATTATTACAAATGACTAAAAGATTATTTCAATATATGTTTTCATCTTCTTTCCATTGTTACAATCTCATTATTTGAAATAGATAATTAGTAACAATAATAATAGTCTAATTACATGGATTATTGAGTGATCTATTAAAAAAACAGGACCAACTAAAAATGTACCTTATTAGTATATATATTAAAGCATTGTAAGCATATTGATATCACATATCACTTCATTGGTAAATAATGTAAAAAGCTATTGTAATCTTGTAAATTGAAAGAAAAATTCGTCGACACATTCACAAAGCCACACATCAAAATTGTATGAGTTTCATGGACAAAATATAAGGATGGTAAGCGGTTAAAGCATAAATAGAAATAATTGTTCCCAATTAATTTTTAATTTCGCAATTTGGTTTCCTCCTGTCCATCGATTCATAAGGCGACGACTACGACTATTTCATCAAATTACGACTATTTGACCAAATTAGATGAATATTTGTTATTTGGTTCACTCATTGCTCCAGGGAAGCATAACCAGTCGATTCTTTCACATCAGCTAAAGTTCTCCTCAGAGCAAATGAATCCGATGTAATACATAGATGAATGTATATTTAGAATACTTGGATGCAGGATAATGATTTTTCTTATCTGATATTGCCGTTGGCGTCTCTCACTCCCGAGGTCCACCCCAATTCAGAAGGCGGCGACGACCACTAATTCATCACATTAGATGACTCCTTTTTATTTGATTCATTCATTGAGCCGAGGAACCACGGCCAAACGATTCTTTCACTAGCTAAAACGAATGAATGGATCTTAATATACACTCCAAGAATCCTGATCTATGGAAACATCAAACATTAATTACTTTCACATGCGCTACATTTCTCAGTGGGACACAAGAATTGATTTTAATATACGCTCCAAGAATTCTATTTTACGCATCAATTTCTCCGTGGAGCAAATGAATTCTGACCCATGGAAACATCAAACCTCGGAAAAAATGAATTGATCTTAATATACACTTAATTATTATTATTAATTTTTTCATTAAAGATGAGTGGAGGGAGGAAATATTGAGTAAAACATGTATTAGAGATAGGTGGATGGAGGAAATATCAAGTAAAATATATATTATATGTTTTTCCCTTATGTTTATTAATCCTTCACACTCTCATAAGAAATATCAATTAAATTATTCCTACCACCCCTACCCTATATCTCATATATTTTTCTTGCACCTCTCACCACGTCACTGATAGGGGTGGGAGACTATATTTTTCCCATATTCCACTCCTCCCCAACTCTCTACCTAGTATTTCCATACACCCCCACCACTACCTCATATATTATTGGAAAAACATAATATTATAATAATATTATGTTTTTCCCAATATTTTCTATACATGGATGGGAGAAATATTCGGTAAATTATAATATTTACGCAATATTTCCACCACTTTCACCCTCATAATTATGTTTTTCTCTAAATTTCCCAAGTAGGGGTGATAGAAAAGATTGGTTAAATTATAATATTTTTCCTAATACTTCCCTAACGCAACCCTTATATGCCCACCCTTATATATGGGGGTAAGGGTGAGAGTGGGTACTGGGGAAAATATTAGAAAAAACGGTTTTATTATAATATTATGATTTTCTCTATAATATATATGGGTGAGGGTGACACTGACATAGGGGGAAATATTGTGTAAATTATGAGCATGAAAGTGTTATTTATGTTGAAAAAATGGAGCAAGAAAGACTCAATTTGACTTTAGCCTTAGTTAAATTGAGTAAATCAAATTTCCACATTAATAGAACAACTTGGAGGCAGTTAACCTGTGTGACATGGCTCTTGTCACTCAATTAGCTCAGTAAATTCGAGTTAGAGGTCTTAGAGTTCAGTTATGCATGTGCGATTGCTAAATTTTAGTGATCTAGTTCAGTTATTTTCAGTTAACTAACCTCTAACTATTGTTAGAGTCAGTTGAAGGTTACTTGTGTAGTGGGACAATAGTCTATTTCAGAGATTTGTTAGCTAACTAATCGATCAACCTCAAAATAGATAGTGCATGCAAAGAATCTGAGTTCCTCAGCTGAAGTGGAGATGACAAGGAAGTGTAACAAGCAGTTGTAAACTAGTTTGAGTGTACAAGTGTTGCATGCGATCATATGATCAATCCTTTGGAATTGTGCAAGCAATTAGAGGAAAATTCCTAAACAATAGGGGCAAATTTCCTGAGGAATTTTGCAAGGAAATTAGAGCCTTGGTGAGCTGATATTTGGCTAAGTGTTTGCCAAAGTCTGTCATTGAGTAGGAAAACATTTATTCTTTTGTAGGTTTAGCTCAAATATGGAGTTAGCAATTGTAATAGTTTCTCTATTCAACTAATTAATGAAAAGAGGCTTGAGGGGTTTTCCCCAGTTGGGTTCCCCTAGAAATCAATGTGTATTTGCGGTTTTTCTTATTGCATAGCTATGCATGTTGTTATATATTGTGAATTTGATTCTGTGGATTAGTAGAGTAGAATTGTGTCTCATAACTTTTAGTTACAATTCTTGAGCAGTTGAAATTTCTATCAAATTTCTACATGGTATCAGAGCCCTGAATTCACATTAGAACTAGTATTTCGAACTTTCCTCTCAAGAATTTTGAATTTGCAGACTTCTTGTAGCAGTTTTTCTTGAGGATCAGGAGAATATCTTTCAACAGGCTAAGGTATGCCCTAGAGGGTAGCTTTAATTTCATAGCCAAGAAATATCGAATGGAAGCAATGCTCGATGACAATGGTGTATTAGAATATGTTAAAACTGACATTTCAAACCTCCATAGTCATATGCACAACAATTAGCCCAATGGAAGGAGGATGCTACAAAGACTAGGAGAATTCTACTAGAAGATGTGAGGGACCATGTGGTCTCAAATTTCCATGGCAAAGAGAAACCATTTGTTATGTGGAAGCCACTGACTTAACTATTCAAAAATAATAATGACCATAGAAAATTGGCCTTGAAAGACAAACTTTGAAACATTAAAATGAAAAATAATGATACTATTATGTAATATCTCACTAGATTTACACAAGTTCGGGATGAGCTTGGAGGGATTGGTGTGACTGTTCTAGAAGATGACCTCGTGAGCCTAGTTCTTCTAGGCCTTCCAAACTTATGGCACAACAACTAGGGCTCTATGAATGGAAGGGAAAAATTACCAAATTGGGAATGGTTTTGGTCCGATTTGGTTCAAGAAGAGTTCAGGAGAAGTAAGCAGGATGGAACTTCATCTAGAGCATAGGATGAAGTAAATTTTGCCTTGGTTCGAAAGGGGAAGAAGGTAAAAGGGAAGAAGAACCAAGCAATCTTGAATCCAACCAAAATAATGGCAAGATGAAAGAATTGTGCAAGATCATGTGCTTCCACTGCCACAAGTTCATTTACTATACAACAAAATGTCCACACAAGAAGTCTACTAGGAAGCCTTGAAGAGGAGCAACAGGTGAAGTAATGGCTTCACAATTCGAATTAGACTTCACCCCAATAGCATGCATGGCTAGCACTGTTATGGGGAGTGTGTGGTACCTTGATTCTAGTGCCTCATTACATATGAAAGGGTGCAAGGCATTTTTCAGTAGCCTGGAGGAGAAGGATCTGTAGATGCATACCAAAATGGGGGATGATGGGAGGTACAATGTAATAGGAATTGGTATTGCCACCTTTGAGAGGGAGAAAACCTCTCCTCTTCCACTCAAAGATGTTATGTTTGTACCTGGGTTGAAAAAGAACCTAATCTTTGTAGAAGTTTTGGATGATCATCGCTATGACGTAATTTTCAATAAAGGGAAAGCCTTTCCAAGACACATAGATACTGTGCAGGTGAAGGAGATCGGGGTTCGACTGAAGAACCTATACAAACTAGAGGTGGGAGATTGTGCTACATTGAGCATCAAGGCTGATAAAGTTCCAAGTAGAGATATTGGTGAACTCTGGCATAGGATATTATGTTATCTACACCATGGTGCCTTAAAGATCATGCAACAAATTACCCTCAACCTCCCTAAAGGCTCCCTTGACCAACGGGACATCTGCAAGGGTTGCACATTGGGGAAATATGCTAAATCCACTTTCCATGATCGTGAGAGCAGAGTAGATGAAATCTTGGAGCGAGTCCACTCTTATGTTTGTTAACCCTTTACTATAGCCTCCACAGCAAGACATAATTAATATCTTATTTTTATTGATGATTTCTTTGAAAAGTGTTGGATCTTCTTCATGTTGAAGAAGGATGAAGTTTCCTCCAAGTTTTTTGAATTCAAGGCATTGATGGAGAAGGATATTGGGAAGAAGGTGAAGGATCTTAGGAGAGACAATCAAGGTGAATTTGTTTTGCATGTCGTTAAAGATTCCTATGCGAAAGAATGCATTCCAAGAGAGTTGAAAACACGCCATAACCCACAACAGAATAGGGTAGCTCAAGAGTAGAACAAGAGAATAGTGGGAAAAGCAAGGGCCATGCTGCATGATCAGGGGTTTCCATTGCATATATAGGCAGAAGCATGGAACACCACGGTCTACTTACATAACTAGAGTCCTCACAGTGTTCTTGGCATGATCACACCAGAGGAAGATTTCTCTAGGAGAAATCCTCATGTGTCTCATTTCATAATTTTTGGAGATTTAGTTTTATTTCCATGTCTCCAAGGATTCAAGGAAGAAACTTGTAACACAATCATCCTACATTTACCCAGCTTAACCAATTTGCTAGGGTAAACATGTGACAAGAGAATACTATGATGTGATTCAACTCCCCATGTATAATTAACGAAGTGGAATCAATAAAAAAAAAGGACTTTGACCTTCAACACATGCTACAAAACCTTCAAGAGCCAACTATCCCTTCCAGGTGACCAACCCCTGAGGAAAATTTCTTTTTCACTGCCCTAGAGCCTCAGTTTCTCCCATGACAAGGCATGCATTCGATTGGGACCCTCCAGTCGCCCCCACAACAAGGCATCCAAGCAATTTTGGCATTTTTCAGGCAGTTCTATTCCAACAACCACAGATTTTGTGCTAATTTTCAGGGCCAAGGCTTATGCCACTTCATAAAATTTCATGAAACTTCCAAAAATGACAAATAACATAGAAACAAGGATACTAATGAAAAAAATTAATCAATGAATTGAATGGGACCCTTCTAGCCATGAAAGGAATTTTGTCAAACATATCACATATATGTCATATACAGGTCATAACAACAGATGTGAGCATAGGGTCTCATACTAATATATGATTTGTAAGGAAGCATTGATTCCTTATCAAAATAGTTGTATTACCATATATTAGGTCATATATTCATTGTTAATTCATTTTCTAATCAAAACACAAGGAGATCCATACATCAAGACTAGCATAGAACATCATCAGAACCAACATATATTCAACGTAGCTAACAAATATATAACAACCATAAAAACAACATATGAACAAGTATATTTACCCATCAAATACAAGAGGATAGGAGCTATTATTAACATATGAAAAATGCAACTAGGTCTGGGACTTCTACGTACCACCCGATCATAGATTGGCTAAACCAAATCTTTCTTTCAGCCAATCACCCCCGTGCCATATTCTAAGCATGAATATGGGATCTCATGGAACAAATCAAAGAAAACAAAACTAAGGCTTCCAGAGGGCAAACCACCTCAACCCTCAACTAGTGATTCCACCTCAAAGTTAGACCTAACTAACCATCACCATATTTGTATCTACCCAATATGTCTAGCGCTCTAGAGCTTTTTTTCTAACCAGGGCTTCCAAGACTAGTAACTCAATCCACAGTTGTTGTCCAGCTTCCAGAGCATTTTCCCAACCAGGGCTTCCAGGACTAGTAACTCAACCCACCAAGGGCTTCTAGTGAATTTTTCCAACCAGGGCTCTAGGACTAATAATTCAACCCAAGCTATTACGGGGCTTCTAGAGAACTTATCCAGTTAAGGCTTCTAGGAACTAGTAACTCAACCCATTGTCATAAGGAACATGAGAACCAACCATAAAATAAAAGGAAAGACACCCATAACACCAAGGCTATCCAGCACATGGAAAGGATAGGAAAATCCACCATTAATCTAGGAAATCCTCCATGCCAATGAAAAATCCTAACCAAGAAACCACATGCATGTGCCATCCATGCCAAAACTAGCAAAGAAATCATACATGTGACTCAGTACCTGCAAGAAAAACCCATTGTAGTTGTTGTTCTCGATGTCCTCTTGTGATTTCCTGCTCTTATTTTTCCTTCTTGCTCCAAATCCCAAGTATGTTGCACTCCTCCAAGAGTGCTCCAAGAAAACTCTAAGTGTCCAAGAGTATGAGAGAGAGAGTACAAAATGAGAGCTCCAAAATTGAACTAGCAAAAAGCTAAAAACTGATCCTCATAAGATTTTTATTAATGAGGCCTATATTTTCTTCATTTTCCATTATTTTTCCTTCATTTTCCTCCTCACATGCAACCTATGACCTTTCACCTCCCTTTTCTCCTAATTTCCTTTAATTTCATAAATAAAATTCCAATTAATGCCACTTTTCCTTTCCAAATCCTTTACCATTTCCTTTGCCAATTTCCATATCCAATAATTAATCACAACTGATCCCCATCACTATGTTTTTTCCCAGCATTCATCTTGGAATACGTGTCCCATGACCATGGTTATTATTTTTCCTTTATTAACTTTATTACATGGATTTTTGACCACGGTTGTTACAAAACCCTCCCCCTTTGGGGAACACCATCATCGATGTTCAATGATGCCTACAAACAACAATAATTTTGAAAAACAAAACATATTTCCCATGGAGGTTTATAACTTCGCTCGTTGCAGTATTTACAATGATCACCCTATTGAGAAGAAAACAAACATGAGAAACATAACCACATGACAAACATAGCAACATGACACCCATACTGCTTATTGGAGCTTTATAACACAACTTGTGGTAGTATTTACATCCATATACATATACATTTATACCAAACATCACAACAAAACATATGCCAAAAACAAGCGCTCAACCAATGAATAGAGAAGGATACATGGCTCGCATATGATCCATCATGTCCCATGTAACTTCATCGGGACTAAAGTGCTTCCACTGCACTTTAACCTACTCGAGTTTTGGGTTCTGGAGGATGAACATATTTGTTTGAAAAATGCACTGAGGTTTCGACTAAAATTCCCCTCCTAGTTCCACATGCAATACAAACTAGTCCATCACATGATCAACATATTTAACATACTTCTTAAGAAATGAGACATGGAAAACATCATGGAATTTCAATGTCGGAGGCAGTGAAATTTGATAAGCTACTAGTCCAACCCTCTTAAGAATCTTGAAAGGTCCATAAAACCGAGGTGCTAGCTTAGCACATGATCCAATCCTCAAGGAGCTCTTCTTGGGATTGATGTATAAGTACACCTATTCCCCAACCTGTAACTCCTTAAACAACCTGTTCTAATCTGCATAACTCTTCTATCTATCCTATGTTTCCTTCAGATTCTTCTTGATTACCTACATTTCATATTCCATCTCTACCAAGATGTTGGGTCCAATAAATAACCTATTCACTAGATCACTCCAACTTATGGGATTACTACAATTCCACCCACACAATGCCTCAAACGGACTCATCCTCAAATATTCCTGGTACCCATTGTTTTAAGAAAACTCAATTAGTGTAATATTCTCTTCCCACTTCCATGGATGATGCATCACATACATCCTCAACATATCCTCCAATATCCTATTGACTCTCTCTCTCTTTCCATCTATCTATCAATGATAAGTTGTACTGAATACCAAATTTGTACCCAAACCTGCAAGTAAGTCCTCCCATAATCTAGAAGTGAAATTGGCATCCCTGTCTCACACAATTTTATTCAGTACACAATGTAACCTCACTACATCACTGATGAATACATGTGCTACATCATTAGCTGAATATGTAAACTTCATTACAATGAAGTGTGCTACCATTGTCAACCTGTCAACCACAACCATAATAGAATCATGTTGTGTAGATGTCCTCAGAAAAACTGTAATGAAATCCATGGAATTGACCTCCCATTTCCACTTTGGAATCAGAATCGGATATAGTAGACCACCTGGATTCTTACACTTTGCTGTTACATATTGACAATCCAAGCATCTAGCCACAAAATCTGCCACTTCCTTCTTCAAGTTCAACCAATAGTAGAACTTCTTCAATGTTGTCAACAACTTTTGATATCTTGGGTGACCTGAATATGATTTAGCATAGAATTCCCTTAAGATAATATTCTTGAGCTCACTATTTTTCGACACATATATCCTGTGCCTAAATCTTACCAAACCATCTACTGTAAGATGATAGTCCACATCCTGATCACCGATACCCTATTGTAACATGTGCATAAGCTCCCTATACCAATCATCCTAGTGTCCTTCCTGCAAGATCTGATCCCATAAATATGTCCCATAAGAACTCATAGTTGCTATGTGATTTACCTATATCTTCTTGCTAAGAGCATCTGCAACCATGTTATCTTTACCTTTAATGTACCTGATCTCAAAGTTGAACTCACTGATCATGGCCAACCATCTAGATTTTCTAGCATTCAGATTTAGTTAGTCAAATAGATACCTCAATCCACTGTAATCACTCATCAAGATAAGTTGACGGTCAAGAAGATAGTGCCTCCATATCTTCAAAGCATGGATAAGCGTTGCCAACTCAAGATCATGTGTTGGATAATCCTACTTGTGCTCATTAAGTTTCCTTGATTTATAGCTTACTATCTGTCCTTCTCACATAAGGACTCCACTGAGCCCTCTCTTATAAGCAACCATACATACCAAAAACTCTTTTTCTGGATCTACGATCTTAAGAACTAGAGCATTTGTCAACAACTACTTTAACTGCTCAAAATTGGCTACACATTCCTCTGTCCATTCAAATTTATTACTTTTTCTTTGCAACAATGTAATAAGATAAGAAATCTATCAAAAATTCCTCAGGAACCTCTTGTAGTAACCTGTTAACCCCATGAATGATAGCTCTTATCTTTTTTAGATCCACTGTTACGCCTTCCTTGGAAACCACATGTCCCAAGTAATGTACCTCTATCTAGAAGAAACTACATTTGTTAAGCTTAACATACAACTGATGCTCTCTCAACAATCTCAATAATACTAAATGTTTGGCATGTTCTTCTTCATTCTTAGAATATACCAATATATCATAATTGAATACAATAACAAACTTATCCAAATAAGGATGCAACACACTATTCATCAGGCACATAAAAATAGTTGTAGCATTAGTCAAACCAAATGGAACTACAACAAACTCATAATGCCCATACCTGGTTAGAAAGATGTCTTATAGATGTCCTCTTCCTTAATGCATACCTGATGGTATCCTGATCTTAGATCAATCTTCAAGAACACTGTGTCTCCCTTCAACTAGTAAAACAAATCATCAATCCTCAACAACAGATAACTATTTTTTATGGTCACCTTGTTAAACTACCTATAATCAATGCATAACCTAAGAGAAACATCCTTCTTCTTCAGAAGAAACACTGGTCCACCCCAAGGCAATACACTGAGCCTAATGTATCCCTTGTCAAGAATTTCCTTCAATTGTAACTTCAACTCCACCAACTCTAGTGTCCTCATATTGTAAGGTGCCTTTAATGTTGGTGGTTCCCCCGATACCATCTCAATAGAAAATTTGACTTCCTTATGAGGCAGAAAATCTAAAATATCTTCCAGAAACACATCCCGAAACTTTTGTAAAACAAAATACGTGCTCAAGACATTTTTGTCCTCAAATTACTTACCTTTTTCATTGGAAATATCCACTGTGAATAACACACACCCTTTCCTATGATTGTGCTTCACCTGTATACTTGTCACCATTCTAATTGATGTTGCCTTCTTCTTACCCTGCAAGACTCTTTGTTCCCCATTGTCATCCAGACACTCAATAGCCTTGTCATAACAATCCACCTTGGTCCTATGAAGATACAAGCAGTCCATGCCCAACAACATATTATATGATCCCAACGCCAGTACATTCAAATGTGTTGATGTAGGGATACCACTCAACTGAAATGCATAATCTCTTACCGAGTGATGAACACTCTTCTTTGTGCCTGTAGCTAACTGCACTAACCAAGATTCTGCATGCACTTCTTTATTAAAACCACACTTATCCACTAGGTCATGGTTAACATACCTATAATTAGATCCAGGTTCAATAAAAAGAAAAATAAATTGATCAAAAAGCTTACCGTACACCTCATCGGTCATATATCCCATCTTTATCTCAGAGAGCTCTTTTTCCCGGTCGTTATAGTATCTCTTGGATAGATACTTCTTCCTGAATAGTCTCTCGAACTCATTTTAAGTCAACTCCTCTTCATGAATACCTCTGACATTATTTACATATTCACACCAGATATTTGCTTTACCTTTAAGACTTAATGTCGTTATCCTAGGCTTCGTGTTTGCTCAGTAATCATGCAACTTGAAGAACTTGTTCATCCCAAGCAACCATGCTTCAGCATCCTGTGACTTCTTCATTTCCCCATAAAATGTAGGTGGCTTTTATTTCTTGAACCCATACAGACAATATCCCCTGTGACTCCTCTTGTAAGGATGATAATGACGATGACCATGATACTTGTCTGAACCAGAATTAGAGTAAATCCCATGTCAAATCCTTGTCTATCGGGTGTATCCAAGAATCTTCCATATCTGACTGTGTCATCACTATCCAACTTGTTCCCAGCATGTGGCTTGCTACCATATGATCCATTAGTCCTATCCTCGTGACTGTGAATGATTATAAGTGGTCCATGTCTTTGCAAGTCTAACAAGCTCTAAAGGATCACCGCATTAACCTCTGCTTGTTTCTCCTATGCCCTAGTAAGTCTCTCTTGTGATTGAATGATTCGGTCATTATCTTCTTTGAAAATCCTTATTTCTTCCTTCTCTGATACACATATGTAATCGACATGTATGCATGACCAAAACACACTGCCCATCTAGTCCAAGGGGTGATCCATGCTCTGATACGACTCTGTAACACCCTCAATTTCTGTTTGGGGTAGCTCAATTGTCAATGGCCATGGAAATGAAGTCTCACGGAACCATAAGCCTTGGGTTCAATAATTGTGTTATCCCCCCAATCGGGGTGAGAAGTTGGACATCATGAAGATGTAGTCCTACCAAACTTACAAAAAAAAGATAATATTTTCCTTGTAAAACCCAAGGGCCAAGAACTAGGGAATCTTGGCTAGGGTCTTAACATCCTGCTTCAAAGTAAAATTCCACTCAATACAATGTTTAATAAAGTGTAATCAATTTTCAATGACAATATCATCAAGAAGAGATTAATACAATCACAAACATTCCACATTTTTTGGGCCACAAATAACCTCTAAACTTGACCATAATAGGTGTAATTATAAGATATTAGAGTGAAAGACCTTGCCAATGGTTTTCTCACATCAAGTGGAAATTTAAGAGCATTTAAATTCCTCTAGAGTACCTTATAAATTTAATTATATTCATCGATTTCCCTAATCACTCATTTGTCAGATAGGTCTTGTGCCTATGTGGGGACCTTCAAGGTATCCATGTCTCTACAATCCTTCAAGGTACAACACAAATCATTTACTGTGAAATCCTTTGGCATGATAATTTTTGGGAAACAAAAAGTTTCATAGATTCTTCTTCATGCTTTGATGTGATTTCATTAGCGTATATCAAATCATTCAAAACTCCAAATCCAACCAATGAAGAAGCATCATTTAATATTTTGTACATATAACAATAATTCTTTTGTAGCTAACTTCTAATATGCTAAGTTAACTATGCATATTTAACAATCATGTGGATACATTGAAACTATTTAATCTAATATATTTGACAATGTTTTGGTATTTCAAAAATCTTGAATAGATGAAAATTTGTTAAATTTAGAATTTCATTAGCATAGATACATACATACATATATCCATTCCATGGGTAAAATGATTCATAATGAATCTAAATGACAACCAAGCCAATTTTTCTTCCCCTTTGAGATGTTCTAAGGACTTGTTTCAAATTACTCAATTATTATTATAAGATGAATATATTGGCTTCACCTTCCAGTATTTGGCAAACATGGCGCATGCGCAGTGTGTTCTCTAGCTCTGGGTGACAACACAATGACACCAATTTCAACACCTTCTTCGTCTCGCCCACATCATAGTTGTCCTTCCCCAGCTTTGCATTCGATGCCTCCAGCAACCTCTTTTCGTTGTATAGCTCCCATGCCCATTCCACTAAAATCATTTGCTTGGTGTCCATTGATAGATCCATGGGCCTCCTCCTGCATGCCACTTCCAACAGAAGAACCCCAAAACTAAATACATCTGAGCTGGGAGTGGCCTTCCCAGTGTATATGAGCTCCGGTGCTATGTACCCCAATGTTCCGACCACATGAGTCATCCAAGGATTCTCACTCTGATCATACAGTCGAGCGAGGCCCATTCAGCTCAGAATCTAGAAGTACATTGCTTGCCTTGATGTCTCTGTGGATGACCATTTTCTCCCATCCCTCATGCATATACAATAGTCCTGCTGCCACGCCTTTCAAGATCGCGTACCGTCGAGGCCATGACAAGACTATGGTTGGGTTTCCAGATATCAAATTATCCAAGCTTTCGTTAGTCATATAGTCGTAAACTATGAATAATTACTTTTCCCTCCAGCACCAGCCTCGGAGATGGACCATATTTCGGTGTTGTAGATGCCTCATGCTCGAGATCTCTACGATGAACCCTTTCATTCCCTCCATGAACTCCTTCGTTATGTGCTTCACTATTACTTCTTGGTTGCTGCTGGGGAGGACGCCCTAGTAAACTTTGGCAAAACCACCTTGTCCCAAAACATTATCACCCCGGAATCTGCTGGTGGCGATGCTGAGCTCATTGTAAGTGAATCTATGGGGCCAGTACTCCTCCTCCTATTCTTCGATCGTTTCCCTGTTTTTATCTCTTTTGAGAACCAAGGTGGCCACGGTGACGCCGACTATGAATGCCCAGCATGATGAGAACCAAGGTGGCCACGGTGACATCGGCTATGAATCTCGGGTCCAGAAGTTTGGAATACATGTTAGCAAGTGAAGGGAGACGCGACACATTGACGGGTGGCGCCGTGCCTTCGTTGGTGAAGCTCCACACCATAACATAAGGGCCTTTCACTAACATCTCTTTCAGAACACTGTGAAGATCAATTTTCATAGATATTAATGGCCTGTGCGGTCTCGGCAAGCCGACCAACGTGATGGTCATGTTGAGGCGGCTTTGAGGATGATTGTAATCGATCTAGGCCTGTACGTTCTATCCATTCTTTAGGTTCAGTCCATGGAAGCTTTCCACACCATCCCAATGTTGGGAAATTTTTTGTTTAATTCCAAAACAAAAATATGAACAGAGAGTAATACTCTGTTTTGCCACAGGATCGAAAATTTGTTTCCAGAGGACAGAGATTTAACAACACACACAAAAGAACTTTGTATTCATTAATAGACTTCCTGTTACAAAAAGGGATCTTCCTCTTAACAGAGGGATTACACAAGAACACTTCCAGTTCCACAAAAAAAAAAAAAATTACTCTATCTCTCCAGAAAATTTTACACTGATGTGTGTAAAAATTTTCTTTACATTCATTGCTGTAAAATAAAATCTTCTCGTTTCATTCACACTGCTGCAAATTTCATTTCAACAACAAAAAAAAATTCCTCTCACACTGCTGCGCATATTTCATATTCAACTAACAACAAAATAGGGGATTCGCTGCTCCATTCATTCCCTTTCGTTTTCACTCAATGAAGAAAAAAAAAACTTACACGGTTGTGTGTTTCATTACATTACATATTCAAATGAACAACAAAAAAAAATATAACAATACGTCTTCCTATGCCCATACTTCTCGTGGATTAAAAAAAATAAAACTAAAAGGTTTTACCTATATTCTACGAACTGGAGTAAATACCATTAATTACTTCACTGAAACAAATGGCGGTCAAACCCAAAACTTCACGTCAACTCCATGTTGCTGCAGGCCTGTACGCAGCTTGGTTTCAATCGACGGTGGACAACCTTCATCTCAATCGAACGGCTATCGCTCAGTCAAGCCACACGACCATTACGCTCCGATGAAAAGATGTTTTGGAAAATGTACTGAGGACACGCGTCAGATGGTGATTGTATCGCTGCCCCTCCGGAGAATACCACTGTCTGTGAAAAGGCGGTGCGATAAATGGCTCAGCGGTTTTCAGCTGCACGGCAGTTGAAATTATATTTTCAACACTCCCCTTTAATTTCAACTGCTGGGTTATCAGTCATACCCAGACATTTCCTCAAAAATTCAAAACTTTTCTGTCCCAATGGTTTGGTCAGAATATTTGCAACCTGCTCCTGAGTTCTGCAATGTTCTAAGACAATTTCTCCACTGTTTACCAATTCCCTGATGTAATGAAACTTTGTGTCAATGTGTTTCGTTCTCTTATGAAACACATAATTCTTGGATAATGCAATAGCTGAGCTATTGTCACAAAAAATCACAGTTCCTTTTACTTGCTCTTGGCATAAGCTCCTTAACATCCTTCTCATCCAAACTGCTTGACATGCTGCTGTTGTAGCTGCCACATATTCTGCTTCTGCTGTAGACAATGCTACAATAGGCTGTTTTTTAGAAGCCCATGAAATGGCTCCTGAACCCATGTGAAAAACATAACCGGATGTGCTTTTCCGATCATCTACACTTCCAGCCCAATCACTATCAGTGTATCCAATTAAATCTGAACATTCTGAAGTAGTATATAAAATGCCAAACCTTTTAGTACCTTTAACATACCTCAGAATCCTTTTTTGCTGCCTGCCAATGTGCTTCTTTTGGCCTCTCCATGAATTTGGAAATTAAACTAACAACAAACATTATATCTGGCCTAGTTGCAGTCAAATACATGAGGTTGCCAACTATGCTCTTGTACAAACTAGGATCAAAATCCTTGTTGCTGTCCTCTTTGCTGAGTTTTAATCCCATCACTGTGGGAGTGATTACTGCCTTGCTCTCCTGCATATGGAATCTTTCCAACACTTCCTTAACATATTTTGCTTGTGAGATAAAAATCCCATTTCCATTTTGTTCTACTTCTATTCCTAAGAAGTATCTCAGCAAACCCATGTCAGTCATTTCAAATTCTTCTTTCATGACTGTTTTGAAATTTTCAATAAAATAATCATCATTACCTGTGAAAATAACATCATCAACATATAACGCAACAATTAGTAATTTACCATCCTTTTCTTTGATGTAGAGAGTGGGTTCTCCCTCACATTTTTCAAATCGATTTTCCAGTAGATAGGAATATATCCTACTGTACCATGCTCTTGGTGCTTGCTTCAGCCCATAAAGAGCTTTCTTCAATTTGCACACTTTGTGTTCTTGCCCTTTCTTTTCATAGCCTAGAGGTTGTTCAATGTAGACCTCTTCCTTTAACACTCCATTTAGGAATGTTGATTTCACGTCCATTTGGTAAACTTTCCACTTGTTTTGTGCTGCTATGGATAGCACTACTCTCACTGTTTCCATTCTAGCAACCGGTGCAAAAGTTTCCTCATAGTCTCTCCCATTCTGCTGCTTATATCCTTTGACAACTAGTCTTGCCTTATGTCTTTCTATTTTGCCTTCAGCATTGCTCTTAGTCTTGTAGACCCATTTAACTCCAATGACCTCCTTTCCTTTTGGTAGTTCAACTAAATCCCATGTCTTGTTTCTTTCTATGGCATTGATTTCCTCATCCATAGCTTCTATCCATTTCTTATCCTTAATTGCCTCTTCGAAATGAATAGGGTCATCAACATGACAATATAATGCAAACAAAGAATTCATACCTTCATTTGTTGCCTCTTGTTCATAAATATCACTTAAATTTCTGAACTTCTTACCTCTTTCATTTGATGTACAAGTGCTTGAAGAAGCACTTGAATTTCCTCCTTGTGGTGTGCTTGTAGAAGAACTTTCATTTCTCCTCAAGGGTGTCCCTTGCTGTCCTTGTGTTGGTGCTGCTGTTTGGGGATGTATTTCAGCCATCTCCTCATCATCTTCATCATGTGACAAAGAGTTTTTAACATTCACTGTTTTCTCTATGCTTCCATCCCAAGCTTCCTCCTCAATGAACTGAACATCTCTACTCACAATAAGCTTCTTGGTGGATGGGTTATACAACCTGTAAGCTTTGGATTCCTCACTGTATCCAATGAAAATACATTTCTCCCCTTTGCTGTCCAACTTCTTCCTTAGCTGATCTGGAATGTGTGCATAAGCCACACATCCAAAAACTTTCATGTGGGTGACTCCTTGCTTTCTCCCACTCCATGCTTCTTCCGACACTCTGTTCATCACTGCTTTTGTAGGGCATCTATTCAAAATGTACGCTGCACAATGTACAACTTTAGTCCAATAATCATTTAGCAAATGCTTTGCCTTTAGCATCCTCCTCGCCATATCCATGATTGTCCTATTCTTCCTTTCGGCAACTCCATTTTTTTGCGGGGTGTACCTAGCTGTAAACTGCTTATGAATTCCATTTTCTCTACAAAAACGTAGAAATTCCTTGGAGATATACTCACCTCCTCTATCAGTTCTTAGAACTTTGATATGCAGCCCGCTTTGGTTTTCTACAAGTGCTTTGAAATTGCAAAATCTTTCAAACACTTCACTTTTGTTCTTCAGGAAGTAAACCCAAATTTTTCTAGTGAAATCAGCAATGAATGTTAGTATATAGTGGCTGCCTACAAGTGATGGAGTTTGCATCGGTCCACATAAATCTGAGTGGACAATCTCTAAGGGTGCTTTTGCCCTTATGCTTTTCCTTGATGGAAAACTTTCTCTGTGTTGTTTCCCCAAGATGCAACCTTCACAAAGGCTGTCTGGTTTCTCTATCAATGGTAATCCTCTTACCATTCCTTTTCTACTCAACAAATTAAGACTTCCAAAGTTGAGATGTCCAAATCTCAAGTGCCACAACCAGTTTTCATCCTTTGGTTCGCTTTGGAAAGCCTCTTGAGTCACTGCTGCAATTACTTCTTTATTTTTTAAATCTGCCTTCATTCTGAGAGGGAACATCCTGTTCCTTGTCATCTTCACTTCAGCAATACATTGTTTGCTGGGTGCTCTATCCATGATGGTGCATACATCATTCACAAAGAAAACATTGTAACCCTTTTGAACAAGTTGTCCAATACTTAAGAGGTTACATTTCATTCCAGGAACATAATAAACATCTGCTATGGTTTTCTTTTCACCTTTCTTTGTTAAAACTTTTACTTCTCCTTTTCCCATAATAGAAACTTTATTATCAGTCCCTAGTGTGACTTGTGACTTCACACTCTGATCTAGCATAGAAAACAGGGCTATGTTTCCTGTCATATGGTTGCTGCAACCGGAGTCTAGGAACCATACATCTTCACTCTTTTCTTTAGCCATATTACAAGCTAAAAACAAATTATTTTGGCTGATATTTTCTCTAGTGAAATTTGCACTAGTTCTATTACTCATATCATGCTGCTTCTTCCTACATTCATTTGCATAATGCCCATATTTTTTACAATAATAACATTGGACATTGGATTTTTCATACCTTTGTCCTTGAGCATGATGTTGTCCACTTTGTTGGCTGCTGCCTTGGCCTTGGTTCTGATTTGGATTGCTGCCTCTTCCTTGAGCATTTGCTGGACTGTTTCTTCCACCTCTGTTTTGGCTTCTGCCTCTTCCTCTCTTGTTTCCTCTGCCTTGACCTCTTCCTCTTCCAAAGGACATCTGGGTCTTGAAGGCATGCTCTAGAGATGAGTTTTCATTTCTACTCAATCTCTGCTCATGTGTTATCAGTGATGCATGTAGTTCATCAACTGTGAAGCTTGTGAGATCCTTTGTCTCTTCTATGGTGGTGACAATCACATCGAACTTTGAGGGTAGGACCCTCAACAGTTTCTCCACAATCCTCCTTTCTTCAAGAATCTCTCCATGAGACCTTATTTGTGTGACTAGACCAATCACATGTGTGAAAAATGAGTCAATATTGTCTGACTCCTTCATGCATAGATTCTCAAAATCTCTCCTCAGCAACTGTAGTTTTGCTGTCTTCACTTTCTCCATGCCTTGATAGGCTGTTTTGAGAGTTTTCCATGCTTCTTTGGATGTCTTGGCTGCTGCTATCCTTGGAAACACACTCTCATGCACTGCTTGATACAAAAATATGAGGGCTTTTGAATCCTTCTTCTTATAGCTCTTCAACAGATCTTTCTCTGCCTGAGTTAACCTATTAAACTCATTTTCATCTGCTGGTTCTTCAAATCCATCCTCAACAAATTCCCATAGGTCTTGTGAAGCTAACAAAGCCTTCATAGTTATTGCCCAATAGTCATAGTTTTTCCCATTAAACTGTGGGAGCTGAGTATTAAAGATACCCATGCTAGTGCTGGTGCTAGAGCCAGCCATTCTTGCACTCTTAACTATGCTTCAAATATTTGACTGTGTATTTAAAAATCACTGACTGTCTTCAACAGCAACACAAAAAAAAACTAGCTTGTGAAATACCTTGGATTTTTTTGACTGAGTCTTCACTCTGCTGGAGAAGCTGCTGCAGCAAGAAATCCTTCCTTCAGCTTCTTTGACACCTTCAAAGAGCTTGGAAAAGCTTTGATACCATTGTTGGGAAATTTTCTGTTTAATTCCAAAACAAAAATATGAACAGAGAGTAATACTCTGTTTTGCCACAGGATCAAAAATTTGTTTCCAGAGGACAGAGATTTAACAACACACACAAAAGAACTTTGTATTCATTAATAGACTGCGTGTTACAAAAAGGGATCTTCCTCTTAACAGAGGGATTACATAGGAACACTTCTAGTTCCACAAGAAGAAAAAAAATTACTCTGTCTCTCTAGAAAATTTTACACTGCTGCAAATTTCATTTCAACAACAAAAAAAAATTCCTCTCGCGCTGCTGCACATATTGCATATTCAACTAACAACAAAACAGGGGATTCGCTGTTGCGTTCATTCCCTTTCGTTTTCACTCAACGAAGAAAAAAAAAACTTACACGGCTGTGTGTTTCATTACATTACATATTCAAATGAACAACAAAAAAAATATAACAATACGTCTTCCTATGCCCATACTTCTCGTGGATTAAAAAAAATAAAATTAAAAGGTTTTACCTATATTCTATGAACAGGAGTAAATACCATTAATTACTTCACTGAAACAAACGGCGGTCAAACCCAAAACTTCACGTCAACTCCATGTTGCTACAGGCCTGTACGCAGCTTGGTTTCAATCGACGATGGACAACCTTCATCTCAATCAAACGGCTATCGCTCGGTCAAGCCACATGACCTTTACGCTCCGATGAAAAGCGGTTTTGGAAAATGTACTGAGGACACGCATCAGATGGTGATTGTATCGCTGCCCCTCCAGAGAATACCACTGTCCGTGAAGAGGCAGTGCGATAAATGGCTCAGCGGTTTTCAATTGCACGATAGTTGAAATTATATTTTCAACACCCAATAACTGGCATGCACAGTCTTCTCCGAGATGAGGTTGTTGATGTCTACACCCACGTGGTTCTTGTCGGGATCATTGAATTCCAGAGTCTTGGTCGTATCAAACTCCACTGCAAATAAGTAATTGTATGGCTGCCCATTGCTGGTGAAGTCTAACAAGCCCAAAGACTCGCACGCCATAACGCGAATGGCAGATTTGTGGGGCATCATGAAGAAGGCTAGTCCATCTCCTCCGTCGTTAGAGGGAGGATGCACAATGGAAAAAACGAAGGTAGTGCTAAAGGAGAAACGAGTCTCATTTCTTTTCATCTGCACGGGAATTGAATAGAGCGCACGACTGATCATAAAATGTGATTGCTTTGTGAGAGCAAGCACAGATTTGGAGCCGATGACAAAAGCCTCCTCTTCCAAGATCAGGTGGGTTCCGTTAAATCCGTCGAAGATGAAAGTGGTGTGTGGATGATCCTCATCGGCCTGTGCAGGAATAAGTGGTAAGAAGAGGGAGGTGCAGGCTATTAGGAGGAGTTTGTGCCATGGTATTAGCATCATTAGCCGTTTCTTTGGGTGGAGCTAAATTCCCCAAAATTCCTTCTTAGGAAGAATAAATAGATGATGGATATTAATACATTTTTTAATAAAGAAAAAAACACTAATATTCATTACATTGAAAACCATTTCATGGTGTAATATAGTCCATAATTGTTACCATCAGCCATAAGCTATATCTACAGACTTAATGAACTAACATAAAAAATATAACCATAGCCATTCTAAAGTCCACGGTAGATAGTTGCATCCCAATACAATGACCTGATCTCTAAAAAGAGATGTCCCTCTATCATCATCGAATACTATAAAAGTCCTACATAATCAAAAGCATATAAAAACCGAAGTATCAACCAACATTAACGATTGCTACATAAAACTATCAATAGAAATATTTAGCCAAATGGTATAGAGCCATCCTCCATCCTCGTACCATTTCGAAAGAACTGGAAATGCAAGCGCCCAGAAATGATGGATATTAATACATACTCAAATGAGGGATATTAATACATACTCGAGTGATTTATAGCCACAAAACATATATCAAATAAATGAAACAGACTGAAGTGTTGGTTGCAGTTATCTTCCAAAGATTTACTAGCCCTAAAAGTACCCCTCGACAATCCTGGCAAGAGCACTGAAGGACTACGTTTCTTATTGTAAAATTCTTATAAGTTGTGACCACCGAGATTTCGTATCGTTAAAATATTCCTCTTTCGGAATGGAAGAGGAATAATAGGGAAATGACCGAGAAGATAAGACCTCGTATTGAGGAAGTAGGGAGGAATAACACAGGAATGACTCTGGAGAATGCCGAATTTTTGGAACGGTTAAAATAACCGCTTCATATTTACAGACGTAGAAGAGAAATTGCAATTAATAAATGTGAGAGTGACATTAACATCTTAGTTGTAATTTGGATTACTTCTCATCTCAAAATTATGGCATCTTCCGACCCGTGATTTCATCCATGTTACTAGAGTGATGCTAGATAAACTCAGTGGTAAATAACGTGTTCAAAGAATTCTGGCTTCATTAAAAATGAGTTGGAAACTAATTGACTAAAGAAGTCATCTTAGATGAAAATGTGGATATAAATTTATACTACGCCGGTTAAAAAACATAAAATAAAAAATTAAAAATAAAATTATAATTTTATTTTAAATTTGTGGTATAAAAAATTAACATATATATATATATATGAAGATTTATTTTCAATTTATTAAATTTGGAAACAAGAATATATTTAAAATTACTTCTATAATTAAAGATGAAGATGGGAATTATCAAATGTGCTAACATTTTCTATACTTTATTATCAACTTGAATATATTTATTATGTTTTTCTTTGTATTTAGTGACTATTACAGAATTGCCCTTATTATAAAAAGTGAGGTTAGAAACTGCCTTCATCATCAAAGATGATGTGAGGAGATCTATTAATCTAAACAGAGATGACGGATAGAAAATTAGTAGTTGTTGGATCTCTCTCAGGTTTTCTCCTTCTTAGTTTAGTGCCTAGATTTTTGCATTTTTTCCTTCATTTTGGTTTTTTCTATTTTCTCCCTTTCGGTTTATTCATTCCTCTTTATTTACCTTTTCCTTTTTATATTTTATATATTATATTTTTATGGATCTTAATTTATTATGATTTACGAATTTATAATTTAGTCGACTTTCTTATTTATTAAGCTTTGTAATAAGAATAAATTTCCTTTACTTTGATAACAATCTCTAGCCTCAATTTATGAAATGTGTCCTAATATTTCATCCCTATATATATATATATATATATATATATATCTCATAATTCTTAGTCAAGTCAAAAGTTAGCTTGGAATCTAGGATTTAAAGTTATATATATTTAATTATTTAAATTATGATCAATTTAATTCTTCACCTATTCTTTACCCAGTCAAAAGTAAGTGTTTCTTTATAGCCAAAGGATATCTCTATCTATCTGATTCTTCATCTTGTGGTGATGATAAACCACACTAAACATTGATTAGTTCTAAACGCGTTGACAAATATTCCTTGATGTGATTATTACTGATTTTTTTATTTTGTAAATATGAATCATAGGAACCTAAACTCGATTAGAAATATATTATTTTATAACTAATAAAAATATGTAATTGATATCTATTTAGTCTTTACTATCAACTTATTCTATAGCTAATAGAAATATAAGACAATATAAACTCATTAATAAAATATTTGATTTTCAAGAAAAGATACTTAAATACTACAAATATTCTATTGGATGAATATTTTAGCTAGCAGCAGGAAATACTATAAATAATCTATATATATAATAAAAATATTTATGTTTTATTTTTTATTATTTTTTAAAAAATCTAATTTTTATTTTCTATAATATAATAAATATAAATATAGTTTTGAAGTTGTATTATTTTTTATTTTTAATACGAATTATTTTTTTGTTTTTTTTTCTTAATAATTTTTTATTTAGTAATTAGAATATAATAGAATTTTTATGAGTAATAATTTTAAGCAAATTCTTATTAAGTTTGTGTTATTTTTGTTTGGTAAAAAGATTTTATTATTTGTTTAAAAAATTACATTTAATTTGTTATTTTTGTCTTGCTCTCCTTGTTGCATTTTGACTAGATTTATTAGCTAGGAGAGTTATGTGAAAACAAAAACCAAAGTGTCATATATTACATCCAAAACTCAAGTCATAAACATCGATAGACCAGAAAAATTCGAGATAACAAACAAAACAAATCATTATCAGAAATTTCTTGGAGGTGTGAGGCCTTGCCCGACATCTGGGGGGTCTAGGGGTCAAATTCCATCATGAGCATGGTATTCCAAGCGATCGATGCTTTCATCAATTTGGTCCAACCGCTCCACTATGTGTCATTGGCTGCGCTAGATAGAATCCATCCTATCCATCATGACCCATTGGTTGTATTAGATGTCATTAAAAAATGTGATCAACTTATTTCTATCTTCATGTTGTTGTTGCCTCATCTCTCCCAAGTCTTCCATGACCAATTGGAGCTAACTAGCTATTGATTCCAAGGAGGGAGAGGCGGTTGCTAGCCCAAGCACTGGTCCAAATTCTTGGGCCATTTCTCCATCAGACACACCATTGTGTCCACCTCTACACTCTACAATATACTAACATTCATACTCTAAATATGTTATTATAATTTTTTTTTGAGGTAAAAAAAGAACAATCCCATCTTATCCATCCATGACCGCTATTGAATTGCAATTGCCATCGCTATTTCCAACGCCATTTCTATTGACTCGTTGATATTTCCAATCAACATCAACATCGTTCATCCCCAATCAACATCAACATCGAACTCGACATGCATCATGTAACCTAACCATAAAAGCATTGGGTGTTACCACATAATAACATTTTATTTCCACTAAATTTGGCTAATCCTGTTTGTCATCAACGCCATGAAAATCCACACCATTCTTATGCTTTCGATATTGAATAATAAAAAAAAAACTATATGTTACGTTTTTGTTTAAGGCCATCAGTCAGCTTCCATAACTTGGGTCTTCATTAAAACTGAAAGAACAAAAATACAGAGGAGATCAGGAAAAACACAGAGAACCACAGCTACAGCTACTCAATTACACCAATAATAAAAAATTGGGAGTGGATGATCTCTGCCTCTCCTTGATCCTTCTATTTATAGAATATTTTTATGTCGGTTACATCAATTAAAAAATATATTTTTAGTCGGTGCTGCCCTTTTGTTTTTGGAGGCAGTGAGGCGGTGAGGCAGTGGTGACTTATAGAAGCTTGAAGAGCCAAGGCGGTAGTGGTGACGGTGACAGTAGATGTGAAATAATTATTCTTACATTCCACCCCTTAATTATTTCACAAAAAGAACAAAACTTTGCTATTACTTCAAAATGTTGTTACATCATGCATACCCCTATGTTTTCCCTGTGAGTTTGAAACAATTATTTTCCCAACGGTTTTGTAAATATGTCTGCAAACTGGTCTTTCAATCGACAAAACTCCATACATATTTCATTATTGCTTACTAATTCTCAAATGAAATGATACCTTGTATCAATATGTTTACTCTTCTTATGGAAAACATGATTTATTGATAATGCAATAGAAAATTTGTTGTCACAGAAAATATGAGTGGGTTCTTTATGTTCATGCAACAACTCTTTCAAAATTCTTCTCATCCACACAGTTTGACATGCTATTGTTGTGGCTGCAACATACTCTGCTTCAACTGATGATAGAGTCACAATGGATTGCTTCACTAATGCCCATGAAACTACACCTGAAAAAAAACTGAACACATACACAGATGTGCTCCTGCTGTCATCAACATTGCCTGCAAAATCACTATATGTATATCCAGTTAGTTTAAAATCTAAGTCAGATGCATACATGATACCATAATTTCTTGTTCCTGCAACATATCCTAAAATCCTTTTTCCAAATAGCTAATGGGTACTTTTCATAGACTCCATGAATATGGAAATGAAAATTACACCAAACATTATATCGGGCCTTGTTGCAGTCAAATACATAAGACTTCCAACCAATTGTTTAAACAAGGTTGGATCAATATCTGAACCATGATCATCCTTACTAAGTTTTGTACCAATTGCAATTGGGGTTACAACTGGCTTATAGTTTCCCATCCTGAACCTTTTCAATATATCCTTTGCATACTTAGATTGACAAATGAAAATACCATCTTCACATTGAGTTACTTCAATACCAAGAAAATATTTCATTAGGACTAAATCAGTCATATCAAATTTCTTTTTCATGCTTGTCTTAAAATCATCTATTGAGAGATATACAGTGAAAATCAAATCATCAACATACAAGCACATAATCAAAATTTTTCCATCCTCGTTTAATTTTATATACAAAGTTGGCTCACTTGGACTCCTGATGAATCCATTGTTATTCAAATATTCATCAATTCTACTATACCATAATTGGGGTGCTTGTTTAAATCTATATAATTCTCTCTTTGATTTGTAAACTTATCTTCTTGACCATCAATTTCATATCCAAGAGGTTGTTTCCCATAAACCTCTTATTCCAGAAAACCATTTAAAAATGCAGCCTTAACATCCATCTGATATATTTTCCGTTTATTTTGTGCAGCAATAGCTTATACCATTCTTATTGTGTCAAGTCTAGCTACAGGTGCAAAAGTTTCATTATAATCTATACCAGGTTGTTGACTAAACCCGTGAACTACAAGTCTTTCTTTATACTTTTCAATTTCACCTTCAGCATTCACTTTAGTTTTGTAAATCCATTTAACACCTATAGTATTTTTACCTTCGGGCAAATTTACAAGTTCCCAAGTATTATTTCTTTCTATAGCATCAATTTCTTCATCCATGGCTTTTATCCAAACTTTTTCTTTCACGGCTTCATCAAAATTTACTGGATCATATGCAAGTAATGCAAAATTTGAAACTTGATCTATTTCATCATTCTGCTCATACAATTCTTTTAAGCTTCTAGTCTTCTGACCATTAATTATATTCTTCAATGTAGCTATTGCAGGATTAGAATCATTACTTACCTCTGATCCCGTTGTTTGTTGTCCACCATAACCTGATGGTTCATCATGTTCATGATTTATTAGTGTTCTGAATTGTAATGGACTGACGCTTGGTGATTGCCTTGCTGAGGTGCTTGCAGTAGGTGTATATGGAATTGGTTGTCCACCTTGTGCTTCTTTCTTATCTTCATTATCATCTCCATGAGATAATATAGTTGTCTCTACAACAGATTTAACTATGCTTCCATACCAAGCTTCTTCTTCCTTGAACTCAACATCTCTACTGATAATATATTTCTCGGTGATGGGATTATAAACTCTATTTTCTTTAGACTCGTCACTATATTCAATAAAAATGCATTTCTCACTTCTATCATCTAACTTCTTTCTCAATTATTTAGGAACATTTGCATAGGAAATGCAACCAAAAATTCTGAAATGAGATATAAGAAAACACTTACCATTCTAGGCTTCTTCGGGAACTCGATCCTTCACGCTCTTAGCCGGACTTCTGTTAAGAATATAAAAAACAAAAGCTACATCTTCTCCCCAATATTCATTTGGTAGATGCTTTTCTTTCAACATACTTGAATCCATATTCATAATAGTTTAATTCTTCCTTTCAGCTATTCCATTTTGCTGTGGAGTATAACATGTAGTAAACTACCTCTTGATTCCATGCAATTGACAAAACTCAATGAAATATGTTAATATATATTCACCACCTCTATCTGATCTCAAAATTTTAATATGATTTCCAATTTCCTTTTCAACCATAGCTTTAAATATCTTAAATACAGAAAATGCTTCATATTTCTGTTTCAGAAGATAAACCCATGTTTTTCAATTGTAGTCATCAATAAAAGTCAAAAAGTAAACATTACCAGCAAAGAAGGTGTTTGCATTGGTCCACATAAATCTGTGTGAACAATATCCAATGGAGCCCTTGCCCTATATGAAACTCCAGATACAAATTTCTATCTATGATGTTTTGCAAGTATACAACTTTCACATGAGCTCGTCATTTGTTGAATAATGGGTAACCCTTTCACCATTTGTTTCTTCTGCAACAAATCTAGAACACCAAAATATAAATGACCATATCTTAAATGCCATGACCACGACTCGTCGAAATTCTTAGTTTTGTAAGAATTCAAGGAGGGAGTCAATTCATTTCTCATTACAAGTGGAAACATCCTATTCTTTGTCATTTATACTCTTGCCATCAGCTGCTTACTTGGATATTTTTCAATGATAGTACACACATTATTATTGAAGAACACTCTATACTTTTTCTCTATCACTTGTCTAATGCTCAATAAATTGCATTTCAAGCTAGGTACATAATAACCATCATCAATTGTTCTTCTATCACCATCTCTAGTATAAAAAACAATCATTCCTTTCCCTTTAACACATACCTTAATATCATTACCCAACTTGACTTTAGATGAAATATTAGTGTCTAGATTGGAAAGCAAATCCTTGTTTCCAGTCATGTGATTTTTGCAGCCGCTATCTAAAAACCAAATATCATTCGACCATTCTTGAGTCACGTTACAACTCATAAACATTGGCTTCTGACTGTCTTCAAATTATTTTGAGATGTGTGTAGATTACTTACCAACATCTGCCTGCCTCTCCAAACACTTAGTAGCAAAATGGCCATATCTTTTTTAGACATATCATACTTTTGATTTCCTCGATGCCAGGTTCTATTGTAACTCACCTTTAAATTAGGAGGATGTTGCTAAGATTTCTCTTCATGATCATAATTATCTCGCGGATCTCTTTGATCAGCTACTTTGTCGCCTCGTCCTCTATTACTCGATCTTCCTCTGCCTCTTCCTCTAACAAATTGAAGCTGAGTTTTGAAGGCTTTCTCCAATGTGCTATCATCATATCTTAACATCCTGGATTCATGTGCAATCAACGAACCAATCAACTCTTCAATTTGCATTTGACTCGTGTCCTTGAACTCTTCTATGGATACAACAATCGCTTCAAATTTCTTTGGCAAATTTCGAAGGACTTTCTCGATCACCCTCTTCTTTGAGAGGTCTTCTCCATATTGTCGCAGTTGATTAACAATACTCATGACTTGATTCATAAAAGCATCCACAGTTTTACTGTCTTTCATTTTCAGATTCTCGAAATCTCTTCTCAAATTCTACAACTTGACGTTCTTTACTTTCGCTACACCCTGATAACAGGATTCAAGAATGTCCCATTCCTTATTCGAAGATTCTGCATTTGATACTTTTGAAAGTATCATGTCATCTAAGCCTTGTTGAATAAGGCCAAGAGCTTTATTGTCCTTCTTTTTGTTTTCTGTCAACAACGTTTGTTCAACATTTGTAAGAGCCATCTTTGCTGCCTCATTAGAAGGCTCGGGATACCCGTGAGTAAAAAATCCCCAAAGATCATGAGAACGCAGCAATGTTCTCATTTGAATAAACCAAGAATCATAACTTTTCTCAGTGAAAATAGGAATTGACTGAGTAGTATTGGTATTTGAAGCCACTTTAAATTAGTTTACAAAGTACTTTAATTTCTCCAAAAAAAATCTCTTCCTTGACTCAATCCACAATGGTAATTTTTTTTTAACTAAGCTAAGTAGGGCCACACACAGTGAGACAAAAAAACCCAAATGGCAAAATAAATATATCCAATGCCAAAGCAAGTAGAGGTTTAATATAAATTCCTTCCTTTAACGTGTAGATAAAATTGCTGGAAATTTTATAACATAAATGTCCCCATTTACTCAACAATTGAAAATTCTCTGAATTTCAAAAAAAATTCTATGAAGTCCTTCAAACATGGAATTTGAAAAATAATTCTACTTATAAAATCTGCCAATCAAAAACTAGCACTATCATGACATAATAGCTTACAACATTGGTAGTTGCGACTTATGGCAGATTTATCTCTTCTCCTAATTCCTTCAAACTTCACAGTGCCCCCTCCAGACATTGCACACTGGCCTCACAAATCTTCAGCATAATATTGCAGCTCTATTCGACCATGCTCAATAATGGATCCTCACAAAATAAATTCTACTTCACTCTTAGATTCCAACACTGCACAACAATTACAGTTTCAGTGCAACATTAAACAACTCCAGCTATTTCAGTCACAAGCACTCTGCACAACAGTTCTGTTCATCCTAACACAACAATGAATTTTAGGGACACAGCAATGGCTTCTCACAGAATCTCACGGAATAAATACTTCCAACAAACTCTAAACTAGCTCTGATACCAAATGAAAGAACAAAAATATAGAGGAGATCAGGAAAAACACAGAGAACCGCAGCTATAGCTGCTCAATTACACCAACAATAAAAAAATCGGGAGTGGATGATCTCCGTCTCTCCACAATCCTTCTATTTATAGCAAATTTTTATGTGGGTTATATCAACTAAATATATATATAGATATATATATTTAGGCAGTGTTGCCCTTTTGTTTCTGCAGGCGGTGAGGCGGTGGTGACTTATGGAAGCTTGAAGAGCCAAGGCGGTGGCAGTGATGGCAGATGTGAAATAATTATTCATAAAAAACTACCAAATTATGCATGCATCTGCATTGATCTAAGGATTTTTAATACACAATGATTAATAATTATAATACAAGATAATTAATAATTTTACTTTTAATGATATGGAAAACAAGAATTATTAAAATAATAAACACAATCGTATAATTTTGTAACAAAGTTTAAAGTAATATACACATTTTAAAATCAAATAATTATTACATTAATTACTTGATCCCAATGGATCCTATAATACTCTCTAAATCTTCAAAATCTCTTAAAATGCTTAAAAGATCAAAACCATCGCATAGGGGGAACCCTCCAAAAGGTGGAAAAACACTATTGGGAAGCGAAAACATAGAGAAAACAGTGAAAAACATAGCAGTGGAGGCTTGAACAATGAATGCACAGTAGCTGTCAGATCTGGCCGATCAACTGTCCAGATCTGATCGGCAAATTACAATTAGCACAGGCAGATGGAGGATATCGGCGCATATCGTATATGAGTTGCGATGGCGATTGACGGAGTCAATGAGGACCATTGATCAAACACACAGATCGACGGCCCACATTGCATGGCAACATCGCAATTGGAAACCACAATAGAGTGCTTACAATGGACCGGGGTTATCACGATATGCGATTGCAATCAATCGCATCGTGATATCACAATTGGAGCTACACAGAAGAATGAGACTTATACATATATATGTATGCGATGCAACCAGCCAGACTCGATGGTTATATAAACATTATTGCATAAGATTTCAGATCTGCAGAAAGGGCATTTTAATGTATTTTCGCATGTTTCGTTTATTAAACAAAATGCGAAGGATAAAGTGCCGATGCGATAAATCGGACTCGAAAGGGTTCGTGAATGGAAATTGTTTCAAGTCCGGAGGTAGCCATTTTTACATTATTTTCACAGTTTTAACATGTTTCTAAAATGCAAAGGAACAAGGCCGAAGTGACTTGTGATAGCGATTGAGGACAGACCCGATAGGAAAATAGACTAGATTTAAGGACTTTTGAAGTCGGAAATGAATAGTGTTTTGGCATAATTTCACAGTTTTGAATGTATTTTCTTGTGTTAACAAAGAATGACTACTTTTGGGATTTCGAAGGATTTCGAAGGTCTGATGACTTATTCCGTTACAGTACAGGTGGCCACCATCCCTGGAAGCGTTTAGCAATGATTGCTAACGCTCAGAAAGGGGTCTAAGCGGACAGAGGTCAGGGAGACAGAAAGCCGAGCAACTGAAACAAATAGGTAGTGCAGTTTGGCTTTAAAGCCATAGAAAATAGAAGACAGAGTAGGCGGTGTCGAGGTAGTGCCAAGACAGAGCCAAGACAGAGATAGAGAGTGATTGAGAGAGTATGTGTACTCAGAGAGGCTTGAGAGGTTCAAGCAAACTCTTGTTGTTGTATCTATTGTGTGTTGAGTCTCAAATGGAGCTCACACTGTTGTAAAACTCTACTTGAAGGCATAATGGAGAGGCCATCACTGAAGGCTGGACCAGGAGATGTAGCCCAGGAGTATTGGGTGAACTCCTTATTAAATTTGATGTGTTTATGTGTGTTGTCTATTATGCTTCTTTACTGCTTCTTTGTCTATGTATTTCGCAATCTTATCGATCCATTGCATAAAATAACATAGGAAAATCCATGCACATGAGTTTGTAATACCTTAATAAATGTCTTAGATCTCATTATCAGATCAAGTGGTATCAGAGCTTTAGGTTTGCTAAGATTAGACAAGCTTGTGCTAGATTGTTGAATGCTAACTAGGTTAAAGCTCAAATTAGGAGAAGAAGAATTGGTTGATACTAACCCATAAATTGGTAGAGTCTATCCTAGGAGGAAAATGACAGAGGAAATTCCCTTGGAATCAAACTCTCAGTTCATGGACAGTTTCATGACCATAAGAGCCATGGTAGAAGAGATGTACCGAGAATTTAAGAAAGGTGGAGATGAAGATACTTCAACCTCCAAACAAGATGAAGGAACAAAGGAACCTCTTCTAGATGGCCGTTCTGAAGGCAAAGGGAAAGGAGAAAATCCTTCTACATCAACACCTCCTGATAGCCCTGAAAATAAAAAGAAGAAAACATCTTTGATTAAGTTAGATGTAAGATTTGATTTGCCAATATATGATGGAGAATTAAATGCATAAAAGCTAGATAACTAGATTATACAAATTGATGTGTATTGCAGGGTGTAGAATATTGATTCAGACAGGAGTAAAATTCAGCTGGCCAGCCTATGCCTTGGAGGAACTGCCTTAGTCTGGTGGGAAGGCAGGACACACGCTAATTTGAAGAAGCATAGTAAAATTCTTTCTGCCTGGAGTGAATTTGTTTCTGACATTAAAAAACAGTTCTATCCACTAGCTTATATATAGCAAGCTATGATGAGTTAGCAAACTCTTCGCTAATAAAAAGGGCAAAGTGTACAAAGCTACACCTAAGAATTTAGAAAAAGAGCTTTAATTCTAGGCATTTCTTTAGACTCACCTGAAACTTTGTTGAAGTATATAGGTGGTCTGCATAGTTATTTGAGGCACACCATTCTCATGTTTTACCCTACTAGCATAGATGAGGTATCTATTCAGGATACACATCTAGAGGCTAGAGGCAAGAATGTGAACCCAGATATTGGGGGATCATCAAAACCCACTGCAAGCAAGAACAAGGAAAAGAGGAAGCAGAAAAGGAAAGAGAGGAAGGCAAATGTTGTACAGAAGGCCAAACCTTCATGCACTCACTGCAAGAAGGATGGACATGATGATGAACATTGTTGGCCTTTGCATCTGGAGTTGAAACCCAAGAAGTTCGATGGAAAGAAAAAGAAGATTGTTGCTGCTATATAGAAGGATTTGGGGTCAGACTCAAGTGATGAAACAACAATCACAGCTACAGGTATAAAAGGTTATCCACTTTAGAGAATGCAAAGATCAAGAAGTAGGTACAGGAGTTGCTCGAAAAAGGGTTCATAAGACCAAGCACATCACCATGTGGATCTCCAATTGTGTCGGTGAGAAAGAAAGCTGGTTTGTGGAGGATGTGCAATGATTACAAAGCACTAAATAAAATAACGATCAAGAATTGTTATCCCCTTCCTTGCATTGATGATCTATTGGATCAGTTGAAAGAAGCTGTTTACTTTTCCAAGTTGGACTTACGTAGTGGTTACCATCAGGTTAGAGTAGCGGAGCAAGATGCATGGAAGACTGCTTTCAAAACAAAGCAAGGGCTGTATGAATAGCTAGTTATGCCTTTTGGCTTAACTAATGCTCCTACCACTTTCATGAGAGTTATGAATGATGTACTCAAGCCTTTTATTGATGATTTTGTAATTGTATATCTAGATGACATTCTTGTTTTCAGTAAAACATTGGAAGAACATTTGAAGCATGTAAAACAGACTCTAGATGTTTTGAAAAAAGAAAATCTCTATGTGAAGTTATCAAAATGTGAATTTGGTAAAACATCTTTAAATTATTTGGTTCATATAGCAGGGGATGGTGAATTGAAGATAGATCCCTCTAAGGTCGAAGTCATTGTGAACTGGCCTAAACACAAGTCTTCTACAGAAGTTAGAAGCTTCCTAGGAGTAGCATAGTATTGGAGAAAGTTTATTGCTAACTTTTCCTTAATTGCAGCTCCCTTACATGCTTTGACAGGATAAACAAGGTGTTTCAGTGGGGAGGCAAACAACAGAATTCCTTCGACACCTTGAAAGAAAAAATTAGTACAACACCAGTACTAGCATTGCCAGATCTTCAAAAACCATTTGAAATCGAAACAGATGCCAGTGACTATGCCATGGCAACAATGTTGATGCAACATGGTAAACCCATATGCTACCATTCTGAGACATTTAATTCTGTAGTAGTTAATTATCCCACACATGATAAAGAATTGTATGCATTAGTACATAGTGTGAAAAAGTGGAAACATTACTTAATGGGCAAAGAAACAGTTATACATACTGATCATCAACCACTTCAATATTTTCACTCACAAACTAAATTGCAACAATCAAGACACTATAGGTGGATGGGTATTCTACAACAGTTTCATCTAGTCATCAAATATAAAAAGGACATACACAATAAAGTTGCAGATATGTTATCCAGACCAATTATAAATGCATCTACTATACTTAAGCATAACTCAGTATTGCATGAAAGCTACATTGAACAATATGCTCAAGATATAGATTTTAAAGATGTATATGAAACTTTAAGTCACCACAGACAAGTAGAAGAATTGTATTATCATGTTAAGGACTAACTCTTGTATCATTTGGGAAAGTTATGCATTCCACAAACTAAAAGAGTTAACATAATTAGGGAAGCACATACTTCTCTGATATTAGGTCATTTTGGTGCAAGTAAAACAGTTGCACAGCTGCAAAGATACTGCTATTGGCCAAAAATGCATGAAATATTTTCTAGATATGTAAAAGGGTGTACCATGTGTGCTAAAAGCAAGCCCAGTAATAGAAAACTAGGCTTGTACACTCCACTTCCAGTTTCTTCTCATCCTTGAGAAAGTGTTTCCATGGACTTTGTTGGGGATTGCCAAAATCTAGAAAAAGTCATCACTATTTATATGTTATTTTGGACAGGTTTAGCAAAATGTGTATTTTAATACCTTGTAACAAGCAGATTACAGCTGAACAAATAACAAAGTTGTTCTTTCAGCATGTCTGGGTGCATTTTAGGTTACCCACTTCCATATTATCTGATTGAGATTCCCGATTTGTTGGGAAGTTTTGGTCGAGTCTGTGAGAATTGATGGACACCAAATTGAAAAAGAGCACAGCCTTTCATCCACAAATAGATGGCCAAATAGAGGTGGTCAACATGACAGTGATCCAGTTGCTCAGTGGTTAATGCAGCGAGCATCTTAAGCTTTGGGATGAACATTTATGTTACGTGCAACATGCTTACAATCGTGCCAAGCATTCTTCTACAAAAAGATATCCTTTTGAGACTTGTTTTGGTTTGATTCCAAGGTCTCCCTTGGATTTTGTCTTTGAAAAGGACATAGCGGTTGATGGACACATCGATGTGGACAAAGCCACCAGGTTCATTGAACAGATCCAAGAATTTCACCAGGCAGTGCAGGAACAGCTGGAAAAGAGCCAAGCCGAGTACAAGGCAAGGCATGATAAGCATCGGATGGAGCATAGCTTCCATGTTGGTGATCAAGTCTGGCTCTATATCAGCAAGGACATAATGCAAGGTGAAGGAAAGAAGCTGAAGCCAATAAGGTATGGGCCTTTTAAGGTACTTGAGAAAATTGGTGAGAATGCTTTCCACCTTGATCTGCCAGCATACATGCACATCTATTCAGTGGTAAATGCAGAAAACTTAAGACTGTTTGAACCTTCATTAATTGAAGATCCCAAAGAGCAAAGTCAATTGCCTTCCATTGATGATCTGTTGCCTGAATATCTCAATGAGCTGCAGGAAGATACAGTTCTAGACAGGAAGGTGAGAACCACGGGTAGAGGGGATGTGGAGTACCTTATAATTTGGCTCCAAGGTTCAAAACCCAGTAGTGCAAAATGGATAGAGATTGGGCAAGTGAGGAAGTTGTATCCTCACTTGAGTGATGCTTGAAAACGAACTTTTAGTGGTCCAAAAGCCTTTTCAGTGGGAAGGCATGATCCAAATGGATCCTAGAATACTCTCTAAATCTTCAAAATATCTTAAAAATGCTTAAAAGATCAAAATCATTGCATAAGGGGAACCCTCCAAAAGGCGGAAAAACACTACCAGGAAGCAAAAACATACAGAAAACAGTGAAAAACAGAGCAGCGGAGGCTGGACAAATGAATGCATAGTATCCATCAGATCTGGCCGATCAACGGTCCAGATCTGATCGGCAAATCGAAATCGGCACATGCAGATGGAGAATATTGGTGCATATCATATATGAGTTGCGATGGCGATTGGCGGAGTCAATGAGGACCATTGATCAAGCGTGCAGATCGACGGCCCACGTTGCATCGCAACATCGCAATCGGCAACCACAATGGAGTGCTTACAATGGACCGGGGTTATCGCAATATGCGACTGCGATCAATCGCATTGTGATATCGCAATCAAAGCTACACAGAGGAGCAGGACTTATACATATTTATGTATGCGATGCGACTAGCCGGAGCTGATGGTTATATAAATATTATTGCATAAAATTTGAGATCTGCAGAAAGGGCATTTTAATGTATTTTCACATGTTTCATTTATTAAACGAAATGTGAAGGATAGAGCACCAATGCAATAAACCGGACCTGAAAGGGTTCGTGAATGGAAATATATATTGTTTCAAGTCCGGAGGGAGCCGTTTTTACATTATTTTCATATTTTTAACATGTTTTTAAAATGCAAAGGAACAAGGCCAAAGCGACTTGCAATAGCAATTGAGGATGGACCCGATAGGAAAATAGACTGGATTTAAGGACTTTTGAAGTTTGAAATGAATAGTGTTTTGGCAGAATTTCACAGTTTTGAATGCATTTCCCTGTGTTAATAGAGAATGAACACTTTTGGGATTTCGAAGGATTTCGAAGGCCCGATGACCTATTCCGTTATAGTACAGGTGGCCACCATCCCTGGAAGCATTTAGCAATGATTGCTAACGCACAGAAAGGGGTCTGAGCGGACAGAGGTCGGGGAGACAGAAATTCGAGAAGCTGAAACAAATAGGCAATGCAGTTTGGCTTTAAAGCCATAGAAAATAGAAGACAGAGTAGGCGGTGTCGAGGTAGTGCCAAGATAGAGCCAATACAGAGATAGAGAGTGATTGAGAGAGTCTGTGTACTCAGAGTGGCTTGAGAGGTTCAAGCAAACTCTTGCTGTTGTATCTGTTGTGTGTTGAGTCTCAAATGGAGCCCACACTGTTGTAAAACTCTGCTTGAAGGCATAATAGAGAGGCCACCACTGAAGGTTGGACCAGGAGATGTAGCCCAGGAGTATTGGGTGAACTCCTTATTAAATTTGCTATGTTTATGTGTGTTGTATATTATGCTTCTTTACTGCTTCTTTGTCTGTGTATTTTGCAATCTTATCGATCCATTGCATAAAATAACATAGGCAACTTCATGCACATGAGTCTGTAATACCTTAATAAATGTCTTAGATCTCAAATATCATTATTTACTTAACTTAGTCTGACTTCTAGATTGCATGTCTATTCTCTACAAAATATTAATATAATTATACATGCTACCCCATAAAATATTATTCTAATATTAATTTAAAGTAATTCTATATGAACTCCAAATATATCATGATTTTTTATTTTGGATGAATGAAGGAGGGGGCCATTGGGATTGTGAAGACCTAGGCAGAAGCACTGGAGGATATGATTTTGGTTCCGTCTTAGTGGATAGAACCGCTCTATGTAAGGTCGTTACATATGACCTCCCAGATTCAACCTAAACAAATCAACAATCAGAGTAACATTCAAACTTTAGGGCCTTTTTCCGTGGCCTCCATGGTGCTTTATTAGAAACACAAACCCATTTTTGGTGATGTCTTGTCGATATAGTTTCTTGAATATTATTAGTATTTTAAATTGCCTGTGTTTAGTGAATTTACGATCGACCGAGGTTCGATTTTCATCCGTCATTACAGATAACTGTAGTGACCATATGGATTTCCACTATCTTTAGCAAGTGAAAGTATATTCATTAAGTAAAGGATATGTGGGAATTAAAGTAATTGGCCAAGACACCTCCTATTAGTCATACAACCATTGTTTTGTTTTCCAATGTGGAAAGTACCATTTCTACAAGGATTTAAGTTGTGTTGATTTTGTCCTTCGCTACATGGATGTATGCATTTTTTATGATTCATGCAACCTTCAGTTATAATTGTTCGAATATTCATGAGAATTTTAGCCTAAGATTATGTGCCAACCTTTTTAAATTTATTGGGATGATTAATAAAACAATGAATGCTTAAAAGGCATATGATAAAAATAGTTAATAGTCAACACAATTTGTTTTGGGGAGAAATATTTAACAGGTTTATATAATAGTGATTTTTTAACCACCATATATATATATATATATATATATATATATATATATATATATATATATATTTTGGTTGTGTTAATAAATAAATGTTACCAAATTAATTTGAATTGAAGTGTATCAAGAGGTTAACTTCTTTTTTCATGCTTTCATCTTTTAAGTTATTTTAATGTTTTTTTTAACAATTTTTTGAGAGGGAATTCATCTTGATAAGGTAGTATTAATCATATAAATGATAAATTTCCAATAATAACATTTTAATTTATAAATAAAACTTATTTTTATATCAATAATGTTTTTTTCAACTTTCCTATTAAGTAAGCATAATAATATTTATGTGTGTATTGGAAAGATAATTGTTCCCTCTAACATAGTCTACATTTATAATTGTCCTGATCTACTTTAAGAGGAAAGGCATTATTATTTTTAAGCGATAAGACAATTTTTAATAATATTTATGTTTCTCATTTTAAGTTTAGGTAAACCTTAAATAATATTAAAATTCTTATTTCATATGTAGGTATGTTTAAGTTAATTTTAAGTGGTATTATAATTTATGTATATGTTGGAATGATTCAATATAATAAAATGTCTTACATTTTAAATGCCAAATTTTCTTTTCATATGGTTTTTTATATAAGAAGTTATGGTTTTAATTATTTGTTTATGTCAATATGGAAATGTTGAAGTATAAGTTGTAATGATGTTTTACTATGTAACGATATCTGGTAAATGAGACAAAGTTTCTAATGAAAGGTTAATGATGTCATGCACATGTGGTGTTTATATATTTTGTGATAATGGTGTGTACTTCCATGATGACATGTGAGAGTTAGCATGTGGATTTTTTTTTTGGGTATTATGGTGATATAACTAATGCATTAATTACATGATGAGAGGTGATGATTGAAAAAAAAATCCACAGATGAGCTGAGAGGGTCGGTTTATTTGATGATGTCATGGGAGCCCATACCTACAAGGGAGAATATATAACATCATATAGGATGGAGACATACTCAATCAACACTACATATGCTAGTGGTTCCTTTGTCTTGTATAACTCTTGATGGATAGCTCTTGGGGGGTTATACGAGCATCTTGAGGAGGTTGAGTCCCTGATATTAGATTGGGATGCCAAAGTCTAGTGGGGGTGTAAGGACTTCGATGCATGGGGTTGTGCACTTTAGTGAGTGTGGAGAGAGTCGGCCAACCATTCGATATGCCTAGAGTACTACTGCATGGAGTATTGAGTCGGGTGTCTATTTTAGGGAGGATGAGGTACGAGCTAGATACGAGCCTTGGGGGCAACCTTGGGCTATGGTACACACTAATGAGGCTTTATGGCTAGTTTCAAAAGTTTGGAAAAATGATAGAGATTCCTTGGGATTTCCCCGGTGATGTGAAAACTTCCGATGACTACTAGTTATACTAGTTCAGTAAAGGGTGTAGGGTAAATGTGAAGTAATAAATAACTAAATAAAATAAAATAAAATTTAAAATATTCAACTTAACTTCGAGACAAAGTTATTTAAAGAGAGGGAGTATGTAATGCCCCCTAATAATAATAATAATAATAAAATAAAAGAATATTAACATATAAGTAAATAAATAATAAATAAGAAAGAAAATATAATAATATTAAATAAATAATAAATAATGAAGAAAATATAATAATAGTAAACAAATAAAGTAGTAAATAATATGTGGTGACAACAATCCAGCTCATCCCTGCCAACCAAGAGGTAGGGGCCGAAAATTAGCCTCATAGCTAATCCACAACGCAACCCAATCTTAATAGATAGGTACCCCATCTCAAGTCCTAAAACTTATCTCAAATTGGGAGAGAAATCTTAACCAACAGGCAGAAGCAAAGATTCAATTGGAAGATTGGAGAGACCTGGTCCCCGACCCTAGCCATTTCAGAGGTCGTACTCCTCAATTCAAATAAACTACTCACCTCTATTGGTTAATGAAGAACATTGTGGCCAAGGCCACAATTGACCCTCCAGCTGGCTCCTAAAGTTTGATCTTGATCTTTTAGAAATCCAAAAGGAATTTAGGCTTATTCAGTTCCAAATTCAGCAGTAGAATGTCTGCCTTAGCCGCATTGAAAAACACATTCTATGCCTTCCCTAGTCCGATTACCGGGTTCAAGTGAAAAATATACATGTCTAGTGGATTCCTTTAATGAATAACAGTATGCCTGATTTTACTTGGTTTGAAATTTTGTTTAACTCTATATGGTAAATCTTCCTTCTAGGTTATTATGTTTCAGTTACTTAGTTCTTAGATTCAGGTTTCAAGGCATTCAGTCATATAAGGAACTGATAGACAGACTCAAACTTTTATGTTTCTATATGGCTTATAATGTTATTCGGTGGTCAACAGACTTGGTTTCCCTCTAGGCAAGTTGAGGCCACTGAACTCCTTGAATTATGGTTGTAACCTACTTTTTGAAGAATATGAATGAAAAGGTTCTGCGAAGCTTACAAAAAGAAATAGTAATAATAGACTGGAGTTGTATGTATGTGTATATATATATATATATATATATATATATATATATATATAGTAAACTATAATAATAGTAAAAATAAGTAAAGTTAACAAAAACTGAAAAGGAATAAAATAAGAAAGAGTTAAATTAAGAGAAGTATTGAATTAAGTAAAACTTAAAACAAAGAAATAAAAGTTGCATGTTGACACATGGATTGTGTGCATGTAGATCCCTTTCCATTTTCCTTCCATTTTTGGAACAATTGGTTCTATTTAATGGACAAAGAGGAGAATGAGATGATAATTCTTCCGGAGAAGACTGTTGAGAGGCAAAGGAAATCTTAACAGTAGTACATTGATTGAGGTCTCGAGGGTGGCTGAATGTAGAAATATTATGTGCATCTAAGCCTATGGTTGGGTGGAGAGTCATCCCCAAAACTTTGTTGCAGTTGGTAAGATTCAAATAACGTTCAACTCTGAAATCACAAGTGAGGAATATCATCGCTACAAGTAAGTTGCCTCTACTAATGTTTTTCGAAATTCTATGCTAATTACTTGAATATTTGTGTGTTGATTATAAATGACATAATTGATCTAATTAGTTGTATATTTCAATTTTGGGTTGTTACACTTATAACATTAATTCATGTGTCAAACGTTCCAACGGTTCCCCATATTGCTCTCCACTTTCCCTCATACTTAGTTGTCATCTGACACGTTCCTAAAGTATTAACACCCATGTCACCAATACCTGATTTTCTTAGGGCCAACACCCCCATCGAGGTTATTAAGTTTGTGTTTTTAAAAAAGCTTTATTTATTTATAAAATTAATTTATTTTACATTATACTTCCATTTAAATTTCAAAAATACTTCACTATTATCAAATTATATAAATTAAATGGTTCATAAATGGCAATAAACATCAATCCATCATATGCATCAAAACACTTATTTCATGATATATTTGACACTGGAAAAGAATAAAAAAATCATAATGATTAACTAAATTATAACCTTATTTTAAATTATTGCTATTATTAATTATAAAAAGTATATATATATATATATATATATATATATATATATAAAAGCATGTGACAAGATTCTTAACTATGGAGATTCATGCCAACTTAGCTATGGAGTTATTACCTTGTCAATAAACTCTCTATCTAAATATCATGGGATGCCAAAAATAACCCATAACTCATTTCATATGACATTTATTTATATGACATTTTTTTAATTGATCAATTTAATTAAATGGGTAGATAAAGAAAAACTACTTTTGAGATAAATCTCAACATTCCATATCTCAGCAATATTGATAACAGGTGGTAGTGTTCATCATTACGAACCCAATGACGTGAATGACACCTCAATTGGAGTCGTATGACCATTTTATAACCATCAAAAGTTTGCAAGCCATAAGGGAATGTGGAACTCGCTTTTCTTATGTGGCGATGAAATGACCAATGAGCCTTTGACATATGGCACACTAGCATTGACCTCCTTTCCTTACACAAAACACAAAACAAAATATTAAAATAATAATAATAGTAATATAATAACCAAAATTCAAAATAAAGGGTTATTATATTAAACATAATGGTTATTAAGTTAACAACCACCTAAGCCTAAGTTTGGAGGTCAAATGAAAACCAATGAACATATTTTTGAGGTGTTGGTAAACCATATTAAATGGCATAATTTTTTTTTGTTAGATATGGCCATACTATATATTAACCACATTCAACAAATGAAAAAAAGAACTTTGGGTCATTATAACGTGTGACCAATGACCATTATACATGGGAAATCCCAATTGGTGGTCAAAAAGTTTGGTTATAATAGACCATGTGTATATGGTTCCAACAATGATGGAATTAAACTTTGGTTATACGTTATATTTGTGGTTATAATGATGGGAGGTACATGTAATAAATGGGTTCGACAGGTTTTGAACACTAATGACCCACCAACAAAAAATTTCTAATTTCATGCGCTGACTGATCTCCCAACTGATAAGCTCTTGACTTACTCATTGGTGCCTAAACATATAAAAGATCCTCTTCATCCGACAACACATGAGAGACTAGACGAACCACGAGGGAGCCGAGAGCTAGTAGAACAACGACAGGTGGTGGAACCATGATGTGTTGTAACTTTAAATAAATGGTGGAACCATGATTCAGTGGAACCTTGAACCTATGGAACCATGATGAAGGGAATTTTGAAGGAATCTTTTAGATTTTTTGGAACTGAATTTTGACACAGAAAAAATTATGCCAAGTTTTTACTCAAAAGAACCAGAACTTCACCAGGAGTTTGATAACATGATTAGATTTATCATATGAGCAGAAAATATTCAGTCAATTTGCAGAGATGAATGTTTGTGGAATCATGAGGAATCTAAAAGATTCCCAAAGCGTCAAATTTTGACAGTTTCAGAACCAGGTCGACTCTATACTCATTTTACTCAGTTTTTCACAAGGAGCACAATGGTGAAGTCAAATATGTCATATGAGAAGCATAATTCTAGTCAACCAGCAAGAAGGGATCTTTGAGGAATCTTTGATATTTCTGAGGTTCCAAATTTTGACCAAAGCAGAAAGGGGTCGAGTTTATAGTCATTTGAAACGATTTCACGCCAGGGATTCAACAGTCCATTCCATGTCTTCAGCAAAGGTGTGAATTTTCAGGTCATCCCCAGAAGTGGAGGTATAAGGTGCCTTTTGTACATACATGTAATTTGATTTTCTCTAAAGATTGAATAAAAAGGCCTCCCCACTTTGAGTAGATACCGGAGATGTAGCCCACATTGGGTAAACTTCGTTATCAACCTGCTATGTCTTTTCTTCTCATGGTCGTCATTTATTTCCACGTCTTTTATGTGTATGCATCTTATGACTACATTTTATTTTAAGAGAAATTGTGTATGCATCTTTGAAGTGAAAAGATCTATAACAAGTTTGGTATCAGAGCAGATCATTTGTTGATGTGAATTGCAAATATATGATAACTAGGTCAAAGCTCCAAAGAGGTGAAGGAAAACTTAATTCCTTTGATCCAGAAGCAAGGCGTGCAACACGAAGAGGAAAAATGGCAGATGAAGATGCTCGGTTGGAGGAAGAGAGAAACTATTGCAAGGCCTTTTATGCCATGGAAGTAAAAATGGATAAATTGTTTGCAGAGTATGAGAAGACAATGGTGAAACCAAAGAAGAAGGACCATATGATCATGCCTCAGTGAATCATGAAGGAGGAGGAGAAGAGCCTACTAAACCCCCCTCTCCATCTTCTAGTGAAAGTTCTTCTTCTTTCTCTTCTCGTCATTCTAGAGGCAGAGAAACTCATAAGAAATCATTTTTCAAGCTAGATAACAAGTTTGATCTACCTGTGTTTAGTGGAGAATCTAATGCAAAAAAGCTAGATATCTGGACCAGACAAGTTGAAGTATATAGACGCATACAATGAATCAAAGAGGATGAAGCTAGTATCCATATAGCATCCCTTCAATTGAGTGGCACTCTTCTCGTTTGGTGTGAAGGAAAATTGTGGAAAGGTGGTAAGAGTAGTCGCAAAATTCTTTCATCTTGGTTTGAGTTCGTTTCTACTTTAAGAGAACAATTTCACCCATTGGGTTACAGACAAAAGGCCATGATGGAATGGAAACATTTGAAATAGAGTAAAGGTCAAACTGTTTAGAATTTTACAAAGGATTTTAGGAAACAAGCATTAGCATTGAATGTTCCACTAGACACTCCTGAGACATTGATGAAATATATTGGCTCTTTACATAGTTATTTGCATCATTCATTGTTATTATTTGAACCTAAAACTCTTGATGAAGCTAGTGTGAAGGTTGTACATCTTGAAAACAGGGGAAGCATGAGAAAGAAGACCGCCCAAATAGGAAAACAACAACTAACAGAAAGGAAGCAAAGCCTTATTGCACTCATTGTGAGAAAGAAGGGCATGATGAGCAACATTGCTGGAAATTTCATCTGGAATTGAGGCCAAAGAGGAGCAATAGAAAAGAGGAGCATAAGATAGTTGAAACTATTCAACAAGACCAAGAATCTGAATGAGGGGATGATGAGAAGATCATGGCTACGAGATTTGTATGTGTTGGAACAATTGACCTAGGAAGAATCAGGTGATGAAATGAAGATTGAAGCTCTTGGGATTGCAGAAGATGGACCTATCGACTTGGATTCCAATTCAGGCGATGAGACAAACATTTCAATAGGTGTTTTACCATAAATAAGGAGGACAACAAATACTCCAAGGCTTTAAGAAATCGAAGAAATGAACCAAAGCCTCCAGGAAAAGAATGTTGAACTAAGAATATTCCTAAAAGAAGCAAAAAAGGAGAAACAAAGGTTGCGACATCAACTACAAGCTCAAGAGGAGGCCTTGGAAAAGTTGTAGAATGATAAGCTTGAGGTAAAAATTGATCCTTCAATTTCATGTTCTTTTCATGATGATAATTTCACTGCTTTTGAGAAACATACTACGGGAATTGGATCAAAATTTTTGTAGAAGATGGGGTATCAAGGAAAGGGCCTCGGAATTAATGGCCAGGGCATTGTGAATCTCATCAAAGTGGAGGAATTTCCTCGTTATGCAGGACTTAGGTATGTCAGAAAAGAGTTTGGAGAATTCTCTAAGACAACCAGTGACCAACCAACGACAGATGATGGGATAACCTCATCACCTTCCAATGATAGTGAGGATTCCATGGGCACTTACCAGAGGCATGTTACATAGCATTTTGTCATTGTTCTTGTACTCCCCATTCCACGATCCTTGAGGACCTCTACAATGAACCATACAAGATTTCTCGTCATGTCCCTCTTCATGATGAGAGAAAATCCCTTTTGCATCATTTCCCATGAATCGTCCTTTTACCCCAGTTTACAAGACTGGCACTAATGACCCATTTCTTCCTTGTGCTGATTTACAGAGATTAAAAGTAGGACTAGCATCGTACGGTGCTACTGAGCCTTTTCTCAATCACGCCGATCCTCTTTTGGAAAGTTTTTAAATATGGAGTCGAAGCTTCTAGGTCTAGAAGCTTCGTAACGGAAGTCTGATAAATGGTTGGGTTGGATGGAGCTGAGGAAGTCAGTTTGGGATCCTTTCCCCTATTAGGATGGAACAAACCCAAGAGATAAGGCCTTCTCCCATGATAAGAGGAACCATCTCCCCTCCATCCAAGCTATATAAACCCCTCCTTTTACAAGCTAAACTAGTTTCAGTCTTAGTATTTTTGGAGCTTGAATAATCAGCAAGACATCTATAGCTTGTAGCTCTCTAGTTTATGTTTGAGGGAGAATAGTGTGTTTGGTTTGGTTTGAGACTAAAGGGAAGAAGCATTAAAACTTCCATTGTTGGGGCTATCCATGAGATGCTAGCAGAAGTGTGGGAACTCAGATACGTCGGAGGAGACCAGCAACGTTAAGGCATTAGTTGTAATCTCTTTCTGAACTTATATGAATACAACTATTGATTGATTTCCTACATTAAAGTGTTATCTTACATTTGATGGCTTAATATTCCTTGACCTGTTAAGTAGGCTGAATGCAATTTGTATGCTATCACGTTTGTTGTTGTTGTTTGTTTTCTTGTTTCAGGTATTCGACGAAAGGAAACGAAAAGTAGCAAGGGTAATAAAGCAGGATCATCACCAAGCGGGGTAGCGTTCTAAGAGGTAGGCCCTCCTATTTGATTCTAGATTAAGGAATTTTTCTATAGATTGTTTGTTTGTGGCTAGACCCGCTCTCTCAGGCTAGAGGAATTTTCTTTGTCCGCATCGAGAATTTACATTTTCCACAAATTGGTGGCTCTGTTGGGGACCTAATCCTTCTGTTTGATTTATTTTCATTTTATGGTTTTGTGTGAACTTTTCTATTATCACCATTTCCCTTTAGTTTTCTCTACTTTGCCTGGTTTACTGCTCTAAGTCTAAAATTTATAGTGGCATGTCAGGTTTTAGCCTTTGAAATTTTTTATTTTTTACCTTGAATCCTCGGTCAGCACGTTTATTTTTCTAACAGGCAAGTTTCTCTAAAATAGTCACGCCAACCCCCTTGTGGCGCTTGTTGTCAGTTAGGTTGTCATGCCGATTCTTGTAGGTGAAGATCAGGGTTTCCCCTAGATCATAACCAGTGTGTCTTTCCCTCTTGATTTTTTCCTCTTAGCTTGTTCTTCCTGTGTTCTCCCTGACTGGAAAGCTTCATTAGCTTGGTTTATGTGCTTGTTTGGTTTTCCTTTTCTTTACTTGGTTTCTTGAGTCCTTGGAAGGTTTGTGGCCCTAGGGAATCTAGGTCATCATCCATTCAGCTGTTTGTGTGCTCAACAAGTCAAGTTGTTGGTTAAGTTGCTCCTTGCATTTTGTTTTTAGTCCTTTTGTTGCTTTGATTTCCATTTAACAAGTTTGAAAAGTTTCGTTTGTTGATTAAGCGTCTCTTTTCGGGCATAGATCACATTGCTCATCTTTTTTTTGGTTAAGTCTTTTCATCATTAGTTTAGAAGGAATTCTCTTTTGTGCTTTACATTTGCTTGAGGTTGATTATTTTGAAAAAATTTCATTGAAGTGTTTGTGAAAGATCCTTTTTATCATTTCATTGAAAAATACATAATTCTAGTTTGCTGAATCAATATGTTACATTAGCTAGCATCATTGAAGACTAGAGTTGCATCGTCATTTGCATTGGAAAAGAAATGAATTCTCTTTACTATTGAAAGGACTACTTGAAGTGTGTTTGATAGGAAAAATAGGAATGGAAAGAGTTTTTCATTATTTTGTTTTCAAAAAGCAAAGTAGTGAAAAGGTCATTTTTCTTTCAATTGCTTGTTTGTTGCATTGATTGTGGTTTCTACTCTCATTAGTGTAAACAATTCATCGAATTGAAAGGGTCTTGTCTCATTTAGCTGCATATAGGAGTTTTTTGAGTCACATTGATAAGGCCTGAGAATCGAGACATAATTTCAAGATAAACTTTAAAATGTATTCAATTAACCTAAGGTGCATTTGAAACCTAATGATCACATTTAGAAGGTCTAGGCTAGAGATGTGTTATGGTGTTTTTAAACCTAGTAGTTGTCGTTCGCTTCAGCACTAAAAAACACTAGTACAGACTTGTGCTCCCCATACAATCGTGTATATAAATGGAGACCCCACTAGGTTGCAATCCTTTATCCATAGGAAGTCGAGTCTACTGCCTTGTAAATGTGATACACCAAAGACAACATTCAGGGAAATTGTGTGCCCGTACTTCTCGGTTCACCGGGAGGTATTCTGTAGTTCACAGTTACCTAGTAATCATTTTTCCCTAGATTATCCTGAGTAGTCATTTTGATCTTTTTGACTCCCTAAATATAAAAGATCATTTGAGCACTTGTCCTTTCAAGCTCATTTCGAACCGAAAGTGATAGAGTCACCTGTGATTTTTCTCGACTCTTAAAAGATGAAAAAGCACCAATTTGTTTTTATGTCTTAAAAAATTGTTGCCCACGATCATATAACATTCCTGTTAGTCTTTTTCTAGACCACATCGTGAGTATACCTTTAAATACATTTTAAAAACCTTGGAATCAATATCTCTCTTCTTGTTAATTGAGACAAAGTCATCGTGGCTAAACCATCAGGTTCACCTAGGTCCTCTTCCTCTCCTCTGTCTGAAAGATCATCTGAGGAGCCTTTTCTTGAATTGCCACAGTCACCTGAGGACTAAGGTGTTGAACTTGGAATTGTTCTAAGCATTCAACATTTGTCATCTCATCCTCCCCCTCCCTCGGATACTGGGTCACTTTCTAACATTGTCCCGGAATCTCCTAATAATCCTATCCAGACTCCTAAGAGTCTGTCGACTTCTGAAGGTCAGCTAGGACTAGTTGTTTATCCTCTGAATCCTTTGTTCAATCTTGTTGTGATATCACCACAGTATCCGTATAGTCCGTATGATCAGCCGAGATGGAATTATCCCCTCGAACATCTTCTGTCATCTGTCGTCATTTGTTTCCACCCATGGAATCAGAAGGCAAAATCCCATTCTCCTCTCTGGGTCACTCAGAGTTTTCCACTCCACATGTTGTCGACAGGCAGGAATATCCTTTCCCTCGTGAAGGTTTCCCTTACATGGGAAGCATTCCGACCAGTGTTCATCCAGAATTACCGCGTAATTACGTGACTTTAGCTTAGTTGGTTTTAGGTATGCCTAGTGCCTCATTGCCTATTTGGTCATCTGGAGCCATACCTATCTCATGTCCATTCATTCAAAACATGACCTCCCAGTCGATTGTGCATTATGCAGTTACTTCAGCTATGGTGCAACCCACCATTCTGAATCCTCTTGTTTCGTCGGTCCAAGTAACCCATCCGGTTCAACCAATAGTCTGGAGTCATGTCTCTATCAGTTCTTTGATCCCTCTAGTAAGTGGACACGATGTGCCACTGCCTAGGGGGAAAAGTCTGAATGTTTCTATGCTGTCTGGAACAACCAATGTGAGTGGATCACAAACTCACATGGGTGGGATGAACTAGCCCTCTTCGGGTGGCATTCCAAACCCTGCTGGTCCTGCTGGATCGAGTAATGTCCATTACCAATAGATGAACCCTGTTGGTCCATCTGGGTCAAGTAACGTCGAGAACGAGCAGTCCGATGTGGCTCAGGTTTAGTACCAACCTCCTTATGTTCCTTATGGTTCACAAGTGGTGGTTAATCCACCTTACATCCCTCAGCCTAGACCTTATGTTTAGCCTGGTTTGTCCGTCGTGCTTGGTGGATATGGCCAGATACAGTTCGGCAACTTTTAAGGTGTCACTCCGGGAACTATTCAAGTACCCTTCCAGCAGCAAGGACAACTTTTGTAGCAGCAAGGGCAACCTTTGTTGTAGCAAGGGTCATCCATGTAGTTGCAAGGGTAGATAATTCTGCAGCAAGGACAACCGAAACAATCGTAGGGGCAACCGTCGCAATAAACCATGTAGCCATAAATGCAGTATGTTCAACAATACTCCCAGCCTATGTCCTTGTAAGGTCAACCTCTACAGCTGCAAGGACAACCTTTACATCCACAAGGCCAGCCCTTGCAGCAGCAAGGTCAACCTGGGTAAAAACAACCCTTATACTCAAATCAATAGGGTCAACCTTTGTAAGGGCAGGGTCAGGGTCAAGTCCTGCAGTAGCAGGCCCAAAATCCTTATGTCCAAGGGCAATAGGTTCATAATCCTTTTGTCTAAGGGCAACAAGTCCAAAATCCTTATGTCCAAGGGCAGCAGGTCCAAAACCCTTTTGTCTAGGGGTAACAACTTCAAAACCCATATGCTCAGGGGCATGAGGTGAAAAATCCATATGTCCAAGGTCAATAGGCTCAACATCCTTTTAATGCGTATGTTTCTTATTTGTAGCCTATGGCTGGACAGTTTCAAGGCTTTGAAGATCAGAATCATCCCTACGGGAAAGGTAACCTACAGTGGGGGCAAAATCAGATGCCATATGGACAAAACCCTCCACTATGGGGACTGAATCCTTACCAGTAAGGATGGGTTCCGCTGGCTAGGTCCACTTATGGGCCCCAAACTCATTTCCATACCCAATTGTCGTTCTTGGCTACACTGGAGTTGCCAAATGTGTCTAGGCTCATGAATGACTTGATTCTTCATTCACCATACTGGCCTCCAGTTCCATCCAAGATCCCAAGCGATTGTCCGAAGTTTGAAGGAAAAGCGAAAGAGGATCCACAAGCCCATGTGATGACATATCACCTTTGGTGCTCCTCGAATTCCTATGTTGATGATTCCATTCATCTTCAGCTTTTCCAACAAATTCTTATAGGTGCTAGAACCAAGTGGTATATCGATTTGCCTCGAAATACCTATCATCACTTTAACACTCTCGCCATGGCCTTTCTCACACATTTCGAGTTTCTAGTTCTCTATGAAACTGTCACCCATCTGCTAACGTCACTCAAGCAAGACACTGCAACCCACATCTCCAATCACATCCATGAATGGAGACGTAGGTGTCACTTGATTAAGTTTGAGATTGTCAATCAGTTGTTGACTGAGTGGTTCACCAAATCATTCGTCAGCAAAATCTCTGAGGAAATTGCTATGGGTGGATGCGTCCCTGAGGAACAAGCCATCACGCATGCCCAGTATCTAGACCTTGTCTATTCACAATCTGGCACACTATATGATATGTTACCCGATGCGCCCAGACCATCATCTGATCAAGGGACATCTAAGTCTTTGGCTACACTTCCTGTTGCTAGAGTAATTGGTTTAGTGACTTAGACCCCCGCAAAATCTTCTTTCAAACAGAAGTCGGTCTCCAACACTACTTCCAATGATTCCTCTCGCAATTCAGCAGGCCCTAGTAAAACCTTAGAGGTTCACACTGTCAAGTCTGCCACAATGGACAAATCCTCTAAAGGTAAGAGGAAAGGAAAAGGCAAGCTGATGAGCCCCAGAAATGGGTAATTATATGAGCTCATTTGGCCTTCTAACTTAACTTAATCCACCATTCTCATTAGTTTATTGCATGTTTTATATTATATTTATGCTAATAGAGTGAATTGGGTTAGTCATTATGCCAAAAAGTCTAATGTGTGCTTTATGCATATTTTTGGTCAATTTTGGGACAAAGTCAAAGGATTAATGAGCATTTGGCAGCCAATATTCTAGGAAAACAAGGGAGAGGATTTGTAGGAGGGTGTCCCCCTCATTTATGACTCCCTACCTTGAATCCTCCTTCCGAAAAATCGGAGCACACACAACCACATTGATGCATCAAAGGGGCAGCCGAGCAAGTGAAGAAGAACTGTTGTCTATCTCTAGTCTTGGGAGCCGAGCCTCCTTGATTTTAGGAGAGCTGTTGGAGGCTCCAGTTGTATAAATAGGAGGGCTTAGGTTCTCAGTAGTTTAGTTGGATGTTAGTCAAATTTTTGCACTTTTGTTGCAGCTCTTGCTCAGCTCATTTTCGAGCTTACTCTTGTGAATAGTTTATGTAATGTGACTTTTATTTTGATAATGGAGATGAAACATTTTCTGAGCCAGCACTGATCTCTTTCAGAGGGCTAAAGCTCTTGGGTTAGGGCCCAACCCAAGCTACCCAACACCTCTTGCTTTGTACCTATATGTTTTTGCTTCAGTTCATGAATTCATTTCTGTTAGATAGATTCATTTTACCTTGGTTAGAATAGATTGCTTTTGTTGGTTTACATAGCTGTTTCCATTTCAGTTGCTGAAGTAGGTTAAATAGTGGTAAGAGAAAGATAAAAAAAGGCTATCAACAGAGCCTGACCTCTTTTCCTCCTTTGGGGACCATGAATTGAGGTCAAGATCTGCTTGCTGCCATAAAAACACAGTTTTGCTTTCCCCATGCAATTTCTAGTGTTATAGTTTGATTCAGGAGTTAATCTTTTGCTTCAGATCCATTTTTCCATGCTCATTTATGTTTCTGCAATAGGTCTCTTTACATTCTTTCCTGTTCATATAACATTGTTCAGCATTTTATGTTTCTAGGTCAGAATTTAGGTTAACATAAGAGATAGCTCTGTTCTTTTGGTACAACTAGTTCTTTTCTTGCTCAATTTCAGTATCTTGACTTGCAACTCTCTTACATCACACCTCTGCTCATGGTACATCAATAAAGCAGCTATCATCATCTATTTTCTCACAGGCTTCAAAACTCATTCACAGCCCTTCATGAATCTGCCCTAATTTCTGCATTCTTCTCATAAGCTTCCCTCTTGTCTCTTGAACAAATCCAACCATCATTTTCTTTCCTAATAAACCTTGATGAGATTCAAACACCTTGACACCTCCCTCTAATCTTCAGCTACCCTTTCCCACCAATCTCTGCAACAACCACAAGCAGATAAATTACAAGCATAACAATTTCACATAAAACACTCAAAAACACAAAAAGATGTTTTTTTTCTCATTTCCTTCCAGAAGTAGCTTGAATAGATGTAATTAAATTTCTCAGTAGTCAATGGCACTCATTTCATCAGTTTTCATCTCCTTTTCTGCAAAAGTAGGGTTAGTTGGAAGAATTAGGGTTTGCTAGGGTTTGCTTTACACTCCAGTCTTCTTTCTCTTTCTACAAGTAGAATAGCATCTTTAGAATTAGGTTTCTTTCATCACAGCTGAAAGCTTCTTCTGGAAACTCATAGAAGTTGGCTTGAGCTCCTAATGATCTTGCGCTAGCTGACCAAGTGACAGCTTGCAGTAAGAGCTAGTACTTGTGCATACAGCACCGTCACTTCCAAGTTTGTTATGAACTACCGAGTTGATAAAAGTAAAGTAGGAAGCCCCAGGAGTTGCAGCATTGTTGCTGCAACACTGGAGCTCATTACTTTTTGGCGTTGTTGCTGGGGAAGCGTCAGTGTATTTTGTGATTACTGCTTTTCTTCTATTTTCTACTGCAACATTATGCTAAGTAGTTCATTTCAGCAAAAGTAGAGTAGTTGTTTCTTTCAATTCCTGCATTTCCTTGCTTTCATTTCAGTTTTGCAATTTCCTTTCAACAAGTTCATTTCAGTTAGTTACAATTTGTTTGTTCAATCAGTTTCAGTTTTGCAGGTACAAGCAGTGAAAAAACAAAAATCACCAAAAAAAAAAAAGAGATTCCCTTTCATGCCTCGTAGGAACAGAGATAATTCAGGGAAATTCCTAACCAACACCCCCACCACATCACAAAGTCACCCTTCTCTATTCTTCGGTGGCAGTGATCCAGAAGATCCTTTAGGAGAACAACCTGAGATATTTGAAGAACCTATAGGAGAAGAAGAGGAAGGCACCATCCCTCCTGAGACAATGGCTGAAAACAGAAATGCTAGGTGGAATGGAGAAAGAGTAGAGGGTACCTTTCCCATATGAGAAACCAATGGGGACACTAAAACGAAATACATAAGCCCTTTAGCCCTACCTCACTTCCATGGATTGACTACGGAAGATCCTGACGCCTTTCTGTTTGAGTTTGCAGTTATCTGTCGAACCTATGACTATGTAGGAGATGAGAAGAAGTTGAAATTGTTTCCTTCTACCCTCAAGGATGCAACATTGTGTTGGTTCATGTGGTTACCTGGAAACAGCATCACAGTTTGGGCTCAGATGCAACAAGCCTTCAATAATAAATATCGAGACTATTGTAGGTCAAAAGATACCAAGGAAGAAATATTCCGAATGACCATGGGAAGTGATGAATCCTTGAAGGATTATGAAGAGAGATTCCAGCTCAGTTATAAAAGGCCAGGTGCACACTTGACCCCGAATCTCTGAAGTTGGTACTGCTTAGGGGAATTCCAGAAGACCTTCTAGACACCATCCATTGACTGGCTAGGGGAGACATCTACCAATTACCTTATGAAGACATAAAGACTGTCTTTAGAAACCATTCTAGGGCAGCCAGAAAGAGAGGTAGGGGGAGTCAACCAATAGCCAGTACCTCCTTGTCTAGTTCATCCCTCAAAGGTGAACTTGGAAACATGCTGGAAGATTTCAAGAGTGAGATGTTGCAGACTCTTGCCATGCAAATGGATACCTTGCATATCAAAAGGAAACAAGAGGAACCAGAGAGGGCTTTGGCCATTTTCTATCCTAGGTGCACTAGAAAGCATCCTAGGAACAAATGTCCAATGAACTGTATAGAGGTTTGTTTAGTCTGCAAAGAATATCATTCTACAGATAAGTGCCCTTCCTTGCATGGACTTAAAGCTGTATAGCAAGGGGTCGAAGGAGCCACTGAGCCACTTTATTTCATAAACCAAAGGAGGCCGCATGGACCTAGACCTTACAAGCAGGGAATGCAAGGGACATCCCAGGCATACTACAACCCCAATCAAGCCACTTCCATGCCTTCTTGGGGCCCCCCTACTCATCATTCCTCGTCCACACCTCCTCCTTGGTCATATCCATCTCAATATCATGCTCAACCAGCTGCTCATTCATTTCACTCCTATGCTTAGCCACAGCCTCAGTGGAATGCACCTCATCAGGGGTGGAGGCCATAGTACAACTCTCCTCCCGCTCTTTTATTCCACCACCTGCTCCACGTCAACCATTGCCTCCTGCTCCACCAAGGCAACCCCAAATGCCTGCTCAACTGAACCCAAACCCGAATAATAGATAGGATCAGCAAGTATATAGTGGGGAACCATCATGGCCAACCTATGCTATGGAGATTTAGGAGATTAACCTACGATCTAGGAAGGTTCTCCTAGATAGCCAACCTCCCCCTCAGGAGGATGAGGAAGATAAAGAGGAAAGTGAACTGAAAGCAATTCCACCCTTTCCTGAGAGATTATCCGAAACAACACAACCTACCTAGAAGAAACTAAACTTTTAGGATAATTGAAACAATTATGTGTAAAGATACCACTTCTCCAAGCCATAAAGGATGTGCCTATATACAACAAGATGATCAAAGAGAAGTGCTTCAGGCATCCAGGCAAGTATAAGAGAGATGCCCCAACCATCAATGTCATAGGACAATTGTTCGACCTGATGTTGGGGTAGGTAATCTATCCGAAGTATCTAGACCCTAGAAGCCCAGTGGTTGATGTCCACATCGTTGGCACCTTGATCCCCCATACCTTGAGTGATCTGGGGGTTGCCATTAATGTGATGACCAAGGACACTATGCTCAAGCTCAACCTCTAGGGCTCCTTGAGAAATACCACAACAATATTGTAGTTAGCAGACCGCTCCACTGTGACCCCTGAAGTGATTGTGGAAGATTTAATGGTATCCATCGATTCTTGAGAGTACCATGCTGATTTCCTGGTTCTCCAGCTGAAGGCAAAGCTCACTGGGTATCCTCTCATCCTGGGAAGACCCTGGTTGGCTACTACAAATGCCTACATTAGTTGTTGAGCTGGGAAGATGATAATCAAGAATGGGCATATGTCCAAGTAGCTAGTCCTATACCCTCCTGCCCAACCTTTGCTAGAACATGATCTACCTCTCTAGTTGTAGGAGGAAGATGAGGATGAAGTCTATTCTACACGACTGTGTGTAGTGGAAATTGCCATGGTGGGGGAACCATAAACTAAGGATGATATCATTGAAAAACTAATTCAGAATCCACCTCCCAGTATGTTTCCATTAGAAGAGCTAGTCAAAGAAACCTCAGACAATCCCTTACCTAATTTCTGTGTGGCCGACCCAACCTCTCTTCAAGCTAAGAATATAGATTTCAGCCCAGAAAGAACCTTGAAAATCAACTCATCCCTATCCACCTCCCAAGAGAAGGAGTTGTGTAGCTTATTGAGAAACCATTTAGATGCCTTCGCCTGGAGCTAAAAGGAGATGAAGGGAGTGCACCCTTCAGTTTGTACTCATCACCTTTACATTAAGGAAGATTGCAAACTAGTCAGGCAGCCTCAAAGGAGGATGAATCCAGCCCTTAAAGACATTGTCAAGGAAGATTTGCAAAAGTTACTGGATTCAAGATTCATCTACCCCTTCTCTGACAGTGAATGGGTCTCTCCTTTAGTGCTAGTGCCAAAGAAAAATGGTAAGTGGAGAATCTGTGTTGATTATCAGGAACTAAACAAGGCCATCAAAAAGGACCATTTCCCTTTGCCCTTCATAGATCAGGTGTTAGATGGTCTGGCAGGGAAAAAGTTCTTCTCCTTCCTAGATGGGTTCAACGGGTACAATCAGATCCAAATTAGCCCGGAAGACCAAAATAAGACCATTTTAACTTGTCCTTGGGGTACCTTTGCATATCGGGTCCTTCCTTTTGGTTTGTGCAATGCTCTCGCCACTTTCCAGAGAGCAGTGTTGAGTATATTTTCTGAACTGGTTCATGATGCAGTGGAAATATATATGGACGATTTTACTCCTTATGGTTCTAACTTTCAAGAAGCTTTATCTATCCTGGGAAAATTTTTGGACAAGTGTATTGAAATGAACCTGTCCCTCAATCCAGAAAAGTGTGAATTCTTAATGAGTCAAGGGACCATGCTAGGTCATGCAATCTCTCAGCAAGGATTACAGGTGGACCCCAACAAAGTTGCCATCATCCAAAGGGTCCCACCTCCTCAAAAGGTGAGAGATGTCAAGTTTCTTAAGCTTAGCGGGATATTACAAAAGATTTATTAAAGATTTCAGTAAGCTATTCTCTCCATTGTTTGGTCTTTTGGGAAAAGATGTCGAGTTCATATGGACTGACAATTGTCAACAAGCCCTAGGTAACTTGAATAGTAAACTTGTGACTGCCCCAATTTTGAGAGGTCCAAACTAGGCCCTACCTTTCCACATTCACATAGATGCCCCGAACAAAGTGATAGGAGCAACCTTAGGGCAAGTTGATGAGAAGTTACCTTATGCCATATACTTTATAAGTAAAAACTTGTCAAAGGCAGAGTTAAACTACACTGTGACCGAGAAGGAACTCCTAGCTGTAGTCCATTCCTTAAATAAATTCAGAAATTACATCACAAGTTATCAGACCTTCATACACACTGATCATGCTGCAATTAGGTATTTAATGAACAAACCAGATGTAAATGCTCACATTATTAGGTGGTTTCTTTTATTGCAGAAATTTGATTTAACCATTGTTGATAAGCCTGGTACGGAAAATGTTGTTGCTAACTTTTTGTCTAGAGTAAATTTGCCTACAGGTGAGGAAGGAATGGTGGATGATCAAATGCCAGATGAACACCTATTTTCTATCTCAGTACTCTCTCCATGGTTTGCTGATATAGAAAATTACTTGGTTTCAGCACAGTTCCCACCACATCTGTCCTCAAAAGAGAAGAGCAAGATCGTGAGGAAAAGTGCCCCTTTCACTTGGGTTGGGGGCAATCTCTTCAAACTTGGCCCAGATCAGATTTTGAGATGATGTGTCAAGGAGGAAGAAGCTTTTGACATTCTCCTAACCTATCATGATGAGCCTTGTGGAGGCCATTTTGCAGCAAAGAGGACTGCCTTCAAAATTCTGCAAGCAGGATACTATTGGCCTACTCTTCATCAAGATGTGAGGAGATATATCAACCAATGTGATTGGTGCCAAAGGATGGGGAAGCATAATCCAAAGGATGAAATGCCCCTGCAACCTCACGTGACTTTTGATCCTTTTGAGAAGTGGGGCATGGACTTTGTGGGTCCTATCAACCTCCATCAAACCAGAAACAATACATCATTGTGTGCACCAATTATTTGGAAAAATGGGCAGAGACAAAGGAAATCAAGGTAGCTACAGAAGAAAAAGTAGCTGAGTTTTTAAGAGAGAACATATTCTATAAGTTCGGGTATCCAAGAGAACTGGTTACAGATCAAGGCAGTCAGTTCACCTCCAATCTGATTCAAGACCTGCTCATACATCATAAAATCAAGCACAAGACTTACACCCCTTACCATCCACAAGCCAATGGATAGGTGGAAGTCACCAACAGAGCTTTAGAGGGAATTTTGACTAAGGTAGTGAGCAGTAGCAGGAAAGATTGGGAAGATCGATTGGTTGAGGTCACCTAGGCCTACAACACCACATGGAAGACCACCACAAGGTTTACACCCTACGGGCTGGTCTATGGGAAGAATGCTTTGCTATTAATAGAATTTGAATATAATACACTAAGGATGGCAGCTCAGTGGGACCTAGATCTCAGCCATGCACAAAGGGAAAGGTTACTCCAGCTAAATGGATTGGATGAACAGAGATTTCAGGCCTTTCTCCACACAGAAGTAATCTAGCTTCAGAGGAAGATATGGCATGACAAAAACATCAAGGAGAAGCAATTCCAAGAAGGAGATTGGGCGCTGCTATATGAATCAAGGTATAAAGATTTCAAGGGCAAGCTGAGGACAAGATGGCTGGGACCCTACACGGTAGAAAAGTGCAATGACAATGGTTTAGTTCTGATCAGGACCATTGATGAGGAAGCCATCCCCATGCTTGTCAATGGGCATAGGTTGAAAATCTACAAGAAGCCCCTCTCCAAGCAAGAATTTATTGAAGATCTGAGTAAAACAGTGTTGGTAGTGGAGTAGGTCTCTGCCTCCACTCCACCCACTCAATAAAAAAAATAATAATAATAAGGACTCCAGTGAAAACCTCTATGAGGCGCTTGAGTCCCATCATTAGGCTGAAAACCTCTTTTGAGGCGACCCAATGATGACCAAAAAAAAAAAACGAAGAAAATAAAGATCCCTGGGTGAAAACCTCCCTTGGAGGTGCCCAGGGCAGGAAGGTAGGGTGAAAACCTCCTGGAGGCGCCCTAGTTGTCTTTTAAAAAAAAAGGAAGAGAAAAACAGTAAAAGAGAAAATTAACTTTTTGAGTGCATTGCAGGTTACAGATGGACCCCAGGAAGCAAGGGGACATGCCACCAAGCCTATTACATATCCTCTAGACTCTTCTCCATCATTTCTAATTCTTTTTTTCCATCTCTCAGTGTTTTTTCTGAAGACTGTGCATCCTACAGGAAGCCCTGTGTGTTCTACAGGAGGCTCCTGTAGAAATCACAAAGAGCTCGAAATGAAGCTAAAAAAATGATTGAAGAGTTGGGAATTTTCACAGAGAGCCTGTAGACCATCCTACAGCCATCCACCATCCTAACCCTCCATCCCACACCTGCACCACCTCATTTCCAATTATTTCTTTCCTTCCTGCAAATAAAACACAAAAACCTGTTTTTCAAAAAAATCGAGGAAATAAAAAACAACACCCCTACAACTCACCTACAACCTACCAGATGCTTCTCCATTACCATCAGATTCTTTAAGAAGCCTCCTCATAGCCCCTTGCATAACCCTCAGCTAAAAATTTTAGAGGGAGAAGCAGCTACAGGAGCTCCTGTAGGACTCATGTAGCAACTGATCCCCTTAAAAATCAACCTCTAGCAGCAGAATAGGTGCAGCCACAGGTATGCAGAAGATGTTTGAAGTAAGATGTAGCTAGAGAGCACCTGTACAAAGCAACTGAGCCACATATCAAGAAGCCACAAGCATATGGCAGCAGGAGTACATATATGCAGCACCGAAGCCTGAGCATGCAGCAGTAGCAAAGCCTCGCAGCACTGTAGCACGAACATTTCGACTTGCAGGTAAGTGTCTAAACCCATTCCTCTATTGCATCTGTATAATTCAAAACTGCATAAATGAATGGAATAGTTGGGATTAAACTAGAAAGGTGGCCAGTTAACGAGCCACCCTCGTCTAGTTCGATCGCGCTCATCCAGAGATCACACTGCACGTGTGTCTAGTCAACTCACGGAAAATCTAAGAAAACAGGTAGTGGCAGATGTTTTGAAATCTAGCGCCAATGATGGGAAGTGATTGCGGGAAGAAAGCATAAAGTCTCATGATGACACTGCAGTGGGGACCAACGGTCTGAATAATGGTAACGTACCCTTTCTGCCACCTCACCTCGTCGCTAGAAACCTCTCCCGTAAGCATAAGTATTCTCTCTCGAGCTTATTCATCACCTTTGTTTCCATTTTTATCATCGTGCCCTCGATTGCAACGAGCTCCTTACCACCTCCAGAGCCTCAAAACCATCACTCTCTATCATTTTCAGAACCCCTCCACTTATCGGGTTCTACAGGAACATTATCGGGTTCTACAGGAGCAGTAACAGGTCTTGCAAGAGCCTTTTCTATAGGAGGGCCAGTGAGAAATCTTGCTGAAGAAAAAATGGGATTTTCATTCAAATTTAGGCTCGAAGAGGTAGGCTCAGTGCAAAACCACTTTACATATTCATATATTCGAAGGGTGATGTGATTTTAAGAAAGAATTCAGCCTGAAAAGGAAGAGGAATTGCATTCAAAAGTTCTGCCTACTTCTTAAGAAAAAACACAGTTTTTGTATACTCTCTGTTTCTGAAGTATTGTCTCCTTCTCCACCTTGGTATTCATATATACAAGGAGTGATGGAATTTTAGGGAGAATTAAGCCTAAAAGAAAGATAAATTTCATTAAAAAGTCTGTCTGTTTCTTAAAGAAAAACACAGTTTTTTTTCCTCTGTTTCTTGGTTTTTGAAAATTGTTGTCTCCTTCTGCACCTGAGGTATTCCAAAGAGTCTAAACATAATGAAAGAGCATTTATGCAGAAGGAACCTCTAAACTCAACTAGGCTACATGAACACCCCGAGGTAGTAGCCCTTTTTACTAGAGCCAATTGGATGCCATTATTTGAAAAACTTCATGGGTATGATGAAGAAGTAATGCAGGAGTTTGCCCTGTCCTTGATACCTCACTCAAAAACACATGCCACTGTTAGTTTCAGGGGTCTCACCATGGAAATCACCCTAGAGTTCATCAGTAGGGTTACGGTCTCCCACTTGGACTACCCTGGAGCAAGGAGGAAAAACCTCTGGGTCAAGTTGCCAAGAAAACCTTCTTCTAGCCAAATGAGCATCCCGTAGAGGAAAAAAATGGCATCAGGAGAACGAGCATACCTTACCCTTGGGATGAGGTCAATTATCAGATTATCAAATACATCTCCTATGAAGGAAGGTACAACATAGTTTATGGGTATCATTTTAGACTTTTGCATGAGTTAAGATATGGCATAGATCTTCCTACACCCCAAAAACTCAGTATCCCATATTTTCTCCTCCAGTCCCTAATAGATTCCAGCATCAAATTGAAAGCAGGAGGTCCAGACCAATTGGCTCACCATGGGCTAATTAAATTGCTGGTGGAAGAGGCCCTCCACACCTTCACAATACCCATAGCCTGGGAGATTTTTAGAAATATGACAAGGGAAGATGATGTAAAAGCCCTCACATATGACCTCAGTACATCTGAAAGTGAGGGAGAAGAACAAAAAGGGGAAGATGAGGAGGAAACCAAAAAAATAGGAAGAGAAAACACAAACAGAGAAAGAGGAACTTGACACAGGGAAGGAACAAACCCAAACAGAGAAAGAAAAACATGAAACAGAGAAGGATAAGACCAAAGTAGAGAAGAAGAAGGAACCTAGGACAGGAGGAAAAAGGACTAAAACAGAAAGGAAAAAGACTAAATCAGTGAAGACAAAGACTACAACAGAGAGGGCAGAAACTAAACAAGAAGAAGAGGAAATTAAAACATGGATAGAAGAAACAAAACTAGCAGAGGCAGAAAAGACAAAAGAAGAAGAAACAGAAGCAAAGAAGGCAGAAGTGTCTCCTGAAACACTGGAAAAGGAGGCAATAGTTGTTCTCGCTGCACTCAGCACCCCAGTTAAGCCCAAACCAAAGAGAAAAAGGAAACCATCCATGTATTTTAAGGCTCGAAAAAGCACCAGGATAAAAATAGGGAAGACACAACCACCCTCAAAAGAGCCTATCACCATCGAAGATTCTCCTACTGCCAAAAAGGATGAATCTCCATCCAAAACCCCCATCACCTATGAAAGAGGAAGCCCTAGATCTTCCACTTGGAACGAAAGGATAAAACTACAGGACTCTAAAACTATCCTACAGGAGGTGTAGACTGCTCTACAAGAGACTTTGACAAAGCTACAAGAGACCGAGAAACTGGAGAAAAGGGCAGAAGAGCATACCAAGGGGAAGGATGAAACAGTAGGGATACCAGAACCTGACCCTAAGCCTAGTTTAGGCTCTTATTACAACCTTCTGGAAGGAGGGAAAATCATCCCACAGAAGTTTGCAGTCCCTCTTTTCTTTGAACTAGAAAAAGAAAGGGTAAGGAGCCATAGATGGATGCAAATCGCAAAGTCCAAAGGGGTGGAAGACATTGGGCACATGGAAAACAAGTTGAGAGAAATGGGAAAGGAATTGAGCACTGTAAGACATATAGAAGCATCAGAAGATTTTAGTTGGAAGTAGAGAATGAAATGTTAAGAAAACAGCTGCAAGAAAGGGAAACCTAGGTAGGGACTGAAATGTTAAGAAAAGAACTGCAAGAAAGGGAAACCTAGTTAGCATGCATGGTTAGCTGGGCTATGGAGGCACTACAGTACAGACAGCCAGCCAAATCATATAGAGTATACCTCAAAGATCAGTGGCTACAGTTCAAGATCAAGACTCTAGCCCAGAGAGGCACCATACCTTTCTAGGACTATAGATAGTTCATGGATTTATGTGATCATAGTTCAGCATAGGACCAGGCAAAGTTGGAAAAGTTTTATTTACATAACATGGCCCTTACTAATATGAACCTATGGGACCCCAATGCTAGGTTAGGAGACTTGCAGTTGATGGCCATGGCATCATGGATGAGTCATGAGGAGAAAAGAGCAACAGAAATCAAGAAGTTGATGGCAGAAGAACAAAATGAACCCCTGATGATTAGAGCAGAGTTAGCAGACCCTATGGCTCTCCTTAGCACCCACCAGCAACTTGCAGCTGATCCTCAAAGTTCCCCCAAGCACGTCAATGATCAGGCCCAGGCTATTGCACATTTTGAGGACATGGAGAGATTGCTTGGAGATGACTGCATTCATGCCTACATGAGAAGGTGGAACACACTGCCACACAGCCTACAGATCAGGGAGTATCACTCCCAAAATAGGATGAGAGAAGAATTGAGGAGAGTGTCACTGTATAAGCACTTTATGAAAAGTTTGAAGGCCAATTGGATTGGCCTCAAGTTGAGTCCCCCACTGTTGCTGGGACTGCTAGAGGACACAAAGGAGGAAGAAGAAAGACAGTAGTGGGAAGAGGTGGAAAGGAAGGCTGGATTCCATGATAGGGAAGAGGATCTCACAATAGAAGCCTGGAATGTCAGGGAGGCCATCAGGGCCGTCAAAGATGAGGAGCCAGACTAGTTGCTCAGAGGATGAGCAACCCATTCAGTAGGGGGGTGATGACGAGCCCCATAAATGGGTAATTATATGGGCTCATTTGGCCTTCTAACTTAACTTAATCCACCATTCTCATTAGTTTATTGCATGTTTTTTATTATATTTATGCTAATAGAGTGAATTGGGTTAGTCATTATGCTAAAAAGTCTAATGTGTGCTTTATGCAGATTTTTGGTCAATTTTGGGACAAAGTCAAAGGATTAATGAGCATTTGGCAGCCAATATTCGAGGAAAACAAGGGAGAGGATTTGTAAGAGGGTTTCCCCCTCATTTATGACTCCCTACCTCGAATCCTCCTTCAGAAAACTCGGAGCACACACAACTACATTGATGCATCAAAGGCACAGCCGAGCAAGTGAAGAAGAATTGTTGTCTATCTGTAGTCTTGGGAGCTGAGCCTCCTTGATTTAGGAGAGCTGTTGGAGGCTCCAGTTGTATAAATAGGAGGGATTAGGTACTCAGTAGTTTAGTTGGATGTTTGTCAAATTTTCACACTTTTGTTGCATCTCTTGCTCAACTCATTTTCGAGCTTACTCTTGTGAACAATTTGTGTAATGTGACTTTTATTTTGATAATGGAGATCAAACATTTTCTGAGCCAGCACTGACCTCTTTCAAATGGCTAAAGCTCTTGGGTTAGGGCCCAACCCAAGCTTCCCAGCACCTCTTGCTTTGTACCTATCTATTTTTGCTTCAGTTAATGAATTCATTTCTGTTAGATAGATTCATTTTACCTTGGTTAGAATAGATTGCTTTTGTTGGTTTACATAGCTGTTTCCATTTCAGTTGCTGAAGTAGATTAAAAAGTGGTAAGAGAAAGATACAAAAAGGCCAGAAACAGAGCCTGACCTCTTTTCCTCCTTTGGGGACCACGAATTGGGGTCAAGATCTGCTTGTTGCCATAAAAACACAATTTTACTTTCCCCATGCAATTTCTAGTGTTATAGTTTGATTCAGGGGTTAATGTTTTGCTTTAGATCCATTTTTCCATGCTCATTTATGTTTCTGCAATAGGTCTCTTTACATGCTTTCCTGTTCATATAGCATTGTTCAACATTTTATGTTTCTAGGTCAGAATTTAGGTTAACATAAGAGATAGCTTTGTTCTTTTGGTATAGCTAGTTTTTTTCTTGCTCAATTTCAGTATCTTGACTTGTAGCTCTCTTACATCACACCTCTAATCATGGTACATCAATAAATCAGCCATCATCATCTCTTTTCTCACAGGATTCCAACCATCATTTTCTTTCCTAATCAACCTTGATGAGCTTCAAACACCTTGACACCTCCCTCTAATCTTCAGCTACCCTTCCCCACCATTTCTCCACCTTTAAAACCTCTAAAAATGGTTCGCGGCATTCTCCTGTAGATCCTCCTATAGATCCCCTGCAACCTCCTGTAGAATTTCCTGAAAGTGACTTTTTGAAGTCCGATTGCAGAGGAAGTCTCCAGAAAGTTACCAAAGGCTTCTTAGGACTCTCCCACACCTTCCTACACCTTTATAAACCCCAAGGTCACCTTCCATCGCCACCAAATCTCTACCACAACCACAAACAGATAAATTACAAGCATAACAATTTCACATAAAACACTCAAAAACCCAAAAAGATGTTTTTTTCTCATTTCCTTCTAGAAGTAGCTTGAATAGATGTAATTCACTTTCTCAATAGTCAATGGCAGTCATTTCATCAGTTTTCATCTCTTTTTTTGCAAAATTAGGGTTAGTTGGAAGAATTAGGGTTTGCTAGGGTTTGCTTTACACTCCAGTCTTCTTTCTCTTTCTATAAGTAGAATAGTCTCTTTAGAGTTAGCTTTCTCTCATCACAGCTAAAAGCTTCTTCTGGAAACTCATAGAAGTTGGCTTGAGCTCCTAGTGATCTTGCGCCAGCTGACCAAGTGACAACCTATAGTAAGAGCTAGTACTTGTGCATACAGCATCGTCACTTCCAAGTTTGTTACGAACTACCGGGTTGATAAAAGTAAAGTAGGAAGCCCCAGGAGTTGTAGCATTGTTGCTGTAATACTGGAGCTCACCACAAGAGTAAAGTCAATGCCTTGAAATAGGGCCCTCCTAAGTCATCTGTTGGTGATGCTTCCAAATGGAAGCCCAAATATCCATGCCTCATCTGTGAGTAGGATCACTATACTAAGGATTGTTCCAGATGATATGAAGTTAGTCATTTTCTCAAAGGAACACCAGTTGTCCTAAAAGAGTGCTTTCTATCCTACCAAACCCAAATGGTAGAACAACCTCAGCTATTTGCTTCCTCAGGTTCAGAAGTGTTCATGATGAATACATCGATTAACGTGGCTACCAGGTCAAAAGATTATCAAACTCCTACCCCGATAGCAGGGAAAGAGAAAGAAGGTACCCCTTCTTCTTCTACCCTCTCCAGTTTTGGTCCTCTCCATATAGAGCGACCTAATCTTGATTTCGTCATTTGACCACATTCTCGAGATGTGCTATGAAAGTCATCGTACAATCCAAATGCTCGAGCTGCTCAACATTATAACATTGTTGAAGATTTGGCACAAGGGAAATCATTGACGCTAATCTTAACTATAATCTTCTACTCAGATGGAGTTGGACTCATGCCATGCATGTTGTAGCCTCCTCCCTTTTCTACGTGATTCATTTTCCCCATCAAGTGAAGATAGTCATAGTCGACCAACTGTCCTTGTTTGTCTCTTCATCCTTGGATTGCAATTTTCCTTATGTAAAGCACACCAGTGCTCCTTATGAGCGTGTGGGGGCAAGACTCTTTAAAGATCTTGCCTTGATGGGTATTTTTCTTCTCCCACCTCCTCATGTTGCCTCTATCAACATGATCTCAATCAAGTCTGATCCTTGGGTCATTCCCTCACTAGATCTTGTTGATACATGGGGCGAGGTTATGCCGTTAAGTCCCGTCAAAATTAACTATGTGGAGATTGTTTCAGCCTCAACTTCGGTTTCTTCCAATCATCCTATTTCAAGAACATCTCTTGATGGGTATTATCAATCCTCATGTCTTGGTTCTTCGGAATCCCCCGATCCCTTAGCTGCAACTTTTCTTTCTGACGAGAGTATCATGGAAGTTATGTCTCTGGAGGAAGTACCTTGGAACGACACTCATCATCATTCCTCGTTCTTACCTGGCCCAGCAGTCATTTCTACTTGCCTTGAGAAGTTCTTTTCTTAGTTTCCGACCCTACCACTTCAGACATCGATCATGATTCATGAAGTTGGGTCAGTAGGGAACATGGTTAACATTACCCAAACAATGCCAATTGATATTTCTGTCAAGCCTGGTGTCGTTGAAAATGTCCATATCTAGGTAACTTGTTCTCCAGATAAGATCAAACTATATACTCGTTTGTTCCAAGAGTTCTAGGATGTTTTTGTGTGGTCATATGAAGAAATTCCCGACATTGACCCAAGTATAGTCATGCACGAAATTCTGACTTACCCTCATGCGAAGCTTGTTCACCAACGGCTTTGTCCAGTGCACACTAGAAAAGGGGACACCATCAAGGGTGAAGTTGAAAAAGTTCTTAAAGATGGATTTATTTATCCAATCCCTCTTACATATTGGCTATCGAATATTGTATCGGTGACAAAGAAACAAGGCACTATTCGCATTTGTGTCAATTACCATGATCTCAATCGTGCTTGTCCAAAGGATACTTACCCCACTCCCTTAATTGACCAGATCATTGATGAATGTGCTGGGAGTGAAATATTTTCCTTTATGGACAGTTTTTCTGGTTACAACCAGATAAACATTGAGCCGACTGATCAAGATAAGACAATGTTTTTTTGTCCATGGGGGACCTTCACATATAAAAAGCTCCCTTTTGGCCTTAAGAATGCTAGGACTACATTTCAGAGAGAGATTTCTTATGCGTTCCACAGCATTCGGAACCTAATTCAGCCTTACTTGGATGACCTCCCCACTCATTCTCATAAGCGCCATGATCATCCTGATCATCTCCGACAAATTTTTCTCCGTTGTAGACACTATAACATTCGGTTGAATCTGCATAAATGTGTTTTCTACATCGAATCAGGGCAACTCCTCGGATTTATCGTTTCTAAAGAAGGCATTCGCCTTTATCCTCTTAAAGTCGAGGTCATTGTTAATTTACCCCCTCCATCTTCGTTGCATCAACCATAGAGTCTACAGGGAAAAGAAAATTTCCTTCGTCGTTTTGTACCGAACTATGTTGAGCTAGCATTAGCGTTCACCCAGTTGCTCAAGAAAGGAACCCCATTTGTTTGGGATGAGGCTACCCAAAAGTCTTTCAATGACCTAAAAGATGTTCTCATATATGCTCCTTTGTTGCACCCTCTGAACTATCATCGCGATTACTTCCTTTATTTAGCTTCTTCCTCTAGTACCATCGCTATGGTGCTGGTACAAGACGATGATGAAGGCAATGAACATCTTATTTACTACCTCAGTCGTAATCTCCTTGACACTGAGACGCATTATGCTCACACCAAGAAGTTGGCTTTGGCCGCCGTATAGGCTGTTCAATGCTTCTGAAATTACATTCTCCTCTGCACTACCATTGTGATTTCTGAATGCAACCCCATGACCTACATCTTAACTCGTCAGTTGCTAGGCGGCAAGTATTCTAAGTGGATTTTCATCCTCCAAGAATTTGATTTGGTGTCCACTACTGCCAAATCTAAGAAATCATTGGTCTTTAGTGAGTTGTTTTGCTCCCTTCCCTCTGCTTCTCTTCCTACTGGTGCTGATGAGCAACTCCTGGATGAGACTCTTTTTTTGATTAGTACTCTCGACCCCTAGTATGGTGATATTATCGTGTATCTCCAAAAATCCACCTTATGGTCTATGTTGAGCAAGGATGATCGCCAATGCATTTGACATCAATCCCAACCTTACCATATCATTGGAGATACTTTATACCGTGTCAGTGTCGATTCAATTCTTTGTCGATGTCTAACTCTCGAGGAGGCTGAGAGAGTATTGAATGATTTCCATTCTGGTGCATGTGCCAATCATCTGTCTGGATATGCTACTACTCAAAAAATACTTCGTGGTGGTTATTTTTGTTCCTCCATCTTCAAGGATTTCATCCTTACTGTTCACAAATGCCATGAGTGCCAAATTTATCAGCAAAAAATGTGCGCCCCGCTCACTCACCTACACCCCGTTATTACCGTTGATCCTTTTACCAAATGGGGCATCAACTATATGACATGTAACCCTCATTTAGCCGGGGGACATGGTTATATTATCGTTGCCATGGATTACTTCATAAAATGGGCCAAAGTGATTCCTACATACTCTGCAGACGGTAAAACGACGGCTCAATTTCTATTCAATCACGTTATTTCTAGGTTTGGAGTGCCTCAGGGCATTGTCACCAAGCATGGCTCCCATTTTTGAGATTACATTATGGTTGAGCTAACTTCTACGTTGGGCTTGTGCCACAATGGCTCAACCCCGTATTACCCTTGGCCAATTGCCAAGTTGAAGCTGTGAACACAATCTTGGTTACGATGCTTCAACGCACCAATTGCCAAGTTGAAGCTGTGAACACAATCTTGGTTACGATGCTTCAACGCACCATTGGGATGCACAAGTTAATTTGGCATCTCATGCTCTTTTCATCTCTGTGGGATTACCAAACCTCAACCTAGGAAGAAACTGGATTCACACTGTTCTAGCTAGTATATGGTCTGGAAGAAACTTTACCAATTGAGTGTGAAACTCCCTCACTCAAGCTGGTTGTCGAACTTCTCCCTGAGACCTCACCTCAAGAAGAGCGCCTCTTGTATTTAGAATGAATGGATGAGACTCGTCGTCTTGCTACTTTGGTCATCGAAGCACAGATAAAGCGGGTCAAGTGCCATTTTGATCAGTTGGTCTCCCCTCATGCTTTTTCTGAGGGTGATTTGGTTTTATTGTATGATCAGGCTAATGATAAGCTGGGGACAGGTAAGTTCAAACCCATGTTGCATGGTCCCTACATTTTTAAACAAGCATTACAGAAAGGGGATTATGAGCTAATTGATTATGAGGGAAATCCCTTAGACAAACCCCATAATGGGCTTTATCTCAAAAAGTACTATGCCTAGGTCATCTTGCATGGCTACTTTTGTACAATAGTGTGTTATTCATTTTTGTGCAAATTGGTTTGGTGTGTTTTTTTCAAGCAACTTTCCTGCTTATTATGTTTTTACCTATTTTGGAGATGTCTGTGTCTCCTCATGTCAGTTTCATTGATGTTGCTTGTCGTAGTACCTGAAATCTATCATCTGTGGCACGGGCCATTTATGACCCCCATGGTGAGTTGATTGATCTTCAAGGTATTTGTTTAGGTCGAACAACTAATAGCATTACTGAGTATAACGTAGTTATCGAATTGTTGTCAAAAGCTATTGCTCTTGACATCCGGGAATTGGTTGTCAACCTTGATTCACAACTTGTTGTTCTTCATCTCAACAAGAAATATTCTATCAGAAACCCTCAGAGATTGAGAATGTATTTGTGGATTCATCTATTGGAGAGAGATTTTGATTACATTACATATCATCATATTCCTATGCATATGAATACATTGGCAGATGCATTAGCTAATTATGTGTTGGATAGACATTTGTGAAACATGTGAAAAACAAAAAATATAACATTTGTACCATAGTAAGCAAGGAAATATAGCATATATATATGTTTGAGTGTCATACATCAAAACCCCAAAAAATAATATATGTGTTCAAATACATCTGTGGCTCGTAGGCCACAAAAATGTAAAATGCTAATCCTATGGACTACTCGACATTATCCTCATGATAGCACGTAACAGCTCGAACTACACGAGTCAGTAGTCGGCAGATCCGGTCTGATACCCCCACTATGTGCCTCTGATACTGGCGTGGGATGTCACCTACCCGGGCATACTTTGGGATACCTCTAGTCAACCCCTCGAGGTTTCACACGATTTCCTCCTCATTATCACTTCCTTCCTAATAAGGAGTGATATCAAACTGCCAAGCAATGTGCCCGACAATTGGGGACATCCCAGCAGGATGCTCTGGTCCCACATCTACATTTACAAAATCGAAATGTCATGAATCCATGTATTTCAAAAACAATTAAAAATCAAAATTTAAAATTGTTTTTACCTCCATCATCATAATCTTCTCCCTCTGGGAGCAACATATCTGGATTGCTGCAGAATTCGGTATCGCTATAAGGCCAATCCTCTACTACGATCAATTGTCGTCGTAGCCACGAAAAGAAGGTAGGCTTATATGACGTATGTTGGCCCCTGGTAATTCTAGGCATCAGTGCACTCCAATGGACCATTCGTGGGTCTCATGGAAATAATGGATTCACCTCAGCAAGATGATAGCGAAATAGCGGGATCCACTCCAAAAATAAGGTCACTATAATGGAACCATATCCGAACTACTTCAGGTTTCCTGCCTTGCCTTTGGATAGCTGGTGTTTCATGTTTACCTTCATGGCTTCCGCCCAGTTGAAGATAGTCAGCGTGGTACAGTCTATAGTGTACTGAAACTTGGACTTGTTGGACTCATGCTGTGCCTGAGCCCCAGCCACTCTGTTTATGGTCAACAACAGCTCTTTTAGCACAAGGTCCCAAATAGTCATGATCCCTATCTTGCTGCTCTTTTATTTTAGTGCTTTCGGGCAGTGTTCTGTGAGCAACATGTTCACACTTTCCCCAATAGGCTTGGACCCATATAGATTGATTGTTTCCCCTCTTCGGGATAGTCCAGTGATGAAATAAATGTCGCAAGTTTCCGACTCTAGTTCCTGGTCCCGGATCATAAAAAATTCCTCATTGACATCCCAAATATTGATCAAATACTGTAGCAATTCGGGTTGAGCCCGAAGACCTAGTGTGACGAATAATTTAAGGAGCCCATAGTTCCTCAGGGAATTTAAGATGTCTATGTATGCCATTGTGTGTGAATCAATGTGCTCATGGTCACGTTCCTTCCAATCAACCATTTTTCGTTGTGTTTTCCCTGCAAAAACCATAAAATCAAGTCAACAATCGTCGTTGGTTGTAGAAATTTGGATCAAAGCAGAGAAATCTGGGCAAAAATCAAAATTTTTGTGTTCATGGCGCCGTCGCGACTGTTTTAAAAATAGTAGTGCTGATGACACAATTCGTAGAGTTAACAACCCTTGATCAGCGCGATTACATGCCGAAAAATCGCATCGACCGAGGGCGATTTTTTTTGCTAAATCCTCCTCAAGAAATCTGAAAAATGGTTAAAAACAGGAAAAATAAACATTAAAATGAAGCTAAAGGTCTCGACTCTTACCTGCAACTAATGGATCATTGAGTGGCCTCCTGAATCTTGTGCAATTTGCTCCTAAAAATCTAGGGCACAAATGGGTGAAAAGTTCTCCATACAAGGTAAAAAGGTAAAATGGTAAAAATTATTTACTTTGTCCTCCTTTTATTCATTTTTCATGAAATATTAGGGTTTTAAAATTATTTTCAACCAATTTTTACCTCAAAAATTGGATAATGCGTTTACCTTTTGTGCAGGGACAGGTGATAGATTATTGACGATGGTACTCGAGTCGTGCTTAAGCTCTTTTCTCGACTCGTAAAACTCAAATGAAAAGATCGTCAAGTATTTTTCCCTTTTTGACTTGTTAAAGAGAATAAAAACAGGGGGTCTTCTTTCAATCTCTTTTCCGACTCTTTAAACACAAAAAGATTACTGAGCTCTTGTCATTTTGAACTCATTAAATGTTGTGAAATGTCGTTTACCCAGTATACGTTTACCCCATTTTCGAGCTAGGATAACTATTTATGAAAAAGGTACTGCTTCACTGAAATGGTCAAGCGGTTCTCTCAAGTATCACTTTCTACCTTTATGGGCTCAAGAGACACAAATGTACGAAAAGGGAACATGTGGAGTTTTATTTTCCATGTCTTTTTCAAACTCTTTAAACATGAAAAATATACCGAGTTACACCTTTGTCGGACTCGTTAAAACATTAAACGACATCAGATTCATCACCATGACAGATATGAGCTTCTCCTTCCTACGACTCATTAAAATTACTAGGTCAGATTCATCCGAAGGATGAACTGACAGTGCAAGCACATGTTATCCCCTTTAAGATTGCGATTAAAAAATAATTGGGGTACCTACCAGAAATGGTGGGGGAAAATGGGAAATTCTATCAGTTATGTCGGCAGCTCACTCTTGAACATGACACTTTCTGCTTTGTGTCGGGTTGGGATATCCTCACTTCATCACTGACTTTCCTGGGTTGGACCATTCATTTTTTGCCTTTGATTGATCTCTGCCATGTCATGATGACCACTGACCCTATGGATCCAAAAGCTGCCAAACTCCAGAGTCATGTCACCGATATGTTCAAGAGTTAGTCCTTCTGTAGTTACACTTACTCCTGATTCTCTATATCATCTGAAATCATAACATCCCTTTGTCTTGTGTCAATGTTGTGGGATACATCATGGCCCTCCTTCGGCATGGTCGCTTCCTATTGATTTCAGCTCATTATCCACGAAGCTGGTCGAGAGACTCCCTTTCAATACCTTAGAGCTTACATGCCCTAATGGCAAGTTCTTCGCACTTGACGACAAGTTCACATCATCAGCATTTAATCGGGTGATTTCACGGGTGTTTGACTTTAGTTCCTTTATTCACATTCCATGGATTGTGCTGCTGGTACCTTGAGAACCATTGTCATTATTGGTGGTTTCTCTCGCACTTGTTAACGGTTCGCATCATTGACTGGTAATCAAGCGACTTTCTAGCATGTTCAACTTCAACACAATTATTCACATGTTAGAATTTGAACTTTGATCGAGACCTATTGGAGCGCAAGACACTGGGCTTAGATTACAGAAGTCTAGGTTGCAAGGCAATGTGACATGATCATGTTGATATACATGTCTCTTTCAAATGGATGGCTGCGACCATACCATGAGTTGTCATATGTGATCCTTCTCATTATTGGATAGCTATGATCATACCTTGGTTTCAATATGGTCCTCCTTACTGGATGGTTGCGCCCATGCCTTGGATCCATTTACATGATCATTCTCTGGATGGTTGCATCCATACCATGATTCATGTATCATTTGTCAGAGTTTTCAGTGATGTATATGTATCTATGCTTGCTTGTAGGTTTTTCGATGATGGACTCTAGTTCCCCGCATCTACTTGTAAAGCATTTCACCCCTCACTTTAGTTCGGCCTTCACGCTTTAGGGGGCATCTGTTACACAACATTTTGTCACTGTCCCTGTACTCCCCATTCCATAATCCTGGAGGACCTCTACAGGGAACCCTACATGCTTTCCCATCATGTCCCTCTTCATAAGCAAAGCAATTCCCTTTTGCATCATTTCCCAAGAATATTCCTTTTATCCTAGTTTACAAGATCGGTGCTAATGACCCATTTCCTCCTCACACCGATTTGCAGAGATTAAAACCAGGACTAGTGTCGTACAGTGCTACTAAGCCTTTTCTCAGTCACGTTGATCCTCTTTTGGCAAGTTTTTAAATATGGAGTCGAAGCTTATAGGTCTAGAAGCTTCGTAATGGAAGAAAGGTAGATGGTTGGGTTGGATGGAGCCGAGGAAGTCAGTTTGGACTTCTTTCCCCTATTAGGATGGAACAAATCCAAGAGATAAGGCCTTCTCCCATGACAAGAGGAACCATCTCCCCTCCATTCAAGCTATATAAACCCCTCCTTTTACAAGCTAAACTAGTTTCAGTCTTAGTATTTTTGGAGCTTGAATAATCAACAAGACATCTATAGCTTGTAGCTATCTAGTTTATGTTTGAGGGAGAATGGTGTGTTTGGTTTGGTTTGAGACCAAAGGGAAGAAGCCTTAAAACTTAAATTGTTGGAGCTATCCATGAGATGCTAGCAGAAGTGTGGGAACCCGAATACATCGGAGGAGACCAGCAATGTCATGGCATTGGTTGTAATCTCTTTCTGAACTTATATGAATACAACTATTGATTGATTTCCTACATTAAAGTGTTGTCTTACATTTGATGGGTTAATGCTCCTTGACTTGTTAAGTAGGCTGAATGCAATTTGTATGCTATCACATTTGTTGTTGATGTTTGTTTTCTTCTTTCAGGTATTCGACGAAAGGAAATGAAAAGTAGCTGGAGTAAGAAAGAAGGATCATCAACAAGTAGAATAGTGTTCTAAGAGGTAGGCCATCTTATTTGATTATAGCTTAAGAAAGTTTTCCATAGATTTTTTGTCTGTGGATAGACCTGCTCTATCGGGCTAGGGGAATTGTCTTTCTCCACATCGAGAGTTTACCTATGCCACAAGGTGCACTACGAATAAGCATTCCATGACGATACAAAAGTTTGGAGGAGAAAGAATCATTGTAGTCACTGCAACAAGGATGGACACCACAGATCCACATGTTAGACACTCCATGCCTAGAAAACACCTATGAAGGAATCGTTGGTGAATATTTTCAACAAGAAAACTAGCTGTAGGGGGATGAACCATTCACTTTTTTGAGTGAGAGATGGTTTTATTAGATATAGTAGCTTGTCATGGCCATATTATTGTAAATCATATGTTGTGAAATGATTGTAAAAGTGATGATGTGTTTTTCATCATTTCTGAAAGAAACATGTTGATTTTTTGACATCTTTTTGTTGATAGCTAGGGTATTGGTTTCTATTATGATTTACACTTGACCAAAGAGTGTGTGTTATAAACACTTGGAAAATATGGGATGCCTGGGTCATGATTGGCCATGTAATTGAACATGTAGTTCCAAATATTGTACTACATGTTTGCAGAGAATGTAGGTGTTGGTTCGTCACTTATGGCTTTGAAGTACAAAGGTGAAGGAGAATGAAGTGTGGATTGATAGGGAACTTTCAGGTTGCAGATTGTGTTCATGCTTTTGGAGGACCAAAAACTGCTTAGTGGGGAGGAACGATCTAGATGGATTTAGGGAGGCTCAATTTTCAAAGTTTCCAGGTCTTAGCAATATTGATGCCAAGTAGTAGTAACCTAGCGATGTGAACAACATCTAAATTGGAGTTCGTATGACTATTTTATGACCATCAAAAGTTTGCAAGTCGTAAGGGAATGTGGGAACCGCTTTTCTTATGTGGCGATGAAATTACCAATGAGCCTTTGGCACATGGCACACCAACATTGACATCCTCTTCCTCCACAAAAGACAAAACAAAATATTAAAAATAATAATAGTAATAATATAATAACCAAAAATCAAATTTAAAAAAACAAAAAGGGTTATTATATTAGACATAATGGTTATTATGTTAATAACCACCTATACCTATGTTTGGAGGTCAAATGAAAACCAATGAACATATTTTTTAAATGTTGGTAAGCCATATTAAATGGCATAACAAAGTTTTGTTACATATGGCCATACTATATATTAACCACATTGTACCAACGAAAAAATGAATTTTGGGTCATTATAACGTGTGACCAATGACCATCATACACGGCAAAGGTTGATTGGTGGTCAAAATTATTGTTTATGATATACCATGTGTATACAGTTGCAACAATGATGGAATTAAACTTTGGCTATACATTATATTTGTGGTTATAATGAGAGGAGGTACATGTCAAAAATGGGTTCGGTGGGTTTTGAACCTCAACCGCCCAACCAAGAAAAAATCTCTAATCTTGTGTGCTAACCGACCTACCAACTAGCAAGCTCTTGCCTTATTTGTTGGTGCCCAAACATATAAAGGATCCCCTTCATTTGGAAGCGTAGGAGAGCTGAGAGGAACCATGAGGGAGCTGAGAGCTAGTAGAACAATGGTAGGTGGTGGAACCATGACATGTTGGAATTTTGAATAGATGGTGGACCCATGATGGAGTGGAACCTTGAACCTGTGGAACCATGATGCATGGAATCTTCAAGGAATCTTTTAGATTCTTTAGAACTGAATTTTGACAGAGACAAAATTATGCCAAGTTTATACTCAAACTAACCAAAATATCACCAAGAGTATGATAGCGTGATCAGATTTATCATCTGAGCAGTGAATCTTAAGTCAACTTGTAGGGAAGAATCTTTGTGGAATCATGATGAATCTAAAATATTTCCCAAGGGCCAAATTTTGACAATTTCAGAACCAGGTTGACTTTATACTCATTTTACTCTATTCTTTGGAAGTTATGTAGTGGTGAAGACAAATTTGTCATATGAGCAGCAAGATTCTAGTCAACTAGTGAGAAGGAATCTTTGAGGAATCTTTGAGATTCCCAAGGGTCTAGATTTTGACCAAAGCGGAAGGGGATCAAGTTTACAGTCATTTGACATGATTTCGTGCCAAGAATTTAATAGTGCAGTCCATTTCTTCAGCAAAGGTGTGCATTTTCAAGTCATCCCCAGAAGTGGAGGTATAAGGTGCCTTTCATACATGCATGTAATTTTATTTTTGCTGAAGATTAAATAAAAATGCCTCCCCACTTTGAACAGAGCCCAAAGACGTAGCCCACACTGGGTGAAATCCGTTATTAACCTATTGTGTCTTTGCTTCTCATGGTCGTCATTTATTTTCTCTTATTTTATGTGTATGCATCTTATGATCACATGCTCTTTTAAATACAATTGTGTATGAATTTTTGAAGTGAAAAGTTTTCACACCTAATCATCTCGATTGGGTGAATAAGTGTAACTGATGTAAATAAATAATGGAAAATATGAAGAGTCAGTGGGAGATGAAATGAACAATCTCTCCCTCATGTATATAATAAAGACCAACCTGAATGAATATAATGAATTGTTTTTGAGGAGTTACTGCCTGGTCTGACATGGTATCAGAGCCAGTGCCATTTTTGGCTTCCCTCTGCTTTGTAACTCCCTATTCTGACACTGAACCCTATGCAGACTAGCTAGCCTAGCAGCTCTGACGCTTCCACTGGCCTGAACGCATCATTATTTCCCTACTATTCACTATTATTCTTTACTATGCTGCTCCTATCCTGTCCCTGCTCCATCTGAATACAAAATGCTCATGGTTATTGTCTATTTTGATCAGTCGCAAAATGCCCACTACCATCATTGTATATCACCATAGCAGGAAGAAGGACTGTTCATTTTGGCAATCTTGGCTCTTGGCTCTCTCCACTCCTTCTATCACACCCTTTACTGTGAGTGTCATACTCGGCTTCACGCGCTGTCCATACCAATCCGCTCTTGCTCCTGCTCTCATTTTTTTTTACATTTCATTTTACTATGATATTACACTGTCATAAAACATTTGCACCCTCGACTTCTCGTGTTGTATATTCCAGACAACGTATCATGTGTAGCGGAATGTTATCATCGTATCATCATTCCTGTATTTTACGATTTAAAACCTAAGCTCATGACTGGTCGGTGAATTGTTGATAGCGTCCATCATGGTTGATTGGCAAGAGGATCATGAATATCTGACTTAAGTGATGATCCACAGGAGGCATCTAAATAGTGTATGCAATCGTGGTTTGTGGCTTTTGTTGTTGTAAGCCTACTCTGGTTTTTTGGATGGTTTTAATACACTATTTTTTTAATACATCATTTTAATACATGCGCACTTGGAAAAGACAAGGGGGAGATTGGATCTGCTTCTCAGGAGTTCTGATCCCATGGCGTGTTGTTGAGCGATTTAGAATAGTATTTTTGATCTATTTACATATATTGATCTATATCCGGTTTTGGATGGTATTTATATGGTTAATATTTGGGGCTAGCAATGGTTAGAAATTTAATGCAAATCGCTATAGAATTCCAGCGTATTTTTGGGCTTTTGACGCATTGATATAACATGATGCTGATCTAGTTGAAATGAAGTGAACTGGTATCTACTATTTGTTCGTTTTTGAAAGGATGGCAAATTGACGAATAAGTTTCGACCGTGTAATTTTCAGTTCATTATTTGTGGAATGTAAGATGGTTTCTTTGGAAAGTTAATACAAAGGCAGTGGCCAGGCAAACGTCCGAAGCTGTGAGAAAACATATATGGCTTGGATGGTATGGATCTGTATATAGTATATGCTTCCTGTGCATTAAACATTTTTGGAGACTGCATTAAACAATTTTTTTTTGAAGACTATGTATGCATGCTCTGAATGCTTTTTATTTGGTGCATTCGATTTTTAAATATGAATGCATTGGCTCAGAAATATGTATGGTATCCATGGTGCATGTGCTGAGAAAAGACGTCATTAAAAATCAATTGAAATCTTTTATATGTTGAGCTATATGTGATCGATATATAATGGGCATATAATATAAGAAGTGCACGTCAACTTAAAAAAAAAAAATAATAATAATAATAATTCTATCAGCAGAAGTATTTTTTTAAGCAGCAGAAGTGTTTTTACAGAACTCAGATTTTACAATGCATTCAATCATATCTTCTTTTGAAAAGGTTGTGTGCCTTGCTTATAAAGAAAAGAATCTCGCCCAAGATTCTTCCAGAGGAAGAGATGGTTGAAGAGGAAGAGGAAGATATTTCAGAGGCAGGGGGGCAGACACTTTCAAGGAGAAAAGACATATTTGCACTGCATACGCTGCAAAAGAAATGGATCACATGATGCCTCCACATGCAAGTTACCTTGCGACAAAATTGAGCAGCAAAGAAACCAACCCAAAGGTAAAATTAATGACACAGACAAAGGTAAAGCACTTGAATCCACTCATTATGTTGTGGCACAATGTAATATTAGAGTAAATGAAGATTTATTTAATGATTCACTTGCTTCTTGGAAAAATGATTGGTTGCTTGATTCAGGAGCAACTTGCCACATGACTCATAGAAAAGATTTTTTTGAAGAATTTATTGACAATGTTGATGGAGCCGTATACTTTGCAGACCAATCAAAAATCAAGCCATCAGGGCTTGGCACAATCAAGCTTAAATTGCCTGGTCTTCGAGACTTTCTTCTGCATCATGTTCTATATCTCCCATAGCTTAAGAGAAACTTGTTGTCTTTGGTCCACATCCACTAGCAAGGTCACTCCATTCATATGTTTGATGGCAAGCTTGAGGTGAGAAAAGCATCTGACCACTCACATGTCATGAGGGGGATAGAAGAAGAAATGATTCTCAAGCTGCAAGGTAGCTCTGCTCGTGCACAACATTTCTCATACAATTCTCATTATGAAGAAGGTGCACTACCATCAAGTTTATTATGGCATGCTATATTTGGACATTTGAACTATGACAGCCACAAGTTGTTGAAGAAAAATGGTGTTACTGGTTTGCCTACAATTCCTAGGAAACTTAAGCAATGTGATGCTTGTATTCTAGGAAAGCATAGCAAACAGTCTTTTCATGATTCACATTCAAGAGAACATAGAAAACTTGAACTCATTCATTCAGATTTATGTGGTCGAATTCTTGTTCCTTCTATAAATGGAAACAAATATATGATGACATTTATTGATGACTACACTAGAATGTGTTGGGTTTATTTATTGAAGAACAAATCTGATGCTTTTCAAACATTCAAGAACTTTCATAGATGGATTCAAAATGATACACAATCTCATATTGGCTCTATTTGCACTAATAATGGAAAAGAATACACTTTAAATGAATTTGAAAACTATCTTCACCAACATGGGATCAAACATCAAACAATTGTGCCTTATAATCCCCAACAGAACGGTGTAGCTAAAAGAATGAATAGGACAATCTTAAATATGGTACGCTCCATGATGTTTTTCAAAAATGTAAAATTGATATTTTGGGCTGATGTAGTTCTATGTGTTATATATATAAAGAATAGATGTCCATCTAATGCTATCAGAAACACGACTCCCTATGAAATGTGGTATGGGTACATTCCTTCGGTAAAGCATCTCAAGGTCTTTGGTTCCACCTATTATGCCTTGATACCAAAGGTACATAGAAACAAACTTGGTGCAAGAAGTCATAAGTGTATCTTCCTAGGGTATTCAAACACCTCCAAAGCATACCGTCTCTATGATGAAGCCAATAAAAAGTTTGTTGTATCTAGAGATGTAATCTTTCTTGAATCATCCAAAACTAATAATGTTGTTGAGCACCAACTTGATCGCTTGGATAGACTTGCAAATGCAAAATCATTTCAAGAATTTGATAATCAGATTCCACATCTTGAAAGGGGGATTCCTATACTAAATCAACCTGTGGAATCTTCTTCTGAAGCACTCTCTCCCTCACATGAAACTCCAGCAACGGATGATACTTTAAGTGATGTGATTGATAGAATTGGGAGACTCAATCTTGATTCAATCCAAACTCAATCAACAGAGCAACCTGGACCATTTGAGAAAGGTCCCCCAAAGTGGCTAACAAAGACACTTGAAAATGTTCATCCTGATAAGGTTGGAAAGACAGGAACTAGAAATTCAAACTGGCAAAATGAAGGTGATGTAGATGACTTTGATTCACCTGTTGATATGGATGTTTCTTATGATTGTGAATTGAATTTGTCTACAGATTTCGAACCAACTTCCTTCAAAGAAGCTACTTCTCATGACGAATGGAAAGAAGCGATGCAAAAGGAGTATGATGCCCTGATAAAGAATGGCACTTGGAAGCTGGTTGATCCTCCATTAGGAACAAAACCAATTGGCTGCAAGTGGGTCTACAAGAACAAGTATAAAGTTGATGGCTCACTTGACAAGCACAAAGCCAGGCTTGTGGCAAAAGGTTCTGCACAAAAGGAAGGGGTCGATTATGAGGAGACTTTTTCCCCCACAGCAAAATGGGCTACCATCCAGACACTCTTTTCCCTAGCAGCTCAGAACAGTTGGAAAGTCCATCAAATGAATGTAAAAACTATTTTCTTGAATGGAGATCTAAAAGAGAATGTTTTTATGTCCCAACCTGAAGGATTTGTTGTGAAAGGACATGAACATAAAGTATGCAAACTTGTGAAATCCTTGTATGGCCTCAAACAAGCACCACGAGCCTGGTATGAAAAACTAACTGAGCATCTTCTGAAATTCAATTTCAAACATTATGATCTTGATGATGAAACTTTATTTGTCAAGAAAGTTGGAAAAACAGTTGTATATCTTGTGGCATATGTAGATGATCTTTTGATGACAGGGAACAATGAAAGCTACATTGCATCCATAAAGAAGGAATTGGGGAAAGGTTTTGAAATGACTGATTTGGGCTATGTTCATTACTATCTTGGTATTGAAGTAACTCAACATCCGAAGTCCATATTTCTTTCTCAAAAGAAGTACATTGGAGATCTGTTGAACAGGTTTGGCATGACAGAATGAAATCCTCTTACTACTCCAATGGAACAAAACTTAAAGCTCACATCCATTGAAGGAAAAGAATTTGAGGATGCAACAAAGTATAGAAAGCTTGTAGGAAGTCTCAACTACCTCACTACTACCAGACCAGACATTTCATTTGTTGTTGGAATCCTCTCCAGGTTTATCGAAAAGCCTTGTGAGGGACATTGGTTTGCTACAAAAAGAGTTCTAAGGTACTTGAAGGGAACTCAAGACTTTGGAATCAAGTATACACAGGTGGACGACTTCAACTTGATTGGATACTCTGATTCAAACTTCAATGGAGACAAAGAAACTGGGGTATCTACTTCAGGTTATGCTATGAGTCTTGGACCAGGAGCTGTCTCCTGGAGATCACGCAAACAATCAGTTCCAGCAGATTCCACAATAGAAGCAGAATATGTGGCAGCAGTTGAAGTAACAAAAGAAATTGTGTGGCTCAGGAAAATTCTTGAAGATTTGTAGGTAAAACAAGTATAATCGACTCCACTCATGATTGACAATACCTCAACAATAAAGTTGGCCAAGAACCCAAAGTTCCATGATTGAAAGAAGCACATCAATACTAAATATCATTTGATTCAATATCATGTTGAGGCCAAAACAATACGATTGCGGATTACTTGATCAACTAAAATACAAAAAGGGGAATTATGTTTCCGTATTGAATGAATTTTATTAGACGCTTTTAGACACAACTTTGCTTTTTCATGTTTTAAGAGTCGAGAAAAAGCTAAAGATGACTCTAGTCACCTTCGATGTATTAACGAGCCCGAAGTGACAAATGCTCGGTTGGACCTTTTCAATTATAGAGTTTGAAAAGAGCCAAAAGAAACTGCTCTGGAGATCTAGGCAGAGGGTGTGCCAAACCTTTCGCGAAACCACAGAATACGTTTTACGGTACGGGTGGTCGATCTTCGTGAATGCTGTGTTCACTGCATCGCGATCAGTAGGGCGGTCGACACGGCTTCCTAAGGATAAAGGATAATTGCCTATAGGGGTCTCCCAATATACGCGACGGTACGCGGGAGCTCAAATCCGTATTAGTGCTATCGTCCCTCAGGAGGAATCACCCACCTTCGTAGAGATCGACAGTCACTACGTTTAACGACGCTGGAACACGTCTCTACCTAGACCTCTATTGTGAGCGTTATGTTACAATGCGTTTTTAGATTCATTCAATATATTTTAAGTTGATCTTGTTTATCAGTTTGTCTTTCAGGATCACCACGAGATGTATTGGTACAAATTCCTAAATGCAGCTAAAATGATAAGCAAGCTTTCACAATCTTTTTAGCTTTGAAAATCCTAACTACTGAGGGGAGAGAAAAACAATATCTTTCCACACAAAGCACAAAGCACAAACTAATGCACTTTCTCCTAGATCAGACACCCAAACTTATCAAAAATGCAAATGCAAGATGCATGTATTTCTTTTCTTTTCCTTTAATGTTGATGCTTAACAAAAGGAAAACTGTTGTATGACTTTCGAATTCAATTTGAAGCGTAAACAAACAAGTATTGTCTAAATGAAAAGACGCTTTACAGGTACTTGTTTTACACCAAAAATATATGAATTCAAACCATAAAGTGGAAACAAACCAACTTAAACAGCTATGAACAGTAATAACACTAACTCATAAGATCGCAATCTAAGAGGCCACAGCTACTAGGTTCGCTTTTCACAATGGGAAATTGTAACTGAAACAAGAAATACTGAAAGAACGTTTACAATTTCATCACACAACTGAGGCGGAATAATGTCAAGGAGAAGTGGTCTACAGCAAATACAATAACCAGCAAGCAATCAGCCAAAAACAAGTGCAAACAGGGCCAAGACACAAAGGAAGAGCTGAGCTAGACTAAGGCCAACTGGACCAGCGCAGGCACTGGTCTGCCAGTTTCACTCTCAGCGCAGTTCCCGAAGGGAGCACCTGCGCTGTAATGCAGACTTCCTGTGGACAGCCTGCACTGACTTACGAGAGTTACGTCTGCTAAGAATTCCGGGTCATAAAAAGCTCAAAAATGTACTTTTTTGACTGAAATAAAATGCTATGGGTTAAGTACAGGCTAAGGGATGATCAAGAGGATAAAGATCTATCACTAAGAGTAAGGATTCATCTGTAGATTAGCTCTTTAAATCTTGAATTTGCTCAGCAAAGGAGCAAGAGTAGCAAAACCCTCTACTTCGCTTTTGATAGAGTCAAAAGCTTTTCGATTCGGTACTCCTTTCTTCAAGAAATGAATAGCAAAATACTACAACAACAAGATACTAGGATCTCCCCAGCGGAGTCGCCAGTTTGTTGTGGGGAAAAGTATCCGATGCGGATGACACTAACCCTTTCTAAAGGTGACAGACTTTAGCAACAACTGAATGACAAAGTTTTCATGTTCATCTTTATGAAAGCACAGAGAGAATAGAAAGAGGATCAACCAACCTGGTGTCTTGCGCTTAGTCGATCCTTGTCCTTCTCGCTTTGTATCCCGTTCCCAGCTCTTTACTCTCCAAGCCGATCCAGCTACACACAGAATCTGCACAACAAAAGGGAGCAAACTACGAGATACAAGCAATCATAATTGAAGCATGGATTAGGTTGCATCAAATATACATGTAAACACAAAAGCATCTATGTAAAACAAGTATATAGAAGAACATGCAAACTTTATTGATAGAAAGTAACAGGGTTCCAGAGGAAGTTACAACCAATGATGTTGGCCCCAATCCAGCAGCACCTCCTCGGCAGCAAGAACTCTCTTCTTCACCTCTAGTAAAACAATCACCCAATAATCCTGGCAGTATACCAACAGCACCTCCTTGCTTATACAAAATTCCAGCCCCCTTTAGACCTCATAGAAGAGCTCTATATATAGGAGAGAAGAAGAGAGGATGAGTCAGCTTGAGGCTGGCATAGAGCTGACTAGTGTCCTCTCCCTCTTCAGTTAATCTTCAGTTCTTGAGTCCACTTGGAGATCCTTGGTTACACATGGTGATCAAGTACCTCTTACTCATCACAAGGCGAATCTGATGAACCAAGTGTCAGTTTGGAAGCTTCCTGGGCAATTGACACCTTGCAGGAGGACTGTGCCACTTGGCCAATCTCGCCCAGCGCAGGTAGCCTTCATTGTTTTTGACTTCCAGCGCAGGTACAGAGTGGGACAGTTGCAATACAGCGCAGAAGCTCAGTTAAGCAGCTGACATGATCCAAAATAAGCCTGTTCTGAAGTGTTTTCAGGTGGAGAACTGATTGGAAGTGCTGTTGATTGATGACCTTGTTCTTTTAGGGGTAAGAACAACATGTTTAGGGACTGAGGATCCCTGTAATTATCGACATTTCCTGCTCCTTGACGCGAGGCACAAAAATGTCTATAACACCCCCACAGCAAAATGGGCTACCATCCAGACACTCTTTTCCCTAGCAGCTCAGAACAGTTGGAAAGTCCATCAAATGAATGTAAAAACTATTTTCTTGAATGGAGATCTAAAAGAGAATGTTTTTATGTCCCAGCCTGAAGGATTTGTTGTGAAAGGACATGAACATAAAGTATGCAAACTTGTGAAATCCTTGTATGGCCTCAAACAAGCACCACGAGCCTGGTATGAAAAACTAACTGAGCATCTTCTCAAACTCAATTTCAAACATTATGATCTTGATGATGAAACTTTATTTGTCAAGAAAGTTGGAAAAACAGTTGTATATCTTGTGGCATATGTAGATGATCTTTTGATGACAGGGAACAATGAAAGCTACATTGCATCCATAAAGAAGGAATTGGGGAAAGGTTTTGAAATGACTGATTTGGGCTATGTTCATTACTATCTTGGTATTGAAGTAACTCAACATCCGAAGTCCATATTTCTTTCTCAAAAGAAGTACATTGGAGATCTGTTGAACAGGTTTGGCATGACAGAATGAAATCCTCTTACTACTCCAATGGAACAAAACTTAAAGCTCACATCCATTGAAGGAAAAGAATTTGAGGATGCAACAAAGTATAGAAAGCTTGTAGGAAGTCTCAACTACCTCGCTACTACCAGACCAAACATTTCATTTGTTGTTGGAATCCTCTCCAGGTTTATCGAAAAGCCTTGTGAGGGACATTGGTTTGCTACAAAAAGAGTTCTAAGGTACTTGAAGGGAACTCAAGACTTTGGAATCAAGTATACACAGGTGGACGACTTCAACTTGATTGGATACTCTGATTCAAACTTCAATGGAGACAAAGAAACTGGGGTATCTACTTCAGGTTATGCTATGAGTCTTGGACCAGGAGTTGTCTCCTGGAGATCACGCAAACAATCAGTTCCAGCAGATTCCACAATAGAAGCAGAATATGTGGCAGCAGTTGAAGTAACAAAAGAAATTGTGTGGCTCAGGAAAATTCTTGAAGATTTGTAGGTAAAACAAGTACAATCGACTCCACTCATGATTGACAATACCTCAACAATAAAGTTGGCCAAGAACCCAAAGTTCCATGATCGAAAGAAGCACATCAATACTAAATATCATTTGATTCAATATCATGTTGAGGCCAAAACAATCCATCTCTGCCATTGTTCCACTAATGAGCAAATTGCAAACATCTTCACCAAAGCGCTTGGAAGAGAAAAGCTTGAAAGATTCAGAATGATGCTTGGACTCACTAACATCCCTTTAGATTAAGGGGTGGAATGTTGACACCTAATCATCAGGATTGGGTGAATAAGTGTAACTGATGTAAATAAATAATGGAAAATATGAAGAGTCACCGGGAGATGAAATGAACAGTCTCTCCCTCATGTATATAATAAATACCAACCCGAATGAATATAACTAATTGCTTTTGAGGAGTTACTGCCTGGCCTGACAAAAAGATCTGAACCACATAATAATGGATCTGCTACTAATAACTTTTCTAAAATAGTTTTTCTCAAACTTCTTCAATTGGGAAAATTCCTAAACATAAGTGAGATAGTTTTATGGTGACTCCCTAAACGTGATCATTCGGATGAATGAGAAATCAAAGATAAAAAATCGCACTCTCCTTCCTTTGTATCAAAACATCATTAATGGGGTCAGGAATGTATCACATCTCTCCTTCTTCCATGTATATAGAGAAGGAAATCATGAAACCAACCTCCTTTCATAAAGAGGACTAGTGTTGGCTAAGGGTCAATGGGAATTTAATGAAAATAGGGAAGGAATGCTCAACCTTCTCTAGCTCCACCCATGAGAATAATTGATTTTTCTGTCAGTAGTGCCTCATTGATTTGATATGTACCTTAGCAGTTCCTTTCTCAAATGGAATTTTATGGAGAATTATATATGTTTTAAGGAGAATGTCTACATTCTGACTGAAGGATTCTTATCTCTATTTTTGTGGGGTGCATCAGTCTTTATCACACATAGTACTCTGGGATCTATTTGATTTTCTTTGCTATTCTTCCATACAGGTTCAGAGGTGGCTCAAGATACATATGAGACGTATATTTGGGCACTGGATGGTTGGCAAACAAGTTATTTTTTAGCTAGACAAAGTCAAATTTAGTGATTACTTTAATGAAGGAATAAACACATATTTTTTTTTAGCTTCCTTCGTTATATGTATATGTTCAATAATGGAAATTTTCATAGGCATCTTGGTTTCCCAGATCTCTTGGAATGCCATAAGCATATATGATATTGTATTTTGTTAAATCATAATGGAATACTATGTTCTTTTGTTTTGAATATGTGTGTGTGAGTTTGTGTATGTTTTTATGTTAGTTTGTTAATGTGATTCTCATTTTGGAGTAATTTATGGTCTAAGAAATGGTTTAGTCTAATTGTTATATTTTTTTGCCATTTTGCTAGAATTGTAGGATAAAATTCTTAGTGGTATTGTAATTTTTAATTTAAATTACATTATTGAATGTATAAAGAAATCAAGTCTTCTAAAAAACCATTTAAGAACTTAGATTTTACATATCATACAAGAACAAAATTACTAAAAATATGCCTTGAAAAGAGAAAAAGTGGAACATTTAGAAACCTTTACCTAGGGGTATCTAAGCCATCAAAATCACTTGGGATTAAATCTAAACCACACCAACTCTTAACATGGATATTTTTATTTTGAATATTCTCTCAACAATCATAATTTTGAACCTTGGCTATCTTAAAAAATAAAACCCTTAAAATCTAATATATTAAAAAATTTGACAAACACACACACACGTATAATTTAACTAATTTATATTTGATATTATACTCTATATACTTATTTTTGTGAATTTGATATATATATATATAAAAACTAGAAATAGCAATTAAGTTAGCCTCGTATTCACTTACATGGGGTCGATTTGGTTTACTGCCACTATGTTTCTAAATCTATAACTTGCCTCCTTCTTCTTTGTAAATTAGATTACTTCCAAGAGATTTGAACCTTGAATATTTTAGTTTACATAATACTTCATATAATAATGATCACCAACTAAACTATGCCCAAAAAAAATATTTTATATAATTTATAAATAAATTATATTTAATAAAATTAATTAACATTTGTTTTAAAAAAAATAACTTAACAATAAATAAATAATATAAGTATTAGTCATTTCTCCTTAATTAAAAAATGACATTCAAAATAAATCGTCGGTGAAAACATCAAACTTTTTTAACAATATACGCTCATTAAATTTTATTAGTCGTCGTCTATTCCATTGAAGCATACCAATAGATTCTTTGGCAACACTTAAATTTCTCGTCGGAGCAAATGAATAAATGTAGTACTTTATAGATGAACAGTGATCACGGTTCCCCTCGGAGGAAATGAATGAATGTAATACATTATAGATGAAGATAGTTTTATAGTTTTCGGTAATTTATATAAAATAATATAAGGGAAGATATAAGCATGTGTACAGGAGTTAGAATTAGAGCAGATACTATTAGTTTTCAAAAAGAAAATTGAACGATCTTTCTATGAGTTTTTGTGTTTATTTATTTTTCTATTCTCAAACCATTCACATTCAAGTGATTTGAATCAGTAGAGGTTCAGTTCTATTGTATTCTATTGCCTGGTTTTATTGTGAGTTATTTATTTGTTTAATTGTGTGGTTTCATCCTCTATTCATGCAACTGATATAAATAAATAAAAACTCGAGATTTGAAAAGGTACATAGTACCAGATGTGTATTATGCTTTAAGTTTGAAATATAATCTTTTTGGTATTTGGAAATTTATTAAAAAAATAAAAAGGGATATAATGTAATTTTTAAGAGACGTGATTATTTTATATATAATAAATGGTCTAGTAAGATGTTAACTGCAACAATAAAAATAATGAAGAATAAAATGTATTTTCTTACCATCAAATATAATCGACGGAATAACTCATTTGCTCAAAAGGAAATTTATGAGAATATTTTTTTTATTATGGCATTTGAATTTAGATCATTTACATTTTCATGGATTTAAACTATTACACTAGTAAAATATGGTCAAGTGACTATTGCCCAATTAAGATCCAACCAATTTATGTGAGACATGCATTCTAGCAAAGCGATAAAAATACATTTTTCCTAAGGATGTCTCATAGAGCAAGGGCCCCATTGCAGCTTGTTCATAAAAATCTATGTGGTCTAAAACAAACCTAATTACTTGAAGGAAGTTACTATTTCTTAACTTTCATAGATGATTATAGCGCAATACTTGGGTCTATTTTCTTGAAAAAAAATATGACACAGTGTAGATAATTCAAGGTAATGGTAGAAAAGAAAAGTGATCATTAGATTAAAGTGTTAAGATTAGATAGAGGAGGTAAGTATGATTGAAAAGATTTTCATAACTTCTGCAAGCATCATGGGATCAAAAGATAGTTCACAACAATGTACAGAATACAACAAAATGGTATAGCTAAGAGGAAGAATAGGGTCAAAATGAATATGTCTAGAAGCATGTTAAAGGAAAAACATTTATCAATTTTTTTATGGAGAGAAGTAATAGCTTGCTAAGTTTATGTTTTGAACAAATATCCCACTAAAATTATAAACAACAAAGTTCCATGAAGTGTGGACAGATATGATTTTTAGTGTAGAATACTTTACAGTATTTGGTTGTGTGGCATATGCTCATGTGGCCAAAGAGTTGTGAAGGAAGCTAGATTATAGAAGTGGAAAGTGCATTTTTATTGAGTACAATTATGACTCCAAGTCAATAAGAAATAAATTGTCAATTATCAAATATTTAGAATTTAAAGAAAATGAAACATGGGTTAAACATGGGATGGAAACATTGACAAATCTATAATAGTTGGAGAAACAATACCTTAAGTAGAAGACAAGGCAAAGGAATAATTTGTTAAAAGAAGATAGCAAGGTTCACAAACCGAATCATCAACTAAAAGCACTCCAAGAAATCCAAGACACTCTATTCAAGGTGAATCATTTAGTCTAACTACTTAGTCTACTCCTACTACTCAATCAAGTAACGATTCTATTCCTACAATTGATTCCTTAAGGTCTAGAAAGACTAGAAGTTTGAGAAAATTTTATGAAGGCTTATATGTGAATTCAAATTTTGCATTGTTTACTTGTTAACCCATATGTTTTGAAGAAGCAACAAAAAATAAAAATTGGGACAAAGCAATGCATGAAGAGATGGATTCCATAAAGAAGAATGATACATGGGATTTAGTAGAATTTCCTAAAGGTAAAGATTGCACAACTATAAAATGGGTTTACAGAATAAAGCTCAATGAGAAATGTAAAGTTTAAAAGTATAAAGATAGATTAATAGCAAAAAAAATTTCATAGCAATGTAGAGAGGATAATGGTGAGACATTTATGCCAGTTACAATTTTAGATACAGTTAAAGTTGTCTTAGTCATAGTACATAAAAACATGTGCAAAGTTCATTAGATGGATGTAAATTCAGTGTTGTTAAATGGAATTTTTGAAGAAAAAGTGGATCTAGAGCAACCACCAGTATCTTTGATAAATGGGCACAAAGATAAGATATACATGTTGAAAAAATATCTCTATGGACTTAAGCAAGCTCCTAGAGCTTGGCATAGCATGATTGGTTCATATGTGATTTGTGGTGGATTTAGCAAAAAAACAATGATCCTACATTGTATGCAAAGGTGAATGAGCAAGAACAAATTCTAATTATTTGTTTGTGTTGATAATATAATCTTCATGGGGAATCTATTAGTAGAAAAGTTTAAATTCACTATGAGGCATGAATTTTCAAATGCGGAATGAATGAGATTCCTTCTTGATACTGAAGTCATCAAATAGATTTAGGTTAAAAATAAAAATTCAAGGTATGTCATGGATGTGTTGAAGAGGTATGGGATGATGAACTATAAACTAACACAAACTCCAATTACAATATGAATAAATCTTAGTGAAATATAAATAAGATGCAACATAAATCTAACTCTACTAAAAAGATTGATTGATAGTCTTATGTATTTCATTAAAACTAGAGTACACATTATATATATTGTTAATTTTATTACCAAGTTCATGGAGTTTCCAAAAGATTCGAATTGGAACATATACATGATATATTATAGTGTAATAATATCGCAATGATGACTAATTTTGCAATTATTATAAATGACAAAAAGATTATTCCAGTGTATGTTTTTCATCTTATTTCAATTGTTACAATCTCATTATTTGAAATAGATAATTAGTAACACTAACAATAGTCTAATTACATGGATTATTGAGTCATCTATTTAAAAAACAGGACCAACTAAAAGTGTACCTTATATATATTAAAGCATGGTAAGCATATTGATATCACATATCACTTCATTGGTAAATAATGTAAAAAGCTATTGTAATCTTGTAAATTGAAAGAACAATTCGTCGACACATTCACAAAGCCACACATCAAAATTGTATGAGTTTCATGGACAAAATTTAAGGATGGTAAGCGGTTAAAGCATAAATAGAAATAATTGTTCCCAATTAATTTTTAATTTCGCAATTTGGTTTCCTCCTGTCCATCGATTCATAAGGCGACGACTACGACTATTTGACCCAATTAAATGAATATTTGTTATTTGGTTCACTCATTGCTCCAGGGAAGCATAACCAATCGATTCTTTCACATCAGCTAAATTTGTTATTTAGCTGATGAATCCGATGTAATACATAGATGAATGTATATTTAGAATACTTGGATGCAGGATAATGATTTTTCTTATCTGATATTGCCGTTGGCGTCTCTCACTCCCGAGGTCCACCCCAATTCAGAAGGCGGCGACGACCACTAATTCATCACATTAGATGACTCCTTTTTATTTGATTCATTCATTGAGCCGAGGAACCACGGCCAGACGATTCTTTCACTAGCTAAAACGAATGAATGGATCTTAATGAGACTACAATTACGTAAACATCACACGACAATTACTTTCACATGCGCTAAATTTCTCCGTGGAACGAATGAATGGATCTTAATATACCCTCCAAGAATCCTGATCTATGGAAACATCAAACATTAATTACTTTCACATGCGCTACATTTCTCCGTGGGACACAAGAATTGATTTTAATATACGCTCCAAGAATTCTATATCACGCATCAATTTCTCCGTGGAACAAATGAATTCTGACCCATGGAAACATCAAACCTCAATTATTTCTCCGTGGAAAAAATGAATTGATCTTATTAATATACACTCAATTATTATTATTAATTTTTTCATTAAAGCTGAGTGGAGGGAGGAAATATTGAGTAAAACATGTATTAGAGATATGTGGATGGAGGAAATATCAAGTAAAATATATATCATATGTTTTCTTTTATGTTTATTAATCCTTCACACTCTCACAATATAGTGGAGGAGGGAAAATATTAGGTAAAACAAGTTAGTCATATTACATAGTAAGTAAGATACATAACATGTTTTACTCAATATTTTCCTCATCTAACTCTTATATATATATAAGGGTGGGGTAAAATAATGGACAAAATATAATACATTATATATTTTGTCCATTATTTTACCCTCACAATCTTATATAGCCTTTATATATGATAGTTGGGGTTGGGGGGATAATGGGGAAAATATAATCCCCCACCCATATGGAGGTTAGGCGGGCAAAGGGGCGAATAATAGGAAAAATATACAAAATAATGGTGAGGGTGAGAATAACCAATAGGTAAAGAGGGTATGGGTGTGAGGGAATAATAGGAAAAATATAATCCCCCCACCCTCATAAGGGTGGAGCAAGGCGCTGTGAATGAGATAATGAGAAAAATGTATTAGATAAGGTTGAACGTCACAAGAAATATCAATTAAATTATTCCCACCACCCCTACCCTATATCTCATATATTTTTCTTGCACCTTTGAGCTCCTCACTCATAGGGGTGGAAGACTATATTTTTCCCATATTCCACTCCTCCCCAACCCTCTACCTAGTATTTCCATCCACCCCCACCACTACCTCATATATTATTGGAAAAACATAATATTATAATAATATTATGTTTTTCCCAATATTTTCTATACATGGATGGGAGAAATATTCGGTAAATTATAATATTTATGCAATATTTCCACCACTTTCACCCTCATAATTATGTTTTTCTCTAAATTTCCCAAGTAGGGGTGATAGAAAAGATTGGTTAAATTATAATATTTTTCCTAATACTTCCCTAACGCAACCCTTATATGCCCACCCTTATATATGAGGGTAAGGGTGAGAGTGGGTACTGGGGAAAATATTAGAAAAGACGGTTTTATTATAATATTATGATTTTCTCTATAATATATATGGGTGAGGGTGACACTGACATAGGGGGAAATATTGTGTAAATTATGAGCATGAAAGTGTTATTTATGTTGAAAAAATGGAGCAAGAAAGACTCAATTTGACTTTAGCCTTAGTTAAATTGAGTAAATCAAATTTCCACATTAATAGAACAACTTGGAGGCAGTTAACCTGTGTGACATGGCGCTTGTCACTCAATTAGCTCAGTAAATTTGAGTTAGAGGTCTTAGAGTTCAGTTATGCATGTGTGATTGCTAAATTTTAGTGATCTAGTTCAGTTATTTTCAGTTAACTAACCTCTAACTATTGTTAGAGTCAGTTGAAGGTTACTTGTGTAGTGGGACAATAGTCTATTTCAGAGATTTGTTAGCTAACTAATCGATCAACCTCAAAATAGATAGTGCATGCAAACAATCTGAGTTCCTCAGCTGAAGTGGAGATGACAAGGAAGTGTAACAAGCAGTTGTAAACTAGTTTGAGTGTACAAGTGTTGCATGCGATCATATGATCAATCCTTGGGAATTGTGCAAGCAATTAGAGGAAAATTCCTAAACAATAGGGGCAAATTTCCTGAGGAATTTTGCAAGGAAATTAGAGCCTTGGTGAGCTGATATTTGGCTAAGTGTTTGCCAAAGTCTGTCATTGAGTAGGAAAACATTTATTCTTTTGTAGGTTTAGCTCAAAGATGGAGTTAGCAATTGTAATAGTTTCTCTATTCAACTAATTAATGAAAAGAGGCTTGAGGGGTTTTCCCCAGTTGGGTTCCCCTAGAAATCACTGTGTATTTGTGGTTTTTCTTATTGCATAGCTATGCATGTTGTTATATATTGTGAATTTGATTCTGTGGATTAGTAGAGTAGAATTGTGTCTCATAACTTTTAGTTAGAATTCTTGAGCAGTTGCAATTTCTATCAAATTTCTACATGGTATCAGAGCCCTGAATTCACATTAGAACTAGTATTTCGAACTTTCCTCTCAAGAATTTTGAATTTGCAGACTTCTTGTAGCAGTTTTTCTTGAGGATCAGGAGAATATCTTTCAACGGGCTAAGGTATGCCCTAGAGGGCAGCTTTAATTTCATAACCTAGAAATATCGAATGGAAGCAATGCTCGATGACAATGGTGTATTAGAATATGTTAAAACTGACATTGCAAACCTCCATAGTCATATGCACAACAATTAGCCCAATGGAAGGAGGATGCTGCAAAGACTAGGAGAATTCTACTAGAAGATGTGAGGGACCATGTGGTCTCAAATTTCCATGGCAAAGAGAAACATTTGTTATGTGGAAGCCACTGACTTAGCTATTCAAAAATAACAATGACCATAGAAAATTGTCCTTGAAATACAAACTTTGAAACATTAAAATGAAAAATAATGATACTATTATGTAATATCTCACTAGATTTACACAAGTTCGGGATGAGCTTGGAGGGGTTGGTGTGACTGATCCAGAAGATGACCTGGTGAGCCTAGTTCTTCTAGGCCTTCCAAAATTATGGCACAACAACTAGGGCTCTATGAATGGAAGGGAAAAATTACCAAATTGGGAATGACTGTGGTCCGATTTGGTTCAAGAAGAGTTCAGGAGAAGTAAGCAGGATGGAACTTCATCTAGAGCATAGGATGAAGAAAATTTTGCCTTGGTTCGAAAGGGGAAGAAGGTAAAAGGGAAGAAGAACCAAGGCAATCCTGAATCCAACCAAAATAATGGCAAGATGAAAGACTTGTGCAAGATCATGTGCTTCCACTGCCACAAGTTCATTTACTATGCAACAAAATGTCCACACAAGAAGTCTACTAGGAAGCCTTGAAGAGGAGCAACAGGTGAAGTAATGGCTTCACAATTCGAATTAGACTTCACCCCAATAGCATGCATGGCTAGCACTGTTATGGGGAGTGTGTGGTACCTTGATTCTAGTGCCTCATTACATATGAAAGGGTGCAAGGCATTTTTCAGTAGCCTGGATGAGAAGGATCTGTAGATGCATAGAAAAATGGGGGATGATGGGAGGTACAATGTAATAGGAATTGGTATTTCCACCTTTGAGAGGGAGAAAACCTCTCCTCTTCCACTCAAAGATGTTATGTTTGTACCTGGGTTGAAAAAGAACCTCATCTTTGTAGAAGTTTTGGATGATCATCGCTATGACGTAATTTTCAATAAAGGGAAAGCCTTTCCTAGACACATAGATACTGTGCAGGTGAAGGAGATCGGGGTTCGACTGAAGAACCTATACAAACTAGAGGTGGGAGATTGTGCTACATTGAGCATCAAGGCTGATAAAGTTCCAAGTAGAGATATTGGTGAACTCTGGCATAGGATATTATGTTATCTACACCATGGTGCCTTAAAGATCATGCAACAAATTACCCTCAACCTCCCTAAAGGCTCCCTTGACCAACGGGACATCTGCAAGGGTTGCACATTGGGGAAATATGCTAAATCCACTTTCCATGATCGTGAGAGCAGAGTAGATGAAATCTTGGAGCGAGTCCACTCTTATGTTTGTTAACCCTTTACTATAGCCTCCACAGCAAGACATAAGTAATATCTTATTTTTATTGATGATTTCTTTGAAAAGTGTTGGATCTTCTTCATGTTGAAGAAGGATGAAGTTTCCTCCAAGTTTTTTGAATTCAAGGCATTGATGGAGAAGGATATTGGGAAGAAGGTGAAGGATCTTAGGAGAGACAATCAAGGTGAATTTATTTCGCATGTCGTCAAAGATTCCTATGCGAAAGAGTGCATTCCAAGAGAGTTGAAAACACCCCATAACCCACAACAGAATAGGGTAGCTCAAGAGTAGAACAAGAGAATAGTGGGACAAGCAAGGGCCATGCTGCATGATCAGGGGTTTCCATTGCATATATAGGCAGAAGCATGGAACACCACGGTCTACTTACATAAATAGAGTCCTCACAGTGTTCTTGGCATGATCACACCAGAGGAAGATTTCTCTAGGAGAAATCCTCATGTGTCTCATTTCATAATTTTTGGAGATTTAGTTTTATTTCCATGTCTCCAAGGATTCAGGGAAGAAACTTGTAACACAATCATCCTACATTTACCCAGCTTAACCAATTTGCTAGGGTAAACATGTGACAAGAGAATACTATGATGTGATTCAACTCCCGATGTATAATTAACGAAGTGGAATCAATAAAAAAAAAGGACTTTGACCTTCAACACATGCTACAAAACCTTCAAGAGCCAACTATCCCTTCCAGGTGACCAACCCCTGAGGAAAATTTCTTTTTCACTGCCCTAGAGCCTCAGTTTCTCCCATGACAAGGCATGCATTCGATTGGGACCCTCCAGTCGCCCCCACAACAAGGCATCCAAGCAATTTTGGCATTTTTCAGGCAGTTCTATTCCAACAACCACGGATTTTGTGCTAATTTTCAGGGCCAAGGCTTATGCCACTTCATAAAATTTCATGAAACTTCCAAAAATGACAAATAACATAGAAACAAGGATACTAATGAAAAAAATTAATCAATGAATTGAATGGGACCCTTCTAGCCATGAAAGGAATTTCGTCAAACATATCACATATATGTCATATACAGGTCATAACAACAGATGTGAGCATAGGGGTCTCATACTAATATATGATTTGTAAGGAAGCATTGATTCCTTATAAAAATAGTTGTATTACCATATATTAGGTCATATATTCATTGTTCATTCATTTTCTAATCAAAACACAAGGAGATCCATACATCAAGACTAGCATAGAACATCATCAGAACCAACATATATTCAACGTAGCTAACAAATATATAACAACCATAAAAACAACATATGAACAAGTATATTTACCCATCAAATACAAGAGGATAGGAGCTATTATTAACATATGAAAAATGCAACTAGGTCTGGGACTTCCACGTACCACCCGACCATAGATTGGCTAAACCAAATCTTTCTTTCAGCCAATCACCCCCGTGCCATATTCTAAGCATGAATATGGGATCTCATGGAACAAATCAAAGAAAACAAAACTAAGGCTTCCAGAGGGCAAACCACCTCAACCCTCAACTAGTGATTCCACCTCACAGTTAGACCTAACTAACCATCACCATATTTGTATCTACCCAATATGTCTAGGGCTCTAGAGCTTTTGTTCCAACCAGGGCTTCCAGGACTAGTAACTCAATCCACAGTTGTTGTCGGGCTTCCAGAGCATTTTCCCAACCAGGGCTTCCAGGACTAGTAACTCAACCCACCAAGGGCTTCTAGTGAATTTTTCCAACCAGGGCTCTAGGACTAATAATTCAACCCAAGCTATTACAGGGCTTCTAGAGAACTTATCCAGTTAAGGCTTCTAGGAACTAGTAACTCAACCCATTGTCATAAGGAACATGAGAACCAACCATAAAATAAAAGGAAAGACACCCATAACACCAAGGCTATCCAGCACATGGAAAGGATAGGAAAATCCACCATTAATCTAGGAAATCCTCCATGCCAATGAAAAATCCTAACCAAGAAACCACATGCATGTGCCATCCATGCCAAAACTAGCAAAGAAATCATACATGTGACTCAGTACCTGCAAGAAAAACCCATTGTAGTTGTTGTTCTCGATGTCCTCTTGTGATTTACTGCTCTTATTTTTCCTTCTTGCTCCAAATCCCAAGTATGTTGCACTCCTCCAAGAGTGCTCCAAGAAAACTCTAAGTGTCCAAGAGTATGCGAGAGAGAGTACAAAATGAGAGCTCCAAAATTGAACTAGCAAAAAGCTAAAAACTGATCCTCATAAGATTTTTATTAATGAGGCCTATATTTTCTTCATTTTCCATTATTTTTCCTTCATTTTGCTTCTCACATGCAACCTATGACCTTTCACCTCCCTTTTCTCCTAATTTCCTTTAATTTCATAAATAAAATTCCAATTAATGCCACTTTTCCTTTCCAAATCCTTTACCATTTCCTTTGCCAATTTCCATATCCAATAATTAATCACAACTGATCCCCATCACTATGTTTTTTCCCAGCATTCATCTTGGAATACGTGTCCCATGACCATGGTTATTATTTTTCCTTTATTAACTTTATTACATGGATTTTTGACCACGGTTGTTACAAAACCCTCCCGCTTTGGGGAACACCATCATCGATGTTCAATGATGCCTACAAACAACAATAATTTTGAAAAACAAAACATATTTCCCATGGAGGTTTATAACTTCGCTCGTTGCAGTATTTACAATGATCACCCTATTGAGAAGAAAACCAACATGAGAAACATAACCACATGACAAACATAGCAACATGACACCCATACTGCTTATTGGAGCTTTATAACACAACTTGTGGTAGTATTTACATCCATATACATATACATTTATACCAAACATCACAACAAAACATATGCCAAAAACAAGCGCTCAACCAATGAATAGAGAAGGATACATGGCTCGCATATGATCCATCAAGTCCCATGTAACTTCATCGGGACTAAAGTGCTTCCACTGCACTTTAACCTACTCGAGTTTTGGGTTCTGAAGGATGAACATATTTGTTTGAAAAATGCATTGAGGTTTCGACTAAAATTCCCCTCATAGTTCCACATGCAATACAAACTAGTCCATCACATGATCAACATATTTAACATACTTCTTAAGAAATGAGACATGGAAAACATCATGGAATTTCAAAGTCGGAGGCAGTGAAATTTGATAAGCTACTAGTCCAACCCTCTTAAGAATCTTGAAAGGTCCATAAAACCGAGGTGCTAGCTTAGCACATGATCCAATCCTCAAGGAGCTCTTCTTGGGATTCATGTATAAGTACACCTATTCCCCAACCTGTAACTCCTTAAACAACCTGTTCTAATCTGCATAACTCTTCTATCTATCCTATGTTTCCTTCAGATTCTTCTTGATTACCTACATTTCATATTCCATCTCTACCAACATGTTGGGTCCAATCAATAACCTATTCACTAGATCACTCCAACTTATGGGATTACTACAATTCCACCCACACAATGCCTCAAACGGACTCATCCTCAAATATTCCTGGTACCCATTGTTTTAAGAAAACTCAATTAGTGTAATATTCTCTTCCCACTTCCATGGATGATGCATCACATACATCCTCAACATATCCTCCAATATCCTATTGACTCTCTCTCTCTTTCCATCTATCTATCAATGATAAGTTGTACTGAATACCAAATTTGTACCCAAACCTGCAAGTAAGTCCTCCCATAATCTAGAAGTGAAATTGGCATCCCTGTCTCACACAATTTTATTCAATACACAATGTAACCTCACTACATCACTGATGAATACATGTGCTACATCATTAGCTGAATATGTAAACTTCATTACAATGAAGTGTGCTACCATTGTCAACCTGTCAACCACAACCATAATATAATCATGTTGTGTAGATGTCCTCAGAAAAACTGTAATGAAATCCATGGAATTGACCTCCCATTTCCACTTTGGAATCAGAATCGGATATAGTAGACCACCTGGATTCTTACACTTTGCTGTTACATATTGACAATCCAAGCATCTAGCCACAAAATCTGCCACTTCCTTCTTCAAGTTCAACCAATAGTAGAACTTCTTCAATGTTGTCAACATCTTCTGATATCTTGGGTGACCTGAATATGATTTAGCATGGAATTCCCTTAAGATAATATTCTTGAGCTCACTATTTTTCGACACATATATCCTGTGCCTAAATCTTACCAAACCATCTACTGTAAGATGATAGTCCACATCCTGATCACCGATACCCTATTGTAACATGTGCATAAGCTCCCTATACTAATCATCCTAGTGTCCTTCCTGCAAGATTTGATCCCATAAATATGTCCCATAAGAACTCATAGTTGCTATGTGATTTACCTATATCTTCTTGCTAAGAGCATCTGCAACCATGTTATCTTTACCTTTAATGTACCTGATCTCAAAGTTGAACTCACTGATCATGGCCAACCATCTAGATTGTGTAGCATTCAGATTTAGTTAGTCAAATAGATACCTCAATCCACTGTAATCACTCATCAAGATAAGTTGACGGTCAAGAAGATAGTGCCTCCATATCTTCAAAGCATGGATAAGCGTTGCCAACTCAAGATCATGTGTTGGATAATCCTACTTGTGCTCATTAAGTTTCCTTGATTTATAGCTTACTATCTGTCCTTCTCACATAAGTACTCCACTGAGCCCTCTCTTATAAGCAACCATACATACCACAAACTCTTTTTCTAGATCTACGATCTTAAGAACTAGAGCATTTGTCAACAACTACTTTAACTACTCAAAATTGGCTACACATTCCTATGTCCATTCAAATTTATTACTTTTTCTTTGCAACAATGTAATAAGATAAGAAATCTATCAAAACTTCCTCAGGAACCTCTTGTAGTAACCTGTTAACCCCATGAATGATAGCTCTTATCTTTTTTAGATCCATTGTTACGCCTTCCTTGGAAACCACATGTCCCAAGTAATGTACCTCTATCTGGAAGAAACTACATTTGTTAAGCTTAACATACAACTGATGCTCTCTCAACAATCTCAATAATACTAAATGTTTGGCATGTTCTTCTTCATTCTTAGAATATACCAATATATCGTAATTGAATACAATAACAAACTTATCCAAATAAGGATGCAACACACTATTCATCAGGCACATAAAAATAGTTGTAGCATTAGTCAAACCAAATGGAACTACAACAAACTCATAATGCCCATACCTGGTTAGAAAGATGTCTTATAGATGTCCTCTTCCTTAATGCATACCTGATGGTATCCTGATCTTAGATCAATCTTCAAGAACACTGTGTCTCCCTTCAACTAGTAAAACAAATCATCAATCCTCAACAACAGATAACTATTTTTTATGGTCACCTTGTTAAACTACCTATAATCAATGCATAACCTAAGAGAAACATCCTTCTTCTTCAGAAGAAACACTGGTCCACCCCAAGGCAATACACTGAGCCTAATGTATCCCTTGTCAAGAATTTCCTTCAATTGTAACTTCAACTCCACCAACTCTAGTGTCCTCATATTGTAAGGTGCCTTTAATGTTGGCGGTTCCCCCGATACCATCTCAATAGAAAATTTGACTTCCTTATGAGGCAGAAAATATAAAATATCTTCCAGAAACACATCCCGAAACTTTTGTAAAACAAAATACCTGCTCAAGACATTTGTGTCCTCAAATTACTTACCTTTTTCATTGGAAATATCCACTGTGAATAACACACACCCTTTCCTATGATTGTGCTTCACCTGTATACTTGTCACCATTCTAATTGATGTTGCCTTCTTCTTACCCTGCAAGACTCTTTGTTCCCCATTGTCATCCAGACACTCAATAGCCTTGTCATAACAATCCACCTTGGTCCTATGAAGATACAAGCAGTCCATGCCCAACAACATATTATATGATCCCAACGCCAGTACATTCAAATGTGTTGATGTAGGGATACCACTCAACTGAAATGCATAATCTCTTACCGAGTGATGAACACTCTTCTTTGTGCCTGTAGCTAACTGCACTAACCAAGATTCTGCATGCACTTCTTTATTAAAACCACACTTATCCACTAGGTCATGGTTAACATACCTATAATTAGATCCAGGTTCAATAAAAAGAAAAATAAATTGATCAAAAAGCTTACCGTACACCTCATCAGTCATATATCCCATCTTTATCTCAGAGAGCTCTTTTTCCGGTCGTTATAGTATCTCTTGGATAGATACTTCTTCTTGAATAGTCTCTCGAACTCATTTTAAGTCAACTCCTCTTCATGAATACCTCTGACATTATTTACATATTCACACCAGATATTTGCTTTACCTTTAAGACTTAATGTCATTATCCTAGGCTTCGTGTTTGCTGAGTAATCATGCAACTTGAAGAACTTGTTCATCCCAAGCAACCATGCTTCAGCATCCTGTGACTTCTTCATTTCCCCATAAAATGTAGGTGGCTTTTATTTCTTGAACCCATACAGACAATATCCCCTGTGACTCCTCTTGTAAGGATGATAATGACGATGACCATGATACTTGTCTGAACCAGAATTAGAGTAAATCCCATGTCAAATCCTTGTCTATCGGGTGTATCCAAGAATCTTCCATATCTGACTGTGTCATCACTATCCAACTTGTTCCCAGCATGTGGCTTGCTACCATATGATCCATTAGTCCTATCCTCATGACTGTGAATGATTATAAGTGGTCCATGTCTTTGCAAGTCTAACAAGCTCTAAAGGATCACCGCATTAACCTCTGCTTGTTTCTCCTATGCCCTAGTAAGTCTCTCTTGTGATTGAATGATTCGGTCATTATCTTCTTTGAAAATCCTTATTTCTTCCTTCTCTGATACACATATGTAATCGACATGTATGCATGACCAACACACACTGCCCATCTAGTCCAAGGGGTGATCCATGCTCTGATACGACTCTGTAACACCCTCAATTTCCGTTTGGGGTAGCTCAATTGTCAATGGCCATGGAAATGAAGTCTCACGGAACCATAAGCCTTGGGTTCAATAATTGTGTTATCCCCCCAATCGGGGTGAGAAGTTGGACATCATGAAGATGTAGTCCTACCAAACTTACAAAAAAAAGATAATATTTTCCTTGTAAAACCCAAGGGCCAAGAACTAGGGAATCTTGGCTAGGGTCTTAACATCCTGCTTCAAAGTAAAATTCCACTCAATACAATGTTTAATAAAGTGTAATCAATTTTCAATGACAATATCATCAAGAAGAGATTAATACAATCACAAACATTCCACATTTTTTGGGCCACAAATAACCTCTAAACTTGACCATAATAGGTGTAATTATAAGATATTAGAGTGAAAGACCTTGCCAATGGTTTTCTCACATCAAGTGGAAATTTAAGAGCATTTAAATTCCTCTAGAGTACCTAATAAATTTAATTATATTCATCGATTTCCCTAATCACTCATTTGTCAGATAGGTCTTGTGCCTATGTGGGGACCTTCAAGCTATCCATGTCTCTACAATCCTTTAAGGTACAACACAAATCATTTACTGTGAAGTCCTTTGGCATGATAATTTTTGTGAAACAAAAAGTTTCATAGATTCTTCTTCATGCTTTGATGTGATTTCATTAGCGTATATCAAATCATTCAAAACTCCAAATCCAACTAGTGAAGAAGCATCATTTAATATTTTGTACATATAACAATAATTCTTTTGTAGCTAACTTCTAATATGCTAAGTTAACTATGCATATTTAAAAATCATGTGGATACATTGAAACTATTTAATCTAATATATTTGACAATGTTTTGGTATTTCAAAAATCTTGAATAGATGAAAATTTGTTAAATTTAGAATTTCATTAGCATAGATACATACATACATACATATATCCATTCCATGGGTAAAATTATTCATAATGAATCTAAATGACAACCAAGCCAATTTTTCTTCCCCTTTGGGATGTTCTAAGGACTTGTTTCAAATTACTCAATTATTATTATAAGATGAATATATTGGCTTCACCTTCCAGTATTTGGGAAACATGGCGCATGCGCAGTGTGTTCTCTAGCTCTGGGTGACAACACAATGACACCAATTTCAACACCTTCTTCGTCTCGCCCACATCATAGTTGTCCTTCCCCAGCTTTGTATTCGATGCCTCCAGCAACCTCTTCTCGTTGTACAGCTCCCATGCCCATTCCACTAAAATCATTTGCTTGGCATCCATTGATAGATCCATGGGCCTCCTCCTGCATGCCACTTCCAACAGAAGAACCCCAAAACTAAATACATCTGAGCTGGGAGTGGCCTTCCCAGTGTATATGAGCTCCGGTGCTATGTACCCCAATGTTCCGACCACATGAGTCATCCAAGGATTCTCACTCTGATCATACAGTCGAGCGAGGCCCATTCAGCTCAGAATCCAGAAGTACATTGCTTGCCATGATGTCTCTGTGGATGACCATTTTCTCCCATCCCTCATGCATATACAATAGTCCTGCTGCCACACCTTTCAAGATCGCGTACCGTCGAGGCCACGACAAGACTATGGTTGGGTTTCCAGATATCAAATTATCCAAGCTTTCGTTAGTCATATAGTCGTAAACTATGAATAATTACTTTTCCCTCCAGCACCAGCCTCGGAGATGGACCATATTCCGGTGTTGTAGACGCCTCATGCTCGAGATCTCTACGATGAACCCTTTCATTCCCTCCATGAACTCCTTCGTTATGTGCTTCACTATGACTTCTTGGTTGCTGCTGGGGAGGACACCCTTGTAAACTTTGGCAAAACCACCTTGTCCCAAAACATTATCACCGCGGAATCTGCTGGTGGCGATGCTGAGCTCATTGTAAGTGAATCTATGGGGCCAGTACTCCTCCTCCTATTCTTCGATCGTTTCCCTGTTTTTATCTCTTTTGAGAACCAAGGTGGCCACGGTGACGCCGACTATGAATGCCCAGCATGATGAGAACCAAGGTGGCCACGGTGACATCGACTATGAATCTCGGGTCCAAAAGTTTGGAATACATGTTAGCAAGTGAAGGGAGACGCGACACATTGACGGGTGGCACCGTGCCTTCGTTGGTGAAGCTCCACACCATAACATAAGGGCCTTTCACTAACATCTCTTTTAGAACACTGTGAAGATCAATTTTCATAGATATTAATGGCCTGTGCGGTCTCGGCAAGCCGACCAACGTGATGGTCATGTTGAGGCGGCTTTGATGATGATTGTAATCGATCTAGGCCTGTACGTTCTATCCATTCTTTAGGCTCAGTCCATGGAAGCTTTCCACACCATCCCAATGTTGGGAAATTTTCTGTTTAATTCCAAAACAAAAATATGAACAGAGAGTAATACTCTGTTTTGCCACAGGATCGAAAATTTGTTTCCAGAGGACAGAGATTTAACAACACACACAAAAGAACTTTGTATTGATTAATAGACTTCCTGTTACAAAAAGGGATCTTCCTCTTAACAGAGGGATTACACAAGAACACTTCCAGTTCCACAAAAAAAAAAAAAATTACTCTATCTCTCCAGAAAATTTTACACTGATGTGTGTAAAAATTTTCTTTACATTCATTGCTGTAAAATAAAATCTTCTCGTTTCATTCACACTGCTGCAAATTTCATTTCAACAACAAAAAAAAATTCCTCTCACACTGCTGCGCATATTTCATATTCAACTAACAACAAAACAGGGGATTCGCTGCTCCATTCATTCCCTTTCGTTTTCACTCAATGAAGAAAAAAAAAACTTACACGGTTGTGTGTTTCATTACATTACATATTCAAATGAACAACAAAAAAAAATATAACAATACGTCTTCCTATGCCCATACTTCTCGTGGATTAAAAAAAATAAAACTAAAAGGTTTTACCTATATTCTACGAACTGGAGTAAATACCATTAATTACTTCACTGAAACAAATGGCGGTCAAACCCAAAACTTCACGTCAACTCCATGTTGCTGTAGGCCTGTACGCAGCTTGGTTTCAATCGACGGTGGACAACCTTCATCTCAATCGAACGGCTATCTCTCAGTCAAGCCACACGACCATTACACTCCGATGAAAAGAGGTTTTGGAAAATGTACTGAGGACACACGTCAGATGGTGATTGTATCACTGCCCCTCTCGAGAATACCACTGTCTGTGAAAAGGCGGTGCGATAAATGGCTCAGCGGTTTTCAGCTGCACGGCAATTGAAATTATATTTTCAACACTCCCCTTTAATTTCAACTGCTGGGTTATCAGTCATACCCAGACATTTCCTCAAAAATTCAAAACTTTTATGTCCCAATGGTTTGGTCAGAATATTTGCAACCTGCTCCTGAGTTCTGCAATGTTCTAAGACAATTTCTCCACTGTTTACCAATTCCCTGATGTAATGAAACTTTGTGTCAATGTGTTTCATTCTCTTATGAAACACATAATTCTTGGATAATGCAATAGCTGAGCTATTTTCACAAAAAATCACAGTTCCTTTTACTTGCTCTTGGCATAAGCTCCTTAACATCCTTCTCATCCAAACTGCTTGACATGCTGTTGTTGTAGCTGCCACATATTCTGCTTCTGCTGTAGACAATGCTACAATAGGCTGTTTTTTAGAAGCCCATGAAATGGCTCCTGAACCCATGTGAAAAACATAACTGGATGTGCTTTTCCGATCATCTACACTTCCAGCCCAATCACTATCAGTGTATCCAATTAAATCTAAACATTCTGAAGTAGTATATAAAATGCCAAACCTTTTAGTACCTTTAACATACCTCAGAATCCTTTTTGCTGCCTGCCAATGTGCTTCTTTTGGCCTCTCCATGAATTTGGAAATTAAACTAACAACAAACATTATATCTGGCCTAGTTGCAGTCAAATACATGAGGTTGCCAACTATGCTCTTGTACAAACTAGGATCAAAATCCTTGCTGCTGTCCTCTTTGCTGAGTTTTAATCCCATCACTGTGGGAGTGATTACTGCCTTGCTCTCCTGCATATGGAATCTTTCCAACACTTCCTTAACATATTTTGCTTGTGAGATAAAAATCCCATTTCCATTTTGTTCTACTTCTATTCCTAAGAAGTATCTCAGCAAACCCATGTCAGTCATTTCAAATTCTTCTTTCATGACTGTTTTGAAATTTTCAATAAAATAATCATCATTACCTGTGAAAATAACATCATCAACATATAACGCAACAATTAGTAATTTACCATCCTTTTCTTTGATGTAGAGAGTGGGTTCTCCCTCACATTTTTCAAATCCATTTTCCAGTAGATAGGAATATATCCTACTGTACCATGCTCTTGGTGCTTGCTTCAGCCCGTAAAGAGCTTTCTTCAATTTGCACACTTTGTGTTCTTGCCCTTTATTTTCATAGCCTAGAGGTTGTTCAATGTAGACCTCTTCCTTTAACACTCCATTTAGGAATGTTGATTTCACGTCCATTTGGTAAACTTTCCACTTGTTTTGTGCTGCTATGGATAGCACTACTCTCACTGTTTCCATTCTAGCAACCGGTGCAAAAGTTTCCTCATAGTCTCTCCCATTCTGCTGCTTATATCCTTTGACAACTAGTCTTGCCTTATGTCTTTCTATTTTGCCTTCAGCATTGCTCTTAGTCTTGTAGACCCATTTAACTCCAATGACCTCCTTTCCTTTTGGTAGTTCAACTAAATCCCATGTCTTGTTTCTTACTATGGCATTGATTTCTTCATCCATAGCTTCTATCCATTTCTTATCCTTAATTGCCTCTTCGAAATGAATAGGGTCATCAACATGACAATATAATGCAAACAAAGAATTCATACCTTCATTTGTTGCCTCTTGTTCATAAATATCACTTAAATTTCTGAACTTCTTACCTCTTTCATTTGGTGTACAAGTGCTTGAAGAAGCACTTGAATTTCCTCCTTGTGGTGTGCTTGTAGAAGCACTTTCATTTCTCCTCAAGGGTGTCCCTTTCTGTCCTTGTGTTGGTGCTGCTGTTTGGGGATGTATTTTAGCCATCTCCTCATCATCTTCATTATGTGACAAAGAGTTTTTAACATTCACTGTTTTCTCTATGCTTCCATCCCAAGCTTCCTCCTCAATGAACTGAACATCTCTACTCACAATAAGCTTCTTGGTGGATGGGTTATACAACCTGTAAGCTTTGGATTCCTCACTGTATCCAATGAAAATACATTTCTCCCCTTTGCTGTCCAACTTCTTCCTTAGCTGATCTGGAATGTGTGCATAAGCCACACATCCAAAAACTTTCATGTGGGTGACTCCTTGCTTTCTCCCACTCCATACTTCTTCCGACACTCTGTTCATCACTGCTTTTGTAGGGCATCTATTCAAAATGTACGCTGCACAATGTACAACTTTAGTCCAATAATCATTTCTCAAATGCTTTGCCTTTAGCATCCTCCTCGCCATATCCATGATTGTCCTATTCTTCCTTTCGGCAACTCCATTTTGTTGCGGGGTGTACCTAGTTGTAAACTGCTTATGAATTCCATTTTCTCTACAAAAACGTAGAAATTCCTTGGAGATATACTCACCTCCTCTATCAGTTCTTAGAACTTTGATATGCAGCCCGCTTTGGTTTTCTACAAGTGCTTTGAAATTGCAAAATCTTTCAAACACTTCACTTTTGTTCTTCAGGAAGTAAACCCAATTTTTTCTAGTGAAATCAGCAATGAATGTTAGTATATAGTGGCTGCCTACAAGTGATGGAGTTTGCATCGGTCCACATAAATCTGAGTGGACAATCTTTAAGGGTGCTTTTGCCCTTATGCTTTTCCTTGATGGAAAACTTTCTCTGTGTTGTTTCCCCAAGATGCAACCTTCACAAAGGCTGTCTGGTTTCTCTATCAATGGTAATCCTCTTACCATTCCTTTTCTACTCAACAAATTAAGACTGCCAAAGTTGAGATGTCCAAATCTCAAGTGCCACAACCAGTTTTCATCCTTTGGTTCGCTTTGGAAAGCCTCTTGAGTCACTGCTGCAATTACTTCTTTATTTTTTAAATCTGCCTTCATTCTGAGAGGGAACATCCTGTTCTTTGTCATTTTCACTTCAGCAATACATTGTTTGCTGGGTGCTCTATCCATGATGGTGCATACATCATTCACAAAGAAAACATTGTAACCCTTTTGAACAAGTTGTCCAATACTTAAGAGGTTACATTTCATTCCAGGAACATAATAAACATCTGCTATGGTTTTCTTTTCACCTTTATTTGTTAAAACTTTTACTTCTCCTTTTCCCATAATAGAAACTTTATTATCAGCCCCTAGTGTGACTTGTGACTTCACACTCTGATCTAGCATAGAAAACAGGGCTATGTTTCCTGTCATATGGTTGCTGCAACCGGAGTCTAGGAACCATACATCTTCACTCTTTTCTTTAGCCATATTACAAGCTAAAAGCAAATTATTTTGGCTGATATTTTCTCTAGTGAAATTTGCACTAGTTCTATTACTCATATCATGCTGATTCTTCCTACATTCATTTGCATAATGCCAATATTTTTTACAATAATAACATTGGGCATTGGATTTTTCATACCTTTGTCCTTGAGCATGATGTTGTCCACTTTGTTGGCTGTTGTCTTGGCCTTGGTTCTGATTTGGATTGCTGCCTCTTCCTTGAGCATTTGCTGGACTGTTTCTTCCACCTCTATTTTGGCTTCTGCCTCTTCCTCTCTTGTTTCCTCTGCCTTGACCTCTTCCTCTTCCAAAGGACATCTGGGTCTTGAAGGCATGCTCTAGAGATGAGATTTCATTTCTACTCAATCTTTGCTCATGTGTTATCAGTGATGCATGTAGTTCATCAACTGTGAAGCTTGTGAGATCCTTTGTCTCTTCTATGGTGGTGACAATCACATCGAACTTTGAGGGTAGGACCCTCAACAGTTTCTCCACAATCCTCCTTTCTTCAAGAATCTCTCCATCTTACCTTATTTGTGTGACTAGACCAATCACATGTGTGAAAAATGAGTCAATATTGTCTGACTCGTTCATGCATAGATTCTCAAAATCTCTCCTCAGCAACTGTAGTTTTGCTGTCTTCACTTTCTCCATGCCTTGATAGGCTATTTTGAGAGTTTTCCATGCTTCTTTGGATGTCTTGGCTGCTGCTATCCTTGGAAACACACTCTCATGCACTTCTTGATACAAAAATATGAGGGCTTTTGAATCCTTCTTCTTATAGCTCTTCAACAGATCTTTCTCTGCCTGAGTTAACCTATTAAACTCATTTTCATCTGCTGGTTCTTCAAATCCATCCTCAACAAATTCCCATAGGTCTTGTGAAGCTAGAAAAGCCTTCATAGTTATTGCCCGATAGTCATAGTTTTTCCCATTAAACTGTGGGAGCTGAGTATTAAAGATACCCATGCTAGTGCTGGTGCTAGAGCCAGCCATTCTTGCACTCTTAACTATGCTTCAAATATTTGACTGTGTATTTAAAAATCACTGACTGTCTTCAACAGCAACACAAAAAAAAACTAGCTTGTGAAATACCTTGGATTTTTTTGAATGAGTCTTCACTCTGCTGGAGAAGCTGCTGCAGCAAGAAGTCCTTCCTTCAGCTTCTTTGACACCTTCAAAGAGCTTGGAAAAGCTTTGATACCATTGTTGGGAAATTTTCTGTTTAATTCCAAAACAAAAATATGAACAGAGAGTAATACTCTGTTTTGCCACAGGATCAAAAATTTGTTTCCAGAGGACAGAGATTTAACAACACACACAAAAGAACTTTGTATTCATTAATAGACTGCGTGTTACAAAAAGGGATCTTCCTCTTAACAGAGGGATTACATAGGAACACTTCTAGTTCCACAAGAAGAAAAAAAATTACTCTGTCTCTCTAGAAAATTTTACACTGCTGCAAATTTCATTTCAACAACAAAAAAAAATTCCTCTCGCGCTGCTGCACATATTGCATATTCAACTAACAACAAAACAGGGGATTCGCTGTTGCGTTCATTCCCTTTCATTTTCACTCAACGAAGAAAAAAAAAACTTACACGGCTGTGTGTTTCATTACATTACATATTCAAATGAACAACAAAAAAAAATATAACAATACGTCTTCCTATGCCCATACTTCTCGTGGATTAAAAAAAATAAAATTAAAAGATTTTACCTATATTCTATGAACAGGAGTAAATACCATTAATTACTTCACTGAAACAAACGGCGGTCAAACCCGAAACTTCATGTCAACTCCATGTTGCTACAGGCCTGTACGCAGCTTGGTTTCAATTGACGATGGACAACCTTCATCTCAATCAAACGGCTATCGCTCGGTCAAGCCACATGACCTTTACGCTCCGATGAAAAGCGGTTTTGGAAAATGTACTGAGGACACGCATCAGATGGTGATTGTATCGCTGCCCCTCGAGAGAATACCACTGTCCGTGAAGAGGCAGTGCGATAAATGGCTCAGCGGTTTTCAATTGCACAGTAGTTGAAATTATATTTTCAACACCCAATAACTGGCATGCACAATCTTCTCCGAGATGAGGTTGTTGATGTCTACACCCACGTGGTTCTTGTCGGGATCATTGAATTCCAGAGTCTTGGTCGTATCAAACTCCACTGCAAATAAGTAATTGTATGGCTGCCCATTGCTGGTGAAGTCTAACAAGCCCAAAGACTCGCACGCCATAACGCGAATGGCAGATTGGTGGGGCATCATGAAGAAGGCTAGTCCATCTCCTCCGTCGTTAGAGGGAGGATGCACAATGGAAAAAACGAAGGTAGTGCTAAAGGAGAAACGAGTCTCATTTCTTTTCATCTGCACGGGAATTGAATAGAGCGCACGACTGATCATAAAATGTGATTGCTTTGTGAGAGCAAGCACAGATTTGGAGCCAATGACAAAAGCCTCCTCTTCCAAGATCAGGTGGGTTCCGTTAAATCCGTCGAAGATGAAAGTGGTTTGTGGATGATCCTCATCGGCCTGTGCAAGAATAAGTGGTAAGAAGAGGGAGGTGCAGGCTATTAGGAGGAGTTTGTGCCATGGTATTAGCATCATTAGCCATTTCTTTGGGTGGAGCTAAATTCCCCGAAATTCCTTCTTAGGAAGAATAAATAGATGATGGATATTAATACATTTTTTAATAAAGAAAAAAACACTAATATTCATTACATTGCAAACCATTTCATGGTGTAATATAGTCCATAATTGGGCCTGGAGTATGCCCTAAAACTGCTTCTGCTTGGCTAAGAGCTCGTCTTCCTCGGACGTAAGGAAACAGGTTAACGGCCCAAGACCCAGAGGCATCTGGCAGGAGTGAAAGCCTGCTCCCTTACGGACCACCAGCGGGTTATTTCAGGTGGCGTGGTTTTCCTTGATAACAGTGATGTGTCAACTGACATTCGCGGATAGCAGCCAGAGATGGCTGTCCTCACTGTTGGTTTGACAAACTGAGTTTGATAGGTTTTTCCACCTTTTGAAAAAAAAAAAAAGAAAAAAAAGAAAAGAAAAGTAATATAGTCCATAATTGTTGCCATCAGCCATAAGCTGTATCTACAGACTTAATGAACTAACATAAAAAATATAACCATAGCCATCCTAAAGTTTACGGTAGATAGTTGCATCCCAATACAATGACCTGATCTCTAAAAAGAGATGTCCCTCTATCATCATCGAATACTATAAAAGTCCTACATAATCAAAAGCATATAAAAACCGAAGTATCAACCAACATTAACGATTGCTACATAAAACTATCAATAGAAATATTTTAGCCAAAAGGTATAGAGCCATCCTCCATCCTCGTACCATTTCGAAAGAACTGGAAATGCAAGCGCCCAGAAATGATGGATATTAATACATACTCAAATGAGGGATATTAATACATACTCGAGTGATTTATAGCCACAAAACATATATCAAATAAATGAAACAGACTGATGTGTTGGTTGCAGTTATCTTCCAAAGATTTACTAGCCCTAAAAGTACCCCTCGACAATCCTGGCAAGAGCACTGAAGGACTACGTTTCTTATTGTAAAATATTCCTCTTTTGGAATGGAAGAGGAATAATAGGGAAATGACCAAGAAGATAAGACCTCGTATTGAGGAAGTAGGGAGGAATAACACAGGAATGACTCTGGAGAATGCCGAATTTTTGGAACGGTTAAAATAACCGCTTCATATTTACAGACGTAGAAGAGAAATTGCAATTAATAAATGTGAGAGTGACATTAACATCTTAGTTGTAATTTGGATTACTTCTCATCTCAAAATTATGGCATCTTCCGACCCGTGATTTCATCGATGTTACTAGAGTGATGCTAGATAAACTCAGTGGTAAATAACGTGTTCAAAGAATTCTGGCTTCATTAAAAATGAGTTGGAAACTAATTGACTAAAGAAGTCATCTTAGATGAAAATGTGGATATAAATTTATACTACGCCGGTTAAAAAACATAAAATTAAAAATTAAAAATAAAATTATAATTTTATTTTAAATTTGTAGTATAAAAAATTAACATATATATATGATATGAAGATTTATTTTCAATTTATTAGATTTGGAAACAAGAATATATTTAAAATTACTTCCATAATTAAAGATGAAGATGGGAATTATCAAATGTGTTAACATTTTCTATACTTTATTATCAACTTGAATATATTTATTATGTTTTTCTTTGTATTTAGTGACTATTACAGAATTGCCCTTATTATAAAAAGTGAGGTTAGAAACTGCCTTCATCATCAAAGATGATGTGATGATGTGAAGAGATCTATTAATCTAAACAGAGATGACGGATGGAAAATTAGTAGTTGTTGGATCTCTCTCAGGTTTTCTCCTTCTTAGTTTAGTGCCTAGATTTTTGCATTTTTTCCTTCATTTTGGTTTTTTCTATTTTCTCCCTTTCGGTTTATTCATTCCTCTTTGTTTACCTTTTCCTTTTTATATTTTATATATTATATTTTTATGGATCTTAATTTATTATGATTTACGAATTTATAATTTAGTGGACTTTCTTATTTATTAAGCTTTGTAATAAGAATAAATTTCCTTTACTTTGATAACAATCTCTAGCCTCAATTTATGAAATGTGTCCTAATATTTCATCCTATATATATATATATATATATATATATATATATATATATATATATATATTAATTTCTCATAATTCTTAGTCAAGTCAAAAGTTAGCTTGGAATCTAGGATTTAAAGTTATATATATTTAATTATTTAAATTATGATCAATTTAATTCTTCACCTATTCTTTACCCAGTCAAAAGTAAGTGTTTCTTTATAGCCAAAGGATATCTCTATCTATCTGATTCTTCATCTTGTGGTGATGATAAACCACACTAAACATTGATTAGTTCTAAACGCGTTGACAAATATTCCTTGATGTGATTATCACTGATTTTTTTATTTCGTAAATATGAATCATAGGAATCTAAACTCGATTAGAAATATATTATTTTATAACTAATAAAAATATGTAATTGATATCTATTTAGTCTTTACTATCAACTTATTCTATAGCTAATAGAAATATAAGACAATATAAACTCATTAATAAAATATTTGATTTTCAAGAAAAGATACTTAAATACTACAAATATTCTATTGGATGAATATTTTAGCTAGCAGCAGGAAATACTATAAATAATCTATATATATAATAAAAATATTTATGTTTTATTTTTTATTATTTTTTAAAAAATCTAATTTTTATTTTCTATAATATAATAAATATAAATATAGTTTTGAAGTTGTATTATTTTTTATTTTTAATACGAATTATTTTTTTGTTTTTTTTTCTTAATAATTTTTTATTTAGTAATTAGAATATAATAGAATTTTTATGAGTAACAATTTTAAGCAAATTCTTATTAAGTTTGTGTTATTTTTGTTTGGTAAAAAGATTTTATTATTTGTTTAAAAAATTACATTTAATTTGTTATTTTTGTCTTGCTCTCCTTGCTCCATTTTGACTAGATTTATTAGCTAGGAGAGTTATGTGAAAACAAAAACCAAAGTGTCATATATTCCATCCAAAACTCAAGTCATAAACATCGATAGACCAGAAAAATTCGAGATAACAAACAAAAAAAATCATTATCAGAAATTTCTTGGAGGTGTGAGGCCTTGCCCGACATCTGGGGGGTCTAGGGGTCAAATTCCATCATGAGCATGGTATTCCAAGCGATCGATGCTTTCATCAATTTGGTCCAACCGCTCCACTATGTGTCATTGGCTGCGCTAGATAGAATCCATCCTATCCATCATGACCCATTGGTTGTATTAGATGTCATTAAAAAATGTGATCAACTTATTTCTATCTTCATGTTGTTGTTGCCTCATCTCTCCCAAGTCTTCCATGACCAATTGGAGCTAACTAGCTATTGATTCCAAGGAGGGAGAGGCGGTTGCTAGCCCAAGCACTGGTCCAAATTCTTGGGCCATTTCTCCATCAGACACACCATTGTGTCCACCTCTACACTCTACAATATACTAACATTCATACTCTAAATATGTTATTATAATTTTTTTTTGAGGTAAAAAAAGAACAATCCCATCTTATCCATCCATGACCGCTATTGAATTGCAATTGCCATCGCTATTTCCAACGCCATTTCTATTGACTCGTTGATATTTCCAATCAACATCAACATCGTTCATCCCCAATCAACATCAACATCGAACTCGACATGCATCATGTAACCTAACCATAAAAGCATTGGGTGTTACCACATAATAACATTTTATTTCCACTAAATTTGGCTAATCCTGTTTGTCATCAATGCCATGAAAATCCACACCATTCTTATGCTTTCGATATTGAATAATAAAAAAAAAACTATATGTTACGTTTTTGTTTAAGGCCATCAGTCAGCTTCCATAACTTGGGTCTTCATTAAAACTGAAAGAACAAAAATACAGAGGAGATCAGGAAAAACACAGAGAACCACAGCTACAGCTACTCAATTACACCAATAATAAAAAATTGGGAGTGGATGATCTCTGCCTCTCCTTGATCCTTCTATTTATAGAATATTTTTATGTCGGTTACATCAATTAAAAAATATATTTTTAGTCGGTGCTGCCCTTTTGTTTTTGGAGGCAGTGAGGCGGTGAGGCAGTGGTGACTTATAGAAGCTTGAAGAGCCAAGGCGGTAGTGGTGACGGTGACAGTAGATGTGAAATAATTATTCTTACATTCCGCCCCTTAATTATTTCACAAAAAGAACAAAACTTTGCTATTACTTCAAAATGTTGTTACATCATGCATACCCCTATGTTTTCCCTGTGAGTTTGAAACAATTATTTTCCCAACGGTTTTGTAAATATGTCTGCAAACTGGTCTTTTGATCTACAAAACTCCATACATATTTCATTATTGCTTACTAATTCTCAAATGAAATGATACCTTGTATCAATATGTTTACTCTTCTTATGGAAAACATGATTTCTTGATAATGCAATAGAAAATTTGTTGTCACAGAAAATATGAGTGGGTTCTTTCTGTTCATGCAACAACTCTTTCAAAATTCTTCTCATCCACACAGTTTGACATGCTATTGTTGTGGCTGCAACATACTCTGCTTCAACTGATGATAGAGTCACAATGGATTGCTTCACTAATGCCCATGAAACTACACCTGAAACAAAACTGAACACATACACAGATGTGCTCCTGCTGTCATCAACATTGCCTCCAAAATCACTATATGTATATCCAGTTAGTTTAAAATCTAAGTCAGATGCATACATGATACCATAATTTCTTGTTCCTGCAACATATCCTAAAATCCTTTTTCCAAATAGCTAATGGGTACTTTTCATAGACTCCATGAATATGGAAATGAAAATTACACCAAACATTATATCGGGCCTTGTTGCAGTCAAATACATAAGACTTCCAACCAATTGTTTAAACAAGGTTGGATCAATATCTGAACCATGATCATCCTTACTGAGTTTTGTACCAATTGCAATTGGGGTTACAACTGGCTTATAGTTTCCCATCCTGAACCTTTTCAATATATCCTTTGCATACTTAGATTGAAAAATGAAAATACCATCTTCACATTGAGTTACTTCAATACCAAGAAAATATTTCATTAGGACTAAATCAGTCATATCAAATTTCTTTTTCATGCTTGTCTTAAAATCATCTATTGAGAGATATATAGTGAAAATCAAATCATCAACATACAAGCACATAATCAAAATTTTTCCATCCTCGTTTAATTTTATATACAAAGTTGGCTCACTTGGACTCCTGATGAATCCATTGTTATTCAAATATTCATCAATTCTACTATACCATAATTGGGGTGCTTGTTTAAATCTATATAATTCTCTCTTTGATTTGTAAACTTATCTTCTTGACCATCAATTTCATATCCAAGAGGTTGTTTCCCATAAACCTCTTATTCCAGAAAACCATTTAAAAATGCAGCCTTAACATCCATCTGATATATTTTCCGTTTATTTTGTGCAGCAATAGCTTATACCATTCTTATTGTGTCAAGTCTAGCTACAGGTGCAAAAGTTTCATTATAATCTATACCAGGTTGTTGACTAAACCCGTGAACTACAAGTCTTTCTTTATACTTTTCAATTTCACATTCAGCATTCACTTTAGTTTTGTAAATCCATTTAACACCTATAGTATTTTTACCTTCAGGCAAATTTACAAGTTCCCAAGTATTATTTCTTTCTATAGCATCAATTTCTTCATCCATGGCTTTTATCCAAACTTTTTCTTTCACGGCTTCATCAAAATTTACTGGATCATATGCAAGTAATGCAAAATTTGAAACTTGATCTATTTCATCATTCTGCTCATACAATTCTTTTAAGCTTCTAGTCTTCTGACCATTAATTATATTCTTCAATGTAGCTATTGTAGGATTAGAATCATTACTTACCTCTGATCCTGTTGTTTGTTGTCCACCATAACCTGATGGTTCATCATGTTCATGATTTCTTAGTGTTCTGAATTGTAATGGACTGACTCTTGGTGATTGCCTTGCTGAGGTGCTTGCAGTAGGTGTATATGGAATTGGTTGTCCACCTTGTGCTTCTTTCTTATCTTCATTATCATCTCCATGAGATAATATAGTTGTCTCTACAACAGATTTAACTATGCTTCCATACCAAGCTTCTTCTTCCTTGAACTCAACATCTCTACTGATAATATATTTCTCGGTGATGGGATTATAAACTCTATTTTCTTTAGACTCGTCACTATATTCAATAAAAATGCATTTCTCACTTCTATCATCTAACTTCTTTCTCAATTATTTAGGAACTTTTGCATAGGAAATGCAACCAAAAATTCTGAAATGAGATATAAGAAAACACTTACCATTCTAGGCTTCTTCGGGAACTCGATCCTTCACGCTCTTAGCCGGACTTCTGTTAAGAATATAAACAACAAAAGCTACATCTCCTCCCCAATATTCATTTGGTAGATGCTTTTCTTTCAACATACTTGAATCCATATTCATAATAGTTTAATTCTTCCTTTCAGCTATTCCATTTTGCTGTGGAGTATAACATGTAGTAAACTACCTCTTGATTCCATGCAATTGACAAAACTCAATGAAATATGTTAATATATATTCACCACCTCTATCTGATCTCAAAATTTTAATATGATTTCCAATTTCCTTTTCAACCATAGCTTTAAATATCTTAAATACAGAAAATGCTTCATATTTCTGTTTCAGAAGATAAACCCATGTTTTTCAATTGTAGTCATCAATAAAAGTCAAAAAGTAAACATTACCAGCAAAGAAGGTGTTTGCATTGGTCCACATAAATCTGTGTGAGCAATATCCAATGGAGCCCTTGCCCTATATGAAACTCCAGATACAAATTTCTATCTATGATGTTTTGCAAGTATACAACTTTCACATGAGCTCGTCATTTGTTGAATAATGGGTAACCCTTTCACCATTTGTTTCTTCTGCAACAAATCTAGAACACCAAAATATAAATGACCATATCTTAAATGCCATGACCACGACTCGTCGAAATTCTTAGTTTTGTAAGAATTCAAGGAGGGAGTCAATTCATTTCTCATTACAAGTGGAAACATCCTATTCTTTGTCATTTATACTCTTGCCATCAGCTGCTTACTTGGATATTTTTCAATGATAGTACACACATTATTATTGAAGAACACTCTATACTTTTTCTCTATCACTTGTCTAATGCTCAATAAATTGCATTTCAAGCTAGGGACATAATAACCATCATCAATTGTTCTTCTATCACCATCTCTAGTATAAAAAACAATCATTCCTTTCCCTTTAACACATACCTTAATATCATTACCCAACTTGACTTTAGATGAAATATTAGTGTCTAGATTGGAAAGCAAATCCTTGTTTCCAGTCATGTGATTTTTGCAGCCGCTATCTAAAAACCAAATATCATTCGACATTCTTGAGTCACGTTACAACTCATAAACATGGCTTCTGACTGTCTTCAAATTATTTTGAGTTGTGTAGATTACTTACCAACATCTGCCTGCCTCTCCATAACCACTTAGTAGCAAAATGGCCATA